>QRDG01001037.1:34656-399145 GCA_012064385.1 Puccinellia tenuiflora
ATTTATATAAAGAAGGAGTTGACGGTATTATTAGGCGTTGTGTTCTGGAGTATGAGCAAGAAGAAATTTTGAGGAAATGCCACAGCAGTCCTTATGGTGGACATCATGCTGGAGAACTGCACACAAAGTGCTACAATCAGGTTTTTATTGGCCTACTCTATTCAAAGATGCAAGAAAATTTATTTTATCTTGCGATGAATGCCAAAGAGTTGGGAACATTAGTAGACGTAATGAAATTCCTATGAATTATTCTCTTGTTATTGAACCTTTTGATTGTTGGGGATTTGACTTTATGGGTCCCTTCCCCAGTTCGCATGGTAATACTCATATACTTGTTGCTATTGATTATGTCACTAAATGGGTAGAAGCAATTCCTACTCCTAGTGCTGATCATAAAAACTCTTTGAAAATGCTTAAGGATGTCATTTTTCCTAGGTTTGGCGTGCCTAGATATTTAATGACGGATGGAGGTTCTCATTTTATTCATGGTGCTTTTAGAAAAACTCTTGCTAAATATGATGTTAATCATAGAGTGTCTTCACCTTATCATCCTCAAACTAGTGGACAAGTGGAATTAACTAATAGGGAGATTAAGTTAATCTTGCAAAAGACTGTTAATAAATCTTGAAAGAATTGGTCTAAGAAACTTAATGATGCTTTATGGGCTTATAGAACTGCTTTTAAAAATCCCATGGGCATGTCTCCTTAAAATGGTTTATGGAAAAGCTTGTCAGTTACCACTATAATTAGAACATAAAGCTTATTGGGCAACTAAAGAGCTTAATGATGATTTTAAGCTTGCCGGTGAAAAAAGATTGTTTGATATGAGTTCTTTAGATGAGTGGAGAAATGAAGCTTATGAAAATGCCAAATTGTTTAAATAAAAAGTTAAAAGCTACCGTGATAAAAGGATTTTGAAAAGAGAATTTAATATAGGAGACAAAGTTCTATTGTATAGGTCTCGTCTCAGATTTTTTGTAGGAAAGCTCTTATCGAAATGGGAAGGTCCCTTTATTATCGAAGAAGTTTATCGGTCCGGTGCTATCAAAATTAATCCATTGGATGGAGAAAAACCACAAGTGGTTAATGGCCAGAGGCTCAAGCATTACATTTCTGGTGATCCACTTGGAAAAGATGTTGATATAATACAAGTAGTGACTCCGGAAGAATTCATCAAAAATAAATACCGGAAGGATCCAGAGTCAGAAGTGGAATAGGTATCAGTTCCCGTAAGTAAACTTCCTCGTAAAATTCCAGAAAATTTATATTCGCTGTTTTTAGGAAATATCATAAATTTCAAGCCAAGGAACAGACGGAGTCGGAGTCCGGGGCGACCAGGTGCCACTTGGCCGTGGCCCAGCTCTGGGCCGCGCCTGGGGCCCACCTGGAGCCCCTGGACACCGCCTCCGACTCCGTCTTGTCTTCTCGCCTTCATTTTGTTCGGAAATTTTTTGCTATATATTTACCCGGATCTCTCGAGGTCCGTATCTTGTGTTTTCGACGCTTTTTTTCGAGTTGTGTCTGTCAGGTTTTCAAGCCCTAGATCGTGATGTCTTCTCACGGGGGCGACAAGGAAGAAGTCGAGGAGCTAAAGGATGAGTTCGTCAAGAACGTCGCCAACCTCTACCTTAATGAAGTGAAGATGCATCCGAAGGTTCTGCGGCTTGAGGATGGTGTTCTTTAACAGGAGGATCTTCAAGGAGGGGGACACGAAGGCCAGGCTTGAAGAGGTACAGCAAGATGTCTTCATGTGCAAGGAGATGGTGTTGAGAGGGTTGGATGCAAATCATCGCATGATCTCTGAAGATTGAAGAACTAAGAGATGAGATCTTATCTCTTCATAGGGATACATCACAGCTGCACACTCAAATTTATGACCTCCATAATCAGAACTGTGAGTATGAAACTAGATTTATACGTATCAGTTCAGCTGCAAATTTAAGGATGATAGAGACCGAGATGTCCCTCATCGACGACAACCCTTTGCCTTGGAAAACTAATGATGAAATGGAGAGGTCTTCCTCACCACCGAAGGAATAATTTGGACGCCATGGGTAATGGTACTCCCTTAGCTTGTTTGAAGCTTGGGGGATTGCCTTGGTATCATCATTATCTTTTACCTTTTTACCTTTTAGTCGTGTATCATGTCCTGAGTAGAGAAGTTATCATATAAAATAGTGTGTGAATTGTGGTTGTCCTCCTATCATGTATTAGCTTTGTATCCGTTGGTGTGGTTGTCGTTATGGAATATTAATGAGAAGTCTTGTTTTTACTTTCTCGCACTATTTTATTCTAGCTTGCAAGTAATCTCTAGGTCTCTTTGGAAGAGTGTTGGCCTCACTTTGGGTGCAGTTTTGAAAATCTTTTTGGGTGTTGGGAAACATATCATTGGTCAGTAGCAACAATTCTTGACGCTTAAGTAGAGAAGAAAGTTTCACTTGCAAATATATTATCTTTGATATCTTACAGATTTGTCGGTTTCCAAGTGAAAGACAAATGATGTCGCCTAGAGGGGGGGGGGGGGGGGGTGAATAGGCGATATGAACTTTTCGATTTATGGCTTGATAAATGCGGAATAAATATAATGTTTAATTTATCAAGCACACTACCTAATATACTAGGTTCACCTATGTGCACCAACAACTTATGCTAAGCAATATAACAACAAGGTGGTAGCAAGAAATAATGCTTCAAGCACGAGGGCTATCACAATGTAAAGTGCATAAGTAAAGAGCTCGGATATAGAAATAACCGAGGCACGCGGAGACGAGGAAGTATTCCCGAGTTGCTCCTTGTTAAGGGAGTACGTCTCGTTGAAGGGGTGTGAGCTCGCCACAAAGGCCTACTCAAGATGCCACAAAAGGCCTCACCCTATTCTCCGATGAACCTCACCCCAAGGGTTAGGTTCACCTTCCACTATCGGAATCCTTCAAGGCGAAATCCGAGCCTTTACAACGATCTTGGGGCACACACCCACAACTCAATCGGGGGCTCCCAAACCTTGCCTGAAGCTTCACAACTCGAAGTCTTCGCGACACCACCAACCGTCTAGGGTACACAATGCACCCAAGAGGCACAATCTCTTAGGAACACAATGCACCCAAGAGTAACAAGCTTCTCGAACTTCAATTTCCACAAATCCTCGTGGAGAGCACAAACCGATGCAACTAAGGCAATGGCAAGAGCACAAGTGCTCAAATCCTTCACTCTCAAATTTAACAAAGCAAAAAATGCTTATGGGGAATAAGAGAGGAAGAACAAAGAAGAACTCAAAAATGAACTTCAAGATCTAGATCCAAAGGGTTCCCCTCACTTAGAAGAGATATGGATTGGTGGAAATGTAGATCTAGATCTCCTCTCACTTTTCCCTCTAAAAGGAGGCAATAACTGGAGGGATGGAGAGGAAGCAAGCTCTCAAAAGGTCAACAACGGAGGGGAGAGAGAGTGCCAAGATTGTGGAACCATTGGGAAGAAAGCCCCTTAAATAGGTCAACCAAATATCCAACCGTTATGCCCAGAAACACGCCGGGGCGGTAGTACCGGAATTTTTACTGGTACTACCGCCCAAAAACAGAAGCTAGAGTCCATAAGCGGAAGTAGGGGTGGTACTACCGCCCTTTGAAAAACTGTCGGAACACCGATACCAAAACAAGCATAACTTTTGCTTCCGGACTCCGTTTTTGATGATCTTGGGTTCGTTGGAATTTTAACAACGAGCTATACAAGAATATACAAAGAAAAATCATACTCGAATAAGGTAGGATAAAACCAAATGGGGAAAGGTAAATCCTCTCTATAAAAGACGAACCGAGAAAACCATCAATATAAAAAACGCAATAGAAGATGCAAACGAACTCCGTTTTCAATGAACTTGGGCTTGTTGGAATCACAAAAATGAGATCTACAAGATTATGCAGAGAAACATCATAGTCCAATAAGGGAGGTGTCAGAGAACTGCCCCAGGAACTGGGTGTGTCTCACGAAGGATCGAGTAAGGGGCTGAACGCGGAATCAAACAACCCTCAACGTGCTCCGGCGACGGTGCTCGTCGGACTCGCTGCGGAACAACACTGCAGAGATAGACGCTTGGTCTTACCCAGGTTCAGGGCCCTCTAGGTGAGGTAAAACCCCTACATCCTGCTTCGAGTTGTATTGCACTTGCTTGGAGAGGTTTCAGTACAGAGTGAGCTTGGCGAGCTCGAGGTGGCTACAATGGCTAGGGTTTTGCCTGAGCTCCAAGATGGTGAACTTGTGAACCCAGAATGCGAACCCCTTGCCCAAAACGTGCTCCCCTCCTTTTATAGGTGTCTCGGGCCTCTTCCGCCAAAACATTTTGGCGGGAAGGGCTACCACATGGCGACGAAGTAGGAGGTGCGGTGCACGATAAAGGTAGAGTCTACCATAAAGGTAGAGTCCGTGGACGCGGTCCACGGTAGGGGAGCGGCGTCACCAAAGCTGAAAAAGGCCACCGGCCAACCAGGACGGTGGGCTGGTGCTGCGGAGGTGGAACGGGTCCCACGGTGACGCCACCCTTGGAGCGTAGCTGCAGACGGTTCCCTTATCACCAAAGTAGCAATACTCGTTGTCCGCTTTGCTTGGTGCTGCTTTGTTGACTCCTCTATACATCAAAATGGCAACTGGAGTGCTGCTGTCACCGCGCGCTAGCGTGGTCGTCAGTCTGCAGAGAACGCAGAGCCCATGTGCGCTCTGCCGAGGAGGCAGAGCTGGCTTCGAGAGGAAGGAAACCTCGCGAGGCAAAAAGGCCTCGCCGAGCCTTTCGGCTTGGTCCTTAGCAGAATTGCTGGTGGCGTCCGAGATGCCTTCTCGAGGAGATGTCCCTCGCGAGGAAAAAACCTCGCGAGGCTCTCCAGGCTTGGAGAGCCTGGTCCTTAGCGAAATCTTCTGAAGAATCTTGTGGGACAGTAGCCCCCGGGCCCGCGATGGGCACGCCGAGGCCCATGGATGAAGGCGAAGCGTCGAGGGCCCAACGGTGCCTGCCGGGGCCGTGACACGTGGGGTGCAGCGGTTGCGCCCGCGGCCACGATCTCCTCGGCTCCAACGAGCGACGTGGCGGGGCCCGCCATGACTCGGGAGCTGGTCAATAAAGCCTGGGCGCGCAGACTGCGCCCTTCACTTCTCCCATAACTCCGCCGCACTCTTCCCCAAAACGGCTCCTTCTTCCCAGAGCAACTCCCACTCCAGGGTCTTCATCTCCTTCTCCAACGACCAATGGCGCCCAAGAAGGCCAACATCGACCCGAAAGGCAAGGCCGCGATGCGGGCCGGCACGTTGGCGGCGGTGGCGCGCGGTGCTGCTCTCGAGGGGGTGCTGCCGCGGACCCGCGTCATCGCGGTGGTGATAGAAAAGGTGCGCCACCTGGCGGCGGCGAGCACCAATGAGCACGGCGCCACCGAGATGAGGCCGGCCGGCAGCAGGCTCACCGAGGGGTTCTACCCCATCTTCCTCCATACTCTCTACGCCGGTCTTGTCCCTCCGTTTTCCGAATTGCTCTTGGCGATTCTGGAGGTGTACCAGATCCAACTGCTTCATCTCAACCCAAACTCCATCCTTATCCTTGCCATCTTCGCCCACCTCTGCGAGGCCTACATTGGCATCCGTCCCTCGGTGGCGCTCTTCCATAGTTTCTACTCTCTCCGGAGCACCGCCCCCAACGAGCGGCTCGGCTGCGTCTCCTTTCGCATCGCCGCCGCCAGGAGCAAGAACTACATTCCCATCGCCTGGTGCGGTGAGAACGCCATCACCAAGGTGATGAAGAAGGTGGAGAAATTCCACGAGCGGTGGCTCTTCGTCGATGCCAAGAAGACAAACCCTCTCCTGGAGGTGCCCGAGGGGCCCCCGAGGAAGTGGGCGCGCTGGGCGAGCGCAGACTTTAGGGGCCCGAGGCTTGACGGGGTGTACGAGTGCATCCGGCGCATCCGCAAGGCAGGGGTCACCGGCCAGATGGTGGCAAGAGACTTCACGAGGCACCGGATCGCTCCTCTCTAGTGGCACTCCGAACCGGTGTGGCGGTACATAGGCAGGGGACGCGATGCGGCTGAGCTTGGACGGCGTCGCGCCTGAGGTGCTGCGCCAAGTCATGGGGGTCCTCTTCGTGACGATGGAGATCCCGTCTCCTGCCAACGAGGAGGCCCGGCCACTCATCAGCTTTGCCGAGGAGAGCATCGAGGAGCAACGCCAGTGCATGCCCGTGTTCGATGAGTGGGGAATTGTGCCTGCAGGGCACCGCGGGCCTCGCCCCAACCCGTGGGCGGCGGAGCTGGAGTACATGGACGAGTCTCCGGAGCCGGAGGAGGTCGAAGAGTCTGCCGAGGAAGAGGCCTCGAGAGGCGAGGACCCCTTCGGCGAGGACGAGGCCTCGAGGGGCACCGACCGCGTTGGTGAGGACGAGGCATCGAGAGGCGCCAACCCCTCGAGAGGCTCCGCCGGATCCTCAAGGAGCGCTCCCGCCGAGGTGGACCTCCAGGTGCTCTCCTCCAGCGAGGAGGAGGATGCCTTCCGCGTCGCCCGCTCCCGACGCGTCGAGGAGGAGGAGGAGACGAGCGGCGGCGGGGGAGGGCGCTGCGAGCCCCGCTCCAAGGCCACCCACGACAGGAGAGTTGCGACCGCGAGGAGCGCTCCTCGCGAGGAGGCAAGGGCGCCTCAAGACGAGGCCGGAGCAAGCAACACCCAACCGCCCAAGGCGAAGAAGAGGGTGTGGGTAATGGCTGACGAGTAAGCCTTGACTCTTCTTTTTCTTTTATCATTTTGCTTCTGGAAAACCCCCTTGAAGGATCTTCAACTTGTCTTTCTTTCAGGCAACCCGCGGAACCGAAGAGGCGGCGACTCCACAAGCTTGGAGAGACCACCAGCGTCGTCGCAGAGATGCCTGCGGCTGACGAGCCATGACAGGTGGCTGTCCCTCCCGCGGGTGAGCACCGCGCGGAGGAAGTGGTCGAAGAGGTGGCGCCGTCGCCGCCTCGGGCGGCGACTCCTCCCGTGGTGGAGCAACGCGCGGAGGGGGTGGCTGAAGAGGCGGCGCCGTCGTCGGCTCGGGCGGCAACTCCTCCCGTGGTGGAGCACCGCGCAGAGGAGGTGGCCGAAGAGGTGGCGCCGCCATCGCCAACTAGGGCGGCCACTCCTCCCGTCCAGCTCGAGACAGAGGAGGAGAGAGTGGACGAGGAGATCGTCATGGAGCCGCCTCCAGAGGAGGAGGAGGCTCCCTCGAGAGGGGCCGATGTGCCCGAGGCCGTGGCGGACGCGGACGTCACGGAAGGGGCAGGGAACGCCCCTGAGGAGCAGGAGGCAGAGGCACCTCCGGAGCCCACAGGCGCCGGAGCTGGACGCGAGAGGACGCCCAGCCCCCAGAGGGCACCCGAAGCGGGTGCCGAGGGAGGCGCCCCCACGAGCCCTCGGGCCGCACCAGAGGCGGCTGTGAGCCCAAGGCAGGAGGCCTCGGGCGCCTCGACAAGGGTCGAGGCGTCTGCACCCAGCAGTGGTGCGGGGACCTTGGCGCTGCAGGAACCACGGCGCCAAGCAATTCGTCGCCGAGTCGTCCTCAACCAGGCGCGACTGACGCTCGACGAGCTGGAGGAGCAGCTCGCCGAAGAAGAACTCACCCTAGAGGAGGAGAGGACAAGGCTTGGCGAGGCCTGGGCCCTCCTCCACGAGAGGGTGGAGTTGTGCCACCGGCAGGACGCGGCGGCCCAGGCGGAGCGCCAAGAGGACCTTCGCTGCGCCAAGGAGACCCGCGAAAGCGTCAGGCGGGAGACGGAGGAGGTGATGGACCAGCTGGACGCCACCAGGGAAGCGCTCGAGGTGGAGACCGCCTCCAAGCACGAGGAGCTAGCGGCCGCGGAGCAGAAATTCGCTGCTGACTCCAAGGTCGCGAGGGCCAGCTTGAAGGAGCTCCGCGAGCTACTGGATGCTCGCGAGGGGCAGCTGGCGCCGCGCGAGGCAGAGCTGGAGCGATGTGAGGGAGAGCTCTCCCTCCGCGATAAAGAGCTGTGCCAGGGCGAGGAGCAGGTCCAACTGCTTGAGAAGGATCAAGCAACCCGCGAGGGGCAATTGCAGGCCCGCGAGGGCTTGGTGGCCAAGAACGAGGCCTCCTACGCAAAGCGCCACGAGAAGGCCAATGCCGACTTCGCGCTGAAGACGAAAAGAATCCAGGAGGAGGCCGACTCCAGGCTCCAGCACGTCCGCGAAACTCTCTCCAAGGATTATGAGGGGAAGGTCACGAAGCAGGAGGACCGCTTCAAGGTGAAACACAAAGAGCTCCAAGACCGCATCAAGGAGCTCGAGCAGGAGGAGAAGCGGATGACCTCCTGCCTCGAGAACGCCAGGGAGGCCCAGGCTCGCGCAGAGGGGAACGCCGCCGCCCTGGAGAGAGACCTGGACGAGCTCCGACAGCAGGTGGGGCCGGCCGTGGCTCTCGCGGAGCGGGCGCGGGACCAGCGCCAGATTGGCCAGTCCATGTCACGCCAGCGCCAGCGCATTCTCCAAGACTTGGTGAACCACGCGCGCGCCGTTGGGGACGACTTGAGGATCGAGGTTCCCCCCTTCTCCGCAGGGACTGACGACGAGGCGGCGTACTCGTTCTTCTTCGAGCAATTCCTCGGAAAGCTTGAAGGGGTCGCGAAGGGCTTCGACGAGCGCGTCGTGGAGGAGAGCCGTGATCTCCTCATCATCGCCACCACCCGCATCTTCAGCAACCTCGCGAGGCTCCAGCCCTCGCTTGACCTTGAGGCCGTGATGGCGCCGCCGTTCAACATCAGCGACAAGGCGCGGAAGTCCGCCGACGCGTACGCCAAGAAATTCGACCAAGTCGTGGTCGAAGGTGACGACGAGGAGGATGCCCTGGAGGAGGAGGTGGAGGCCGCCGTGGACGGAGCGGGCACCTCAGGAGGTGCGACGGCCTGAGCTCTTCTTCCTGTATCTGGACGTGCAGGGGCACGAATTATCTTAGTATTTCTTTTTTTTAGTGGCTTTTGTAAAGACTTGCTTTAAGCTGCGTTTGCTTGGTGAATATCCCTCGTGAGGCTTTTGTCTTCCCTTTCATGTCTTTTTCTCTCTACGTCTTAGGACCCTCTCTTAGCGCTACACCACCGCCGCTTCGGTATGTGAGAGTCAGGGCTCCACAAGGCCGGGGGGTGCGTGAGGCCTCAAGAGGTAAGAGCTCCCAAGTAGCGATGCTTGGGGCTCCCCTTTAACGTGCAAGCGGCCCATGAGGCGCAGGAGAGAGAAAAGAGGCTCGAGGGACAAAAACCAGCGAAAACAATTTCAACCAAGTGTTTGGACTTAGCTTCACGAGGCGTTTTTCCTTGGAGGGGGTGTTGGTTCCCTGACGAGGTGTTTTCGCCTTGGAGAGGGTGTTGGTTCCCTGACGAGGTATCTTGGACCTGTTTCCTGCGTTTTGACAGATAGGCGTACCCGCAAGCAAAACATAGCTAGAACTTATGCGCGCTCGTAGGTTCCTTCATGAGTGTCTCGCGAGGAGAACATGCACCAAGGTCCTTGGTGAGTTGACGTGCACGGGAGCCGGCTCATGAGTTCAGACCTCCTTGGGAGTTGACATGCATGAAGGCTGACCCGTGAGTTCAGAGCTCGGATCCCTTGGGTTTGAGGCGCTATCGGGATGCTCCCGTGGCATGGCACCGTGCTAGCCCCCGTTCGCGAGATACACAGGAGGGATCATACGAGCAAGGATGAAACAACAATAACATAAAGGCTTACCGAGGCAACCACATATGCTGGCGCAGAGCGCAAAGGTTCAAATTGACCTGAAACATAGGTTCATTACACTGGCGTGGCCAGAAACACAAAAAATCCGCCATGTCAGGCATGGGGTTCCACATGCTGTGGCTGAGACTCTCGAGGGGGCGTGCTCGGGGCGACACATGTAGAGAGAGCTCAGAGGGGGCCCCTATGCGGGGGTGGCTTGTAGAGCCTATGGTCCACCATGGCTGGGCATGGGGATCCACCACGCCAAGGCATGGTGCCTGAAGAGGTTACCTTGCCGAGGCGTGATGGCTTGGGAGTCTTCTCGAACGGCCCACGGCAACGTATGGTAGAGAGGGGAGCCCGAAGTTTTTCCTCGTGGAGGATGATGGCGCGAGGCTCTCCCTTGAAGCAAAAAATTGCTCGTCGAGGACGATCAGGGGTAGAACTTGCGCAGGTGCTGGATGTTCCAGGGGTTGGCGACAGGGATGCCGTCCTCCGTCTCGAGCCGCGCGGAGCCAGGCCTGGCGATGTGGACGACCCTGTAGTGTCCTTCCCACATTGGCGAGAGCTTGTGGAGGCCTGCCCTGGAGAGGATTCTCCTCAGGACGAGGTCTCCTGCTTCGAGAGTGCGCGGGCGGATGTGGCGGCTGTGGTAGCGACGGAGGTCTTGCTGGTACCTTGCCGCTCTCCGGGCCGCATTGCGGCGGAGCCCTTCAAGCAGCAGGAGGTCATTGTTGCGCAGTTCGTCCAGCTCAGCCTCCTTGAAGGCCAGGACTCGGGGAGAGCCATGAGTGATCTCGCTGGGGAGGACGGCTTCAGCGCCATAGACGAGGGAGAACGGCGTCTCACCAAATGGCTTTGTTGGCGTGGTACAGATGGACCAGAGCACCGAGGGGAGCTCATCGATCCAGTGCTTGCCGCATGCCTTGAGGCGGTTGAAGCTTCTCGTCTTGAGGCCCTTCAGCACCTCGGCGTTGGCTCGCTCAGCCTGCCCGTTGCTTCGTGGGTGCGCCACCGAGGCGTAGCAGATTTGGGCGCCGAGGCTGCCGCAGTAGGACTTGAAGGTGCCGCTGATGAATTGTGAGCCGTTGTCGGTGATGATGCGGTTGGGCACGCCAAAGCGGCAGACCAAGCTCCTGATGAATTTCACCGCCGACTTTGCCGGTATGGTGCGCACGGGTTCCACCTCAGGCCACTTGGTGAATTTGTCGATGGCGACGTAGAGGTAGCGGTAGCCCCCGAGCGCTCGCGGGAAGGGTCCCAGGAGATCCAGCCCCCAGACCGCGAACGGCCAGGAGAGCGGGATCGTCTGGAGTCCTTGCGCGGGCTGGTGGATCTGCTTGGCGTGGAATTGGCAAGCGTCGCAGGATTGGACGATTGCAGCTGCATCTTGAAGCACTGAGGGCCAGTAGAAACCACTCCGGAAGACCTTGCCTGCAAGGGTGCGCGAGGACGAATGGTGGCCGCACTCTCCACTGTGGATGTCGTTGATGAGCTGGCGGCCTTCCTCGGCAGGGACGCACCGCAAGGCAACCCCATTGGGGCGCTTACGGTACAGGTCTCCGTCGTGGAGACAGTAGGACTTGGCCTGGCGAGCAATCCTTTCGGCCTCTGCGTCGTCTTCGGGGAGGACTCGGTCTTGTAGGTAGTTCTTGATCTCGTTGATCCAACCAGTGTCTTGGCGTACCAGAGTCAGCAGCAAGCGATCGCCAGAGGGGAGCCCGCAGTTTGGTGCTCCACTTGTTGGGGCTGGTGGGAGCTCCTCGTCGATGCTGATGTTGACCACTGGTTGCTTGACCGAGGCCTTGGTGAGTCTCTCCTCGAACACTCCAGGCTTCTGGGTTTCTCTTCTTGCTGCTCGCCTGGCGATTTCATCCGCTTCTTGGTTTTCTGCTCGCGGGATGTGCTTGAGCTCCATGCCCCTGAAGTGCTTCTCCAGCTTGTGTACCTCTTCAAGGTAGGCCACCATGTAGGTGTCCTTAGGCGTGTAGCTTTTGTTGGAGAAGTTGACGAGGAGCTGGGAGTCGCCCTTGATGAGGATGCACTTGATGCCGAGGGCAATAGCGGCTCTGAGCCCGGCGAGGAGGCCTTCGTATTCGGCGATGTTGTTGGAGACCTTGTCGTTGTCCTTGAAGCAGAGCTTGTCGCCCGTTGGTGAGGTGAGGACGGCACCAGCCCCTGCACTCCTGGCCACGAAGGCGCCGTCGAAGTGCATGGTCCAGTGGCCTGGTTCCGTCCCACCTGAGTCTGTGGCTTCCTCCTCTTGAGGCTCTTCTTCACGCGTGTCGGTCCATTCGGCCATGAAATCAGCCAGCGCCCTACCCTTGATGACCCTGGTGGTGTCGAACTCCAGCTCGAAAGTTGTAGCTCGATGCCCCAGCCTGCGACGCGATCTGTTGCATTTGGGTTGCGCAGGACTTGCTCCAGGGGTATGAGGTGACCACCTTGATGGGGTGGCTCTGGAAGTAGTGGCGCAGCTTCCTGGAGGCGATGAGGAGCGAGAAGAGGAGCTTTTGCTGCATGGGGTAGCGCTCGCGAGCGTCCCGCAGCACTGTGCTGACAAAGTACACGGGATGCTCGACGAGGATAGTTGTTGGCGTGGCAGCGACTGGCTCCTCTCCAGGCTTGGTGGAGTCCTCGGCGAGGGTTTCTTGAGGCCCCTCCTATAGAGGCTCGGTGTGAGGCTGGAGGCTTGACGAGGGTGCTTCCTTGTCGGGGGGTTCTGGGCTTGGCGAGGCGGAGGTCTGCTTGGCGAGGACTGGCTCTTCCCTTTCAGCCACCAAGACCGCGCTTGCTGTCTGAGGAGTGGCTGCAAGATACAGCTTCAGAGGCTCGCGAGGGCGTGGGGCAACCATGATGGGTGGGCTCGCCAGGTATTTCTTCAGGTCCTCAAAGGCCTTTGCTGCTTCAGGGGTCCACTTGAAGGGACCGGACCTCTTCATGATCTTGAAAAATGGCAGCGCCCTCTCGCCGAACTTGGAGATGAAGCGGCCAAGGCTGGCCATACATCCCGCTAAGCGTTGCATGTCCTTGAGGCGACGAGGAGGCTGCATCTGCTCTATGGCCTTGATCTTGTCGGGGTTGGCCTCGATGCCGCGGTGGGATACCAGGAACCCGAGGAGCTTGCCTGAAGGGACCCCGAAGACGCACTTGGCGGGGTTCAGCTTGATGTTGACCTTGCGCAGGTTGGCAAGGGTCTCCTCGAGGTCCTGGATGAGCGTGCTTTCTTCGCGAGTCTTGACGACGA
This sequence comes from Puccinellia tenuiflora, assembly GCA_012064385.1. Lineage (NCBI taxonomy): Eukaryota > Viridiplantae > Streptophyta > Magnoliopsida > Poales > Poaceae > Puccinellia > Puccinellia tenuiflora. Next base: position 47,621 of record QRDG01001037.1, read on the forward strand.
TGTCGTCGACATAGGCCTCTGCATTCCTCCCCATTTGAGCCCCCAAGGCAATCCTCATGAGGCGCTGGAAAGTGGCGACGGCGTTCTTCAAGCCGAAGGGCATGCAGACGTAGCAGAACACACCACAAGGGGTGAGAAATGCTGTCTTCTCCTCGTCCTCCTTCGCCATCTTGATCTGGTGGTAACCAGAGAAGGCATCCAGAAAACAGAGGAGCGCGCAGCCGGCGGTGGAGTCCACGATCTGGTCGATCCTCGGGAGGGGATAGGGGTCCTTGGGGCAGGCCTTGTTGAGGTCGGTGAAGTCGATGCAGAGGCGGCTTCCTCCGGTGTGTTTGGGACGACCACACCGTAGGCGAGCCAAGTGGGATGGACCACTTCCTTGATGATGCTGGCCTTCTTCAGCTTCTCTACTTCCTTGACGATGAAGTCTTGTTTCTCTGGCGCCTGGCGCCGCGCCTTTTGCTTCACGGGGCGTGCGTTAGGACACACGGCTAAGTGGTGCTCGATCACCTCCCTCGGTACTCCATACATATCTGACGGTGTCCATGCGAACATGTCAGCATTTGCCCTGAGGAAGGCGACGAGCGCGCTTTCCTATTTGGGAGGCAGGTTGGCGCCGATGGTGACGCTAGCCCCCGAGCCGTTTGCCTGAAGAGGCACTTGCTTCGTCGCAGCCTTCTCCTGAGAGAACAGCTGCTTCTTCTTCGCGGGGGGCCTTGGGAGGGGCTCCTCGTCCTCGTCAGCGGGTGACGCCACCGCGGCAGCCTTGTAGGCCGCTTGCGCAGCGTGCAAGGCGTCCGAGACCACGCCGCGGATGACGATGGTGCCACCCGAGCTAGGGAGCTTGACGAGGTTGTAGGCGTGGTGGGTCACCGCCATGAACTTGGCGAGGGTGGGGTAGCCGAGGATGGCGTTGTAGGGCAGCCCGATGTGCGCGACGTCGAAATCGATCAGCTCGGTGCGGTAGTTGGCCTGGGTGCCGAAAGTGACGGCGAGCCTCACCTGCCCCAAAGGGGTGGTGAGACCCTCTGTCACCCCCGAGAAGGGCCTGGTGGGCATGAGCCGCTCGTAGGGCACCTGCAGCTTCTCGAAAGTCTCGACAGAGATGACGTTGAGGCTGGCACCCCCGTCAATGAGCGTCTTAGAGACGGCGATGTTGTTGATGGTGGGAGTGCAGACCAGCGGAATGGTGCCGACGGTCGAGGTGGACTTGGGGTGGTCGCTGGAGTCGAAAGTGATGGGGCACTGGGACCACTTGAGGGGCCTGGAGGCCTCAACTCCAGGAAGGGCTGCCGCGACCTCGCGAGCGAGCTGCTTGAAGTGGCGGTTGGAGCGAGGGGCCTGAGCCCCGCCGAGGATGCAAGCGGCCCCGCGAGGCACCTGGTAGCCCTCGTCAACCTCCGCAGGCAGGTTGTCGTTTGCGGGTTGGACGGCGTTGGCCTAGGGGTTCTGCTGGTAGTTGTCGTTGTAGTTGTTGTTCCAGCGCCGCCTGCTGCCGATCATTTGCCTCGCGAGCCTCGCGAAGCCTCTAGAGGTCGTAGCAGTCCTCGGTGGCGTGGGAATGCCTGTTGTGGTAGATGCAGAAGGGACGATCATCTTTCTTCTCGGGCCCTGCGGCTGGAGTGGCAGCTTGACGAGGCTGCTTGGCGTCGGGCTCAGCCGCGAGGACCGCGGTGGTCTTGCGCTTCTCGGTGGATTTCTTCTTCTTCTTGGACCCCTCGGCGGAGTCCCCTGGCTCGTTCTTGACGAAAAAGCGGCCCTCCTCAGCCTTGGCGCACTTGTCCGCCAAGTCGAAGAGCTTGACGACGGTGGTGATGTTGTCGTGGATGCCAAGCTTCTCAAGCATCCGCACATCCGTGACCCCAGCCTGGAAGGCCGAAATGACCTGCGCGTCGGTGGCGTTGGGGATTTTGTTGCGCGCTTGGCTGAAGCGCTGGATGTACTTGAGGAGGGTCTCGCCAGGCTTCTGACGCACGGCGCGGAGGTCGTTGTAGGTGAGGCCGCGCTCGTACGTGCCCTTGAAGTTGGCGACGAAGCACCGGCAGAGCTCCTCCCAGGTGTTGATGGAATCGGCGGGGAGGTTGGTGAGCCATGAGGACGCAGAGTTCTTGAGGGCCATGGGGAACCAGTTCGTCATGACCCTGTCGTCGCCCCCGGCGGCTTGGATGGCCAGAGTGTAGAGCTGCAGGAACTCCAGGGGGTTGTTCTTGCCGTCGTAGCGCGGGGGGAGGTCCGGCCTGAACTTGACCGGCCAGACGACGCGACGGAGGCTGCGAGTGAACGCGGCCGTCGTGCCGTAGGTGACCGTGCCGTTGGCGAGGGTGGCACGGAGGTGGCGCCCAGCGGTGGCGACGTCCTGGACGGCGTGGTTGCGGCGGTCCTGCCCGCGCTCGATGCTCACGCGTGCGTCCTCGGGAGCTCGCTTCACGATTTGGCAGTCGTGCGGCGACGACGCGTGCGATGCAGCGCGGCCGTCGCGAGGAGGATCCCCCGCTGGAGCAGTTCGTGGTGGAACCGGTGGAGCTGGAGCGGGCGCGGGGTGGTGAGGAGGTGCGGGAGGTGCGCCGTGCGCCACGTCCCCCACGAGCGTAGAAGGAACCAGGGAACGAGACGGTGCGGGTGCGGCGGCGCGAGCGGCGCCGATGAGTTCAGAGACGCGGTTGAGCCAGGCCTCCTGAGTCTCCGGCGTGGGACGGTACTGCAGCAGCTCCTGCGCCATGAGAAGCGCAGTCGCCGAGCTGGGCGCAGGGCAGCCCAGCGAGGAGGCAGCACGGTCCCGCGACGGGTGCAGGGAGGAGGCCTCCTCTTCGCCGAGGTCGTCCTCAGCGTGGTCGATGTCGTCGTCCTCCGGGTGCTCGATGCGGGGCTCGGGGTCGACGCGGCGCACCGGAGCGGCGCTCCCGTGCGGGCGGCCGCGCGGGTTGCCGGCAGGAGGAGCGGTGGCGGCGCTGGCCGTCCGGCGAGCGAGTCGTTCGGCGCGAGAAGGGCCGGCCATGGCGGTGTCGAGGTTGAAGATGCGCCTCAGCCCCCTACCTGGCGCGCCAAATGTCGGAGAACTGCCCCAGGAACTGGGTGTGTCTCACGAAGGATCGAGTAAGGGGCTGAACGCGGAATCAAACAACCCTCAACGTGCTCCGGCGACGGTGCTCGTCGGACTCGCTGCGGGACAACACTACAGAGATAGACGCTCGGTCTTACCCAGGTTCAGGGCCCTCTAGGTGAGGTAAAACCCCTACGTCCTGCTTCGAGTTGTATTGCACTTGCTTGGAGAGGTTTCAGTACAGAGTGAGCTTGGCGAGCTCGAGGTGGCTACAATGGCTAGGGTTTTGCCTGAGCTCCAAGATGGTGAACTTGTGAACCCAGAATGCGAACCCCTTGCCCAAAACGTGCTCCCCCTCCTTTTATAGGTGTCTCGGGCCTCTTCCGCCAAAACATTTGGGCGGGAAGGGCTACCACATGGCGACGAAGGAGGAGGTGCGGTGCACGATAAAGGTAGAGTCTACCATAAAGGTAGAGTCCGTGGACGCGGTCCACGGCAGGGGAGCGGCGTCACCAAAGCTGAAAAAGGCCACCGGCCAACCAGGACGGTGGGCTGGCGCTGCGGAGGTGGAACGGGTCCCACGGTGACGCCGCCCTTGGAGCGTAGCTGCAGACGGTTCCCTTATCACCAAAGTAGCAATACTCGTTGTCCGCTTTGCTTGGTGCTGCTTTGTTGACTCCTCTATACATCAAAATGGCAACTGGAGCGCTGCTGTCACCGCGCGCTGGCGCGGTCGTCACTCTGCAGAGAATGCAGAGCCCATGTGCGCTCTGCCGAGGAGGCAGAGCTGGCTTCGAGAGGAAGGAAGCCTCGCGAGGCAAAAAGGCCTCGCCGAGCCTTTCGGCTTGGTCCTTAGCAGAATTGCTGGTGGCGTCCGAGACGCCTTCTCGAGGAGAGGTCCCTCGCCAAGGGAGAAAAAACCCTCGGTGAGGAGAAGAGGTCCCTCGCGAGGCTCGCCAGGCTTGGAGAGCCTGGTCCTTAGCGAAATCTTCTGAAGAATCTTGTGGGCCCTGGCAGGCCGGCCCGTGGTACCCTGGTTTCCACTGTGCCGACAGGAGGATGCAACCAAATGGGGAAAAGATATACCTCTCTTTTGTAAACCGGAAACACCATATTTTTTGCAAATGAAGTTCGAAAGAGGTGAAACCAATTTTGTTGGAAAGAGGACGACAAGAGATTACCCTACAAAATATGAAAACAAGAAAGGAATATTTTGCAAACAATTGGAAGAGTGAAACTTTCCACATGGAAGAACCGGCAAAATCTTGAACACCGATAACGCAATAGAAGACGCATACGAAAGCCGTTTTCGGTGAACTTGGCCTTGTCATGACAAGCACGGCAAGCACCAAGACCACACCACGATAAGAGCCAAATAAGAACCAATAAAGATGATGCCAATGATGCAAAGGTTTGAGCTCTCTATGACGATATGATCAAGATACTCGCTCGAGAGCCCCTCTTGATAGAACGGTTATCTATCCTATAACCCGGTCTCTCAACTAACAACATGAGACCGGTAAAATAGAAAACCTATCAAGACCATAGCTTTGCCTTGCGCATAATCCACTTGAGCTAGATGATGACGATCTTTGCCTTCTCAAGTTAGACCACCTTTCTTGATTGCGCTCTGCTTGGTGAAGACTCGCATATAGCTCCCTGATGCATATAAAATGCATACATGAACTTTGCACTATAATACTTATATTCTATTCATATTTGCATCATATAAGGGGTATATTACTGTTATTTAATGATTTTTGGTAATTAATAATGATTTCCCCTTTCTATGGAATTAATCCTGCGCAGGCAGAAAACCCCTATTTCTTTCCTTATTTATTTCAGGGCCTTGACGACGTCATAATGAGCTGCAAATTTACGGGGATCATTATTTTGGAAGGAGGAAGACCTAGGAGCGAAGGAAGCAAGCAAACGGAGGCCGGAGGGGCAAAAGAGGGTGCCACACGCGGCCCCTGTACCTGGCCACGTGGGCCCACCTCTTTTGGCCCTCGTGGCCCCGTTTGCGTCGATCCTTCTTCCCGAAGCTTCTTTGTGACCTAAAAACGACTATAAAAATAGTCCCCCAACGTTTTCCGGGAGGAGGCGGCGGAGAAACACAAAACCAGAAACAGAGTGACAGAAGGCTGCCGCCGGAGAAGATCGGAGGGGGGAAACACCGCCGGAATCCACCTCCGGAGGGCTCCACCCCCCTCCGGCGTGATCATCATCAACATCTACAGCAAGATCATCTCCATCTCTCCACTATAAACTCTTGGCAAACATGATGTATGATGCAATATACTTTTCCCGTGATCTATTGTGTCTCTCCATCTATGTTTGAGAAGTGATTTGTTCATGGCATTAGTGAAATAGTTCGTTGATTGGTTGCATACAAGTTTTGTTATCTTTTATGATTGTCTTGATGTACAATGTATGAGTGCACGCATATGTTGGGGAATGCATGTAAGGTGATCACCGGTAAGGTAATGGAGTGAGGAGGACTTGGGAGGACAAGTAAACCTGAGATCGAATCATGAAGTTATTCAATTGGGGGATATATGGGAGACCCTAGAACTTAAGGCTATGGTGGGACAATTATGTCTTAATAATTCTTGTGCTGCACATTTAATTGGCCATGAGATCCATCATAAGAGTTGTGTAATTTGCTCATTTACTTGGCTACAACTATTTATGGCTCCCCCCTAGAAGAAACAATTAAGACTAAAACATGTGCTTCACTAATTGTGACAACCACACGAATGAAATAACAATTGCCAGAACATTTGCTCCCTTGAGATATTTGCTACTTGAGATCCTTGCTACTTACTGCTCTTAGAAACTTGCATTAGAAAGCTTGCTCTTAGAAACTTGTTGCTAGATAAACCTACTCCACATCACTTGGTTCCATTAGTTAGTTCCTTTCTTACTCAAATTTATTGCTTTGCATAAAAGGCCACATAAGAGGGTTATAGGGCTTTAGAGAATAGATAGTTTACCTTCAGCTCCTCGTGGGTTCGACACTCAAATACTTATCGAATTGTGCTACAATGATTCCTTGCTCTTGGGGATTATCACTCCCCCATACACCAATATGGGAGAGGCACTCTTCGGCATATCTTCACTTGGACTTGAGTGTTGATCAACTCGCACTTTGCCTTGATTAACATATAATCTTCTACCCTTAGCCTTGACTCCAACATATGGAGATCAAGCAATGCTTATGGACACACCTACAAGTATAGCTCAATACAAACATTAGTCCATAGAGATTGTCATTAATTACCAAAACCACACATGGGGGCAACCATGCACTTTCACCAAGCCTTATATTCTTGAATAAGAACTTTATGCTGAAAAGGAAGATGGCTCCTTAAGGTATGATCAATCTTATCGCTGGTAATATATATTGTTTGTATCTCTCAACACTTATGTTTGCTATAAGCCTTGCTAGCCAAAACCTTGCATTGAGAGGGAATACTTCTCGTGCATCCAAATCCTTGAGCCAAACACTTTTTCCATTTGTGTCCACCATACCTACCTATATGTGGTATTTCCCTGCCACTCCAAGTAAAATTTTCATGTGCTATCTTTAAAACTTTCTTTTTTTGTGCCCCTGTTTTTAAGCTCATGAGGAAGCTGTGGGAAGCTAGATATAACCTGTGACAAGCAAGGTCATTTCCCCCCTTTTCACCCGGTGTTGATGGTTTACGTCCTCACTTGAATCAACCCGAGAGCGGCTTAAGCAAAATATAAATATAACTCACCATTCTCCTCCGCACAATGAAGCCTGAGAAATCAGTTAAAACATTGCTTAGTGGTAAAACAAAGGATAAATAGGAATGTACTCGTTCCTCTAAAACCAGCCGCTCTCAAAAGTCTAAAAGCCTTGCTTGAAGTGGGGGGCTAGCTAGCTTCTCTACTGTGAAGTCGTTGACGAAAGCATGCATATCTCAAAACTGTTTTACTTCTGTTCAAAAATTAAAAAGCTCTAGCACATGACTAATCTCTGCTTCCCTCTGCGAAGGGCCATTCTTTTACTTTTATGTTGAGTCAGTCAACCTATTCCTTCTGTCCTTTACTAGCAAACAAATGGTGTTGAGTTGAGATACAATCAATTATATTGCAGCTATATGCTTGATCATGTTTTATTGCAGTTGACATTACCATTGTGGTGAACAAGTTGAAAGTTGAGCTTTGCTGAACAATCATCTTCCTCGTACGGTATTTATACTTTTATTGCAAGGATATAACTCTTGGAAGTTTCCAATGATGCATGGAGTCTTTGATATTTAAACTTGTGATAGCTGCTAAATGATGGTTCTTATATAGATTCTCCTCGAAAGATAACTTTGATATGTTAGATGTTCTCTGACCAAGAACACAGTTTGCCATCACTCAATTATGTTTTTCTCTGTGCACCTCTGATACGTGTCAAACATATCTATAATTTTTTATTGATCCATGCTAGTTTTGTGATGTTGTCACATGTTTTTATTATCATATTAATCATTTTTATGCATTTTGTCGGACTAACCTATTGACAAGATGCCTAGTGCCAGTTTCCAGTTTTTGCTGTTTTTGAATTTCAGAAAGTCCACCACAGGAAATATCGTCGGATTGCGCTGAAAATTTACGGAGATTTTTTATGCGACGAAAGGAACCAGAGGACCAAAGGGCAGCCTGGGGGGCCACCCAGGGGCCACAGGCGGGTGGCGGCCGCGGCCCCCTAGGACCCGCGGGTGGGGCCCGCCCCTGCCCTCTGGGCACCTCCTCGGCCCCCTCCGACGCCTAGAAATTCCCTTTAACCCTAAAAACTATGAAGCGGCCATTATTTTCCAGAGAAGTCATCCCGATGCGCCGTCATCTCAAACCCTAGTTCGGGGGTGATTCTGAAGCAGATCCCGGCACTCTGCCGGAGGGGAGATCGATCCCGGAGGGTTCTTCATCGCCATGCCTTCCTCCGGGATGATTTGTGAGTAGTCCCACCTTGGACCATGGGTCCATGGCAGTAGCTAGATGGTAGTCTCTCTCTCTTGTGCTTCATGTCTTATGATCTTGTGAGCTGCCTAACATGATCAAGATCGATTATTGTAATGCTATGTGATGTGTTTGCTGGGATCCGATGGATTATAAAGTTATGATCAGACTGTGCATGATTCTTATATGTTGATTTATGTTCTTGCATGCTCTCCGATGTGCGTAGTTACTTTGGCCAAGTGATTGTGCGTATCTCCAAGAGTGGGTATTTATGCTAGATAGTGGGTTCATGCCCCCTTTTGTTCCTGGGCACGAGTGACAGAAACGTCTAAGGGTGAGGGTGTGCTGTTGCTACTAAGGGTAAAACAGCGGTGTTAATGTCTCTTTTGATATTAGTATTGCTTAGTTCAAGCGCTCTACTTAATGCAAATGTCTGTTGCTTGCAACTTAATACCGATGGGTGACAGGCTGGATTGCGATCCCACGGTGGACTTTTTAGACAAAGATGCAGTTGGACTCAACGGTCTTTGTTCATTGTCGTGATGCCTACTTAAATATTATCATTTTCTCTTTGTCATAGCTAGATTAAGTTTGTGTTATAATCTTGTCAATTGCCCAGCTGTAATTTGTTTACCCATCATACGATTGTTCTATTTACTTGAGAGACTCCACTAGTGAACCCATGGCCCCTGGTCCATCTTTTTACATTGATTGCAACCTTTATTCATCACTTTTCATCGTCATTACTCCACTGGTCCATTTTTATATTTCATCTATTTCACTATACAATTAACCGCTTTGTTTTCTGCGAGACCGGAAAGATTGACATCCTTTCCGCCGTTGGGGGTGTATTTTGGTTGAGTGTGTGCAGGTCCACATATGTTGAAGATTAAGCACCAGAGATCTTCAACATTCACTTTGTTGTTGATTTCAAGGTCCTACTGGTTCGATAAACCTCGGTTCGTTATCGAGGGAAAACTGCTGCTTGCTACATCTCCGCCTTCGCTTGGAGCACCACCCAACTCTTCATCAGTAGCAATCAAGCTCTTTTCTGGCGCCATTGCCGGGGATCTTGGAGCTACAGCAAGGGGAGTCTCATACTCTCAATCACTTTACTTTGTTTTTGTCTTGCTTGTTTTATTTCTCGCTACCTTATTTTTCTTGTTGCGAAAATTTTAAAACCCAAAAAAAATTAGTGTAGTCTTTATTCCTGTCTTGTTATTTTATTTTATCATTATGTCTTCCACTGAAAACACCAAGTTGTGTGACTTTACTAGCACTAATAACAATGATTTCATATACTCTCCAATTGCTCCACCCGCTACTAAAGCGGAATCTTATGAAATTAAGCCTGCCTTGCTAAATCTTGTTATGAAAGAGCAATTTTCTGGTGCTAGTACTGATGATGCCGCCTCTCATTTAAATAACTTTGTTGAGTTATGTGATATGCAAAAGTATAAAGAGGTATAAAGTGACATCATAAAACTTGATCTTTTCCCTTTCTCTTTGAGAGGGAGAGCAAAAGAATGGTTATTGTCTTTGCCTAGAAATAACATTGATTCTTGGATTAAATGCAAAGATGCTTTTATTGGAAAATATTATCCACCTGCTAAAATCATACAATTGATGAGTAACATTATGAACTTTAGACAATTTGATAATTAACATGTTGCTCAAGCTTGGGAGAGAATTGAATTTATGGTTAAAAATTGTCCCACGCATCGATTAACTATGTGGATGGTTATCCAAACTTTTTATGCAGGTTTGAATTTTTCTTCAAGGAACCTCTTGGACTCGGCTGCGGGAGGCACCTTTATGTCCACAACATTAGGTGCAGAAACTAAACTCTTGGATGAGATGATGACAAATTATACACAATGGCATATCGAAAGAGCTCCAAGTGGTAAGAAGGTAAATTCTGTCGAGGAAATTTCCTCTTTGAGTGATAAGGTTGATATGATTATGTCAATGCTTGCTACCAATCAGTCCCCTATTGATCCTAATAATGTCCCACTTGCTTCATTAATTGCCCAAGAAAAGGATCAAGTTGATGTTAATTTTCATAATAGAAGTAACTTCAACAATAATGCTTATCGAAATAATTTTGGTAGTAACAACTATAAGCCTTATCCTCCCAATAATAGCAACTCTTATGGCAATTTCTATGGTAATTCTTATAATCCTAATAAGAATGTGTCCTGTGATCTTGAAAATGTTTTAAAATAATTTATCACTTCGCAATAAGCTTTCAACAAAACTGTCGAAGAGAAACTTGAAAAACTGGATAGACTTGTCTCTAAAGTAGAAGATCTTGCTCATGATGTTGAAATTTTAAAAATTAGAACCACTCCTCTTCAAGACAAGCCTACTGAATCTTTAAATTCTATTTCTATTCAAATTAATGAGAATGAAAGGATGATGGCTCGCTTGAAAGCTAGATGGGCTAGAGAGAAAGAAGAAGCTAGAATTGCTGAAATGAATAGGAAAACTGTTAAAGTTTATACTATCCAAACTACTAATGAGGAACCTGCCTATTTAAAGATGATGACATTGATTTTTATAATTGCAATCTTACTGAAGTCATAAAGTTCCTACAAAAACTTGCTAAGTCACCGGATGCTAGTAAATTAAATATTGCCTTCACCAAACATATTACCGATGCTCTTATCAAGGCTAGGGAAGAAAAGCTTAAGCTAGAAACTTCTATTCCTAGAAAATTAGAATATGGATGGGAACCCACTATTAATATGAGAATAAATGACTTTGATTGCAATGCTTTGTGTGATTTTGGTGCTAGTGTTTCTGTTATGCCTAAAAGTTTCTACGATATGCTCATTTTAAATCCTTTGGAAGAGTGCTATTTAAATGTGCATCTTGCTGATTCTTCTAAAAAGAAACCTTTGGGTAGAGTTGATGATGTCCTTATTGTTGCTAATGATAACTATGTTCCTGTTGATTTTATTGTTATGGACATTGAGTGTAATGCTTCTTGTCCTATTATTTTGGGGAGACCGTTTTTGAGAACCGTTGGTGCTATTATTGATATGAAAGAGGGAAATATAAGATTTCAGTTCCCCCTTAGAAGAGGGATGGAACACTTCCCTAGAAAGAGAAAAAATCTTCCTTTTGAATTAATCATAAGGTCAAGCTATGCTCTTGATGTTGCAAAGGCCTCCGAAAAAACTTGATATTTCGCATTGCGCCTAGCTAAAAGACGTTAAAGAAAAGCGCTTGTTGGGAGGCAACCCATCTTTTACTTTCAGTTTGCTTTTTACTTTTCTTGAGTCTTGAAGTTTTTGCTTCTATAGCAACTTCATTGTATCTTTTTCTTTTGGTTTTTTGGGCCAAGTTTAGCCTCTAATGCATTGAAAAGTGCAAGGTGTTGTTTTGCTGTCCAGGAACAGATTTCTGTCCTTCACTGTTCGAAAATCCAAATAATCTCTGAATTTTATCTTTTTCTAAAAAAATTAGACAGAAGCCTAATACTTTTATCTATCTTTCGTTAGTTTTGAGTTTTCTGATTTGAGCTACAGAAGTGCCTCGAAAAATTCGATCTTTACAGACTGTTCAGATTTTGACAGATTCTGCTTTTATTTTGTATTCGTCTCTTTACTATCGTCAAATGTGATACTCTTGGGGTGGAGTGCCACATTGAGGCTTAGTGAATAGTAGATAATGCCTAATAAAGTTGTTTGCAATTTTTCTTGAGTTGAACACATGTGCATTTTTAATTTATGAGCACTAACCCTCTAATCAGTTTATGAGAAGTTTTGTGTGAGGGGAGTTTTTAAGTTCCAAAGGAGAGGATAATGAAGAAATTAAAGATGGATCAGAGCTCAAGCTTGGGGATGCCCCCATGGCACCCCCTCTGAATATCAAGAACCATCAAGCGACAAAGCTTGGGGATGCCCAAGGCATCCCCTCTTCTTCATCGACTATCATGAGGTCGTGTTCGTTGAACTATGTTTTTATCACTTTACATATTATGTGCTATGCTTGGAGCGTCTTTTTACTTTCAGTTTTGTTTGTTTGTTTGCTGGTCATATGCTTGTTGGATCGTTGCTTTGTTTGTGTGGGAGAGAGACACGCTCCTCTTTTTCGTTTGAATACTCATGTGCTTCGCTTATATTTTGTTGAGTATTCTTAGCTATTGTTTGTTTGCTAGTAAGCTCTCGCTTTTAGCTTTTAGCTTATTTAGAGCTGCTAGTAGTTGTTGTTAAACTCTCTTGTTCTTCACTTATATTTGTTGGAGAGTTGTTATTAATAAATTCCTTGAATTGTCAAAGTGACAAAATGCTATTCATGTGATAGTGGAATGAAACGAAAGCCTGCATAGTATTGTAGATCATTGTGTGGATACTTGATACTTCTCATTTGTTTTGAGATATTAAGATGAATGCTTAAACTTGCTGGTTACTTGAGTGGAATTGATTAGTAAAGAAATACTGTTAAAAGCTTGAAATTGTGTGGTGTTTCGTAGTTGTTAATTCATTAAGCTAATCTTTCCATCAAAAGAATTGTTTGGTCAACCAGGGACACGGTGTGGAGTTTTTATGGTTATGATTGACTTATGTCTTATGTTACTCTATTACCGGTTAATGTTAGATGTTTGCTTCAAATACCTTCTTTGCTAAGCCCAAAAATTCGTACTAAGTGTATGGTTCACTCGTGCATCCAAATCCCAAAGCCAAACTATCTTGCGAGCTAAGTCCACCATATCTACCTATGCATGGTATTTCTCGCCATTCCAACTAAAATTTTCATGTGCTATCTTTAAAAATTCAAAATACTCTCTTTTTGTGCCTCCGTTTTTAAGCTCATGAGGGAGCAGTGGAGAACTAGATATAACTCGTGACGAGCAAGGTCATTTCCCCCCTTTCACCCGGTGTCGATGGATTACGTCTTCACTTGAATCAACCCAAGAGCATCTTAAGCAAAAATATAAATAAAACTCACCATTCTCCTTTGCGCAATGAAAATCTGAGAAATCAGCTCTAAACATTGGACAGTGGTGAAACCAAGGAGAAAGAGGAGCGTACTCGCTCCTCTAAAAACCAGCTGCTCTCACAAGTCTAAAAGCCTTGGTTGTTATGGGGGACTAGATGGCTTCTCTGTTGTGAAGTCGTTGACGAAAGCATGTATGTCTCAAAATTGTTTTACTTCTATTTCATAAAAATAAAAAGCTCTTGCACATAACTAATCCCTGCTTCCCTCTGCGAAGGGCCTTTCTTTTACTTTTAATGTTGAGTCAGTTTTCCTCTTCCTTCTATCTCCACCAAAGCAAACATCTAGCATTGACCCTGCGTGTCATTGATCATATTGCATCGTCAGATTAAACATGAATCTTTATATTGAATTTACCGTTGAAAGTTGAAGCTTTTTGCTAAAACTTACATCTTCTTTGTTTTGATTCTCAAACACTTTTGTTATGGAACTATTACCTTGATGAATCAATGAAATATGTGTATCACATTGCTTTCATGTCTTTAACGTACTATTTATGAAAAGTTTTGCTTGAATGATTCAACTTGGTTATTCATTGCTTTCTTGCTATCAACTATATACAATTGTTTTGTATCACTTCATTCACATCCTATGCTTTACATTACTATCTTGGTCACGATTGTGTTGGTTGCATGTCTCATTAAAAATTATATTGTTATCACTTACCTACTCGAGGACGAGTAGGAGTTAAGCTTGGGGATGCTGATACGTGTCAAACGTATCTATAATTTTTTATTGATCCATGCTAGTTTTGTGATGTTGTCACATGTTTTTATTATCATATTAATCATTTTATGCATTTTGTTGGACTAACCTATTGACAAGATGTCTAGTGCCAGTTTCCTGTTTTTTGCTGTTTTTGTATTTCAGAAAGTCCACCACAGGAAATGTCGTCGGATTGCGCTGAAAATTTACGGAAATTTTTTATGCAACGGAAGGAACCAGAGGACCAAAGGGCAGCCTGGGGGGCCACCCAGGGGCCACAGGCGGGTGGCGGCCGCGGCCCCCTAGGACCCACGGGTGGGGCCCACCCCTGCCCTCTGCGCACCGCCTCGGCCCCCTCCGACGCCTATAAATTCCCTTTAACCCTAAAAACAATGAAGCGGTTATTATTTTCCAGAGAAGTCATCCCGACGCGCCGTCATCTCAAACCCTAGTTCGAGGGTGATTCTGAAGCAGATCCCAGCACTCTGCCGGAGGGGAGATCGATCCCGGAGGGCTCTTCATCGCCATGCCTTCCTCCGGGATGATTTGTGAGTAGTCCCACCTTGGACCATGGGTCCATGGCACTCTTGTGCTTCATGTCTTATGATCTTGTGAGCTGCCTAACATGATCAAGATCGATTATTGTAATGCTATGTGATGTGTTTGCTGGGATCCGATGGATTATAAAGTTATGATCAGATTCTGCATGATTCTTATATGTTGATTTATGTTCTTGCATGGCCAAGTGATTGTGTGTATCTCCAAGAGAGGATATTTATGCTATATAGTGGGTTCATGCCCCATTTTGTTCCTAGGCACGAGTGACAGAAACGTCTAAGGGCGAGGGTGTGCTGTTGCTACTAAGGGTAAAACAGCGGTGCTAATGTCTCTTTTGATATTAGTATTGCTTACTTCATGCGCTTTACTTAATGCAAATGTCTGTTGCTTGCAACTTAATACCGATGGGTGACAGGCTGGATAGCGATCCCACGGTGGACTTTTTAGACAAAGATGCAGATGGACTCAATGGTCTTTGTTCATTGTCGTGATGCCTATTTAAATATTATCATGTTCTCTTTGTCATAGCTGGATTAAGTTTGTGTTATAATCTTGTCAATTGCCCAGCTGTAATTTGTTTACCCATCATACGATTGTTCTATTTACTTGAGAGACTCCACTAGTGAACCCATGGCCCCCGGTCCATCTTTTTACATTGATTGCAACCGTTATTCATCACTTTTCATCATCATTACTCCACTGGTCCATTTTCATATTTCATCTATTTCACTATACAATTAACCGCTTTGTTTTCTGCGAGACCGGAAAGATTGACAACCTTTCCGCCGTTGGGGGCAAAGTATTTTGGTTGAGTGTATGCAGGTCCACATCTGTTGAAGATTAAGCGCCAGAGATCTTCAACTTTCACTTTGTTGTTGATTTGAAGGTCCTACTGGTTCGATAAACCTCGGTTCATTATCCTGGGAAAACTGCTGCTTGCTACATCTCCACCTTCGCTTGGGGCACCACCCAACTTCATCAGTAGCAATCAACCTCTAGATGTGATTGAATTATCACTTTTTCTTTAAGTTTGATATGAGAAAAAGTTGTTGTTTAGAATGAGTGTGTGCTTGTTTAGTAAATACTGATGCTTCTTGTCCGTATTCGTTATTATCGACACTTCGCTCCATAAATCTGTGGTCATGTTTACTGAGCTCAGTATTCGCTTGGGGACAAGCGAGGTCTAAGCTTGGGGAGTTGATACGTCCATTTTGCATCACTATTTTATATCATAATTTGCTGTTATTCATGGATATATTTTATATTAGAATGCAATACTTATGTTATTTTACCTTATTTTGCATGTTTGTTGATTGTTGGTGATTTAACTGGTGGAGCTCGGAATCAGCTGGAAAAGGCACCATCAAAATACTGTACCTCTACATCGCCAAAAATTCCAGAAAAATTCGGAGATTATTATTTTGCCAGATGATGGAAGGAGCAAAAGGGCGACCAGAGGGGAGCCACCAGGGCGCCAGGTGGCACCTGGCCGCGGCCCACCCTTGGGCCGCGCTTGGGGCCCACCTGGAGGCCCTGGTGAAAGTGCATGGTTGCCCCCATGTGTGGTTTTGGTAATTAATGACAATCTCTATGGACTAATGTTTGTATTGAGCTACTTGTAGGTGTGTCCATTTGCATTGCTTGATCTCCATTTGTTGGAGCCAAGGCTATGGGAAGAAGCTATATGTTGATCAAGGCTAAGTGCAAGTTGATCAACACTCAAGGTATTTCTCCATGAGCATGAATGAAGTGAAGGATCCAATGTGGCTCGTGGAGGATGGCGTCTTGGTGATCATCATCAAGATAAAGGCCAAGTGAAGATATGCCGAAGATTGCTTCTCCCATATATGGGGGAGCAACATGTGAATCTTCACCAAGCAAAGCGCAATCGAGAAAGGTGGTGCGTTTTGAGGAGATGAAGATCGTCTTCTTCGACCTCAAGTGGTTTAATGCACAAGGTAAAGGTATGATCTTTATAGGGTTTCTATTTTACCGGTCTCATGATGTTAGTTGAGAGACCGGGTTATAGGATAGTTAACCATATTATCAAGAGGGGCTCTCGACCGAGTATCTTGATCGTATCATTCGTGGAGAGCTCAAATCTTTGCATCCTTGCATCCTTGCAATTATCTTTATTGGTTCTTATTTGGCTCTTATTGTGGTGTGGTCTTGGTGCTTGTCGTCCTTATCATGACAAGGCCAAGTTCACCGAAAACGGTTTTCTTATGCGTCTCCTATTGCATTTTTGGTTTTGGAGATTTATCGGTTCGTCTTTTATACAGAGGTTTTACCTTTCTCCATTTGGTTTTATCCTCCCTTGTTGGACTATGATGTTTCTCTGTATATTCTTTTAGAGCTTGTTGTTACGATTCCAACGAGCCCAAGATCATCGAAAACGGAGTCCGGATGCAAAAGATATGCCCGTTTTGGTTTTGTAGTTTCTGCCAGTTTTCAGAGGGGCGGAAGTTCCGGGTTTTAGGCCGGAAATTCCGGCCCATATTTTCATCTGAGCTTTTTGGCTAAGTCTTTTCGGCGATTATCTTTGGAGGGGTTCCGGAAATATGCCCCGGAAGTTTTCTCGGAAATTTCTGGGGGTTCGGAAATTCCGGCACTTGGTCCGGAAGTTCCGGTTCAAGAAAATTTGGCTAAGTCATTTTCGCGTTTTCTCTCTGGAGGGGGTCCGAATCTTCGCACCGGAGGTTTGCTCCGGAAATTTCCGGGCCACCGGAAGTTCCGGTGTACGTAGCAGAAGTTCCGGCCCCCGGTCGGAAGTTCCGGTACATAACACCGGAATTTCCCGCCCCTCGCTGCCCACAACGGTCAGATTTTGGGGGAGGCTATAAATAGCCTCCTTCTTCCCTATGAGGAGGCTGCCCACTTTTTCTCTCTCTACTACATTGTTGTAAACTTGAGAGTTTGATTCCTCCACTTCCCTCCAATGATTCTTGCCCATTTTTAGGGAAACAAGAGAGGAGATCTAGATCTACCATTCCACCAATCCATTCCTCATCTAAGTGAGGGGAACCTAGTAGATCTAGATTTTGGAGTTCTTGGTGTTTGTCCTCTTTTTTCTTCCCCTTAAATCCCTCCATAGCATTAGTTTCTTTGGTTGGATTTCGGAGTGAAGGACTTGACCACCTCGTGTGGTCTTGCCTTTTGCATTAGTTGCATCGGGTTGTGCTCTCCATGGTGATACGTGGGATTGACGTTGAGAAGCTTGTCACTCTTGGGTGCATTGTGTTCCAAAGAGCTTTGTGCCTCTTGGGTGCATTGTGTACCCTAGACGGTTTGGTGTGCCGCGAAGACTTCGAGTTGTGAAACTTCGGGAAGATTTGGGAGCCCCCAATTTGGTTGTGGGTGTGTGCCCCAAGATTGTTGTAAAGGCTCCGGATTCCGCCTTGAAGGATTCTGATAGTGCAAGGTGAACCTAACCCTTGGGGTGAGGTTCATCGGAGAATAGGGTGAGGCCTTTGTGGCATCTTGAGTAGGCCTCTTGTGGCGAGCTCACACCCCTCCAATGAGACGTACTCCCTTAACAAGGAGGAACTCGGGAATACATCCTCGTCTCCGCGTGCCTCGGTTATTTCTATACCCGAGCTCTTTACTTATGCAATTTACATTGTGATAGCCTTTGTGCTTGAAGTTTTATATCTTGCTATCACCTTGTTGCTTTCCTTGCTTAGCATAAGTTGTTGGTGCACATAGGTGAGCCTAGTTTATTTAGGTTGTTGGCTTGTTAATTTAAACACCTAGTTTTATTCCGCGATTATCAAGCCTTAAACCGGAAAAGTTTTAATCGCCTATTCACCCCCCCTCTAGGCGACATCATTTGTCCTTTCAATTGGTATCAGAGCATGGGCTCTCTTGTTTGGCTTTACCGCCTAGAGAGTAAAGATGTCGTTTAGAGGATTAGTGCATGATCACACTTTTATATTCGATGGCACAAACTTTAATGTTTGGAAAACTCATATGCTTAGTCACTTATGGGTCTTGGACCCCAATATTGAGCGTATCTTAGATATAGGTTTTTCTCCTCCAAAGGATTACGAAAGTACGACTTTAGAGGATGAGAAAAAACTTATATCTAGATGCTCTAGCTTCTAATGAGTTTTGCAAATTTGTGAGCATTGTAGTTTTTGGAGTCAATCATGCCTCTCCGGAACGCTCATGAGCTTTGGACCAAGCTTCAACATAAATATGGAGTATCCAACACTATTGAGGATGATTGTTCTCCCTCCACCTCCGGCCGTGATGAGTTCTCATCTTCGTCCACTTCACCAACATGTGATTTGTCACAAGGTAATGATATGGTGAGTGGAGATAGAAATTGCTTTGTTGATGGTGAATATTCTATTGATTATACTTCATCTCTATCTCATTACAATGCTCTATCTTTGGACCTAAACACGCATAGCACTATAAATGTCATACATGCTAGTGTTGATAGCCCTTGTATATCATCCAAAAATTGTATGGATAAATCTCTTGATGATATGCTTGCTTTAGCTTGTTGCCATGATAAAAATGCTTGTGTTCCCTCTAAATCTTGTATGAATAATAATGTAGAGGAAACCCAATGTTCTATGGAACAAGATGTGAACTTGAGTAGTTCATTAATTAATTGTTCATCTTCATCCACCACCTATTGCCTTATGGCTAAATCTTCAAGTAATGATGATGATGATAATAATAATGATGATGAAGAAAATGATGATGCTCTCCTTCATAATAAAGGTCTAATGGTTGTTAAGGTTCTTTCAAAGAATAAAAATGCTTGTGATAACCTCTATGAAATCATGAGCACCCATGTTGAGCGCGGGGATACTATTAAGGCTTTGGAAGGAAGCCTTGAAGAAAAGGGAAGGATTGAAAGAGAGGATGCGAATGAAAAAGCATCTTTAGAGGATGCTCTTGAGGAAGAGCAAGAGACTCGGGCTTCTGTTGAGGATAAACTAGAATCTATTGAGGAGTCTCACAATGAAATTATTGCTAAAATCATTAAAGAACGTGACCATGCTCATGCTAAATATAAAGTCACGAAAAAGGAAAATGCTAGCTTTAAGGAAGAGCTTGCCAAGTTTTCTTCTTCCATTCCGAATGTTAATGATGATTGTGCTACTAACTCCACTTCTTGTGAAGCATCTATTTTGAAGGAGAATGTTGAGCTAAAGGCTCAACTTGAGTTGCTAACTAGCAAGTATGGGAAGTTGGAAGAAAGTCATGAAAAGCTATCTAGCTCGAATGATGATCTTCTAGCATCCTATGCTAGTCTAAAGTTAGCTCATGAGGCTATCACTACCAAGGTAACATCTTGTGAGCCTCATAACTAAAAATGCTATATTTCCATGTGCTATTCCTATTTGTTCATCCACTCGTAATGTTAGCACATCTTGTGATGAATTACTTTCTTTGCCTTGTTGCTCTAACAATGATGCATCTACCTCCTCTAGTACTTGTGTTGTCACTAACCATGTAGAGAAAAGAGGAGAGCTCAAGGCCCAAGCTATTTCTATGAAGAAAGGCTTGGAAAAGCGTCATGAAGGGAAGAGTGCACTTGACAACATGTTGAGTGCGCAACCATCCCCCAATGACAAGAGTGGACTTGGATTCAACTCCAACAACAAGAACAAGTCCAAGATTGATAAGAAGAAGGGCCAAGTACAAGTCAAGAATCCGGCCAAGATCATTTGCTTCAAGTGCAAGCTAGAAGGGCACCATGTTCGAGATTGCCCAATGAAGAAGCCTCTTAGTGAGAAGCAACTAGGGAAGCGGCATCTTGCTCAATCTCATGCTCAACCACGCGTTGAACAACGGCCACCTCCTAAGAAGACTCAAGTCAATGCGCCTCAAGTTGAGGAGCCTATTAAGAACAAAGAGAAGAGTCGATGTTGCTACCTTTGCCGTGGCAAGGGTCACTTTGCGTCTTCGTGCACCATCGGTACCCTGTCCAACCCCATCTTAATTGATGATGTTTATTCACTTAGAAAGGATAGGGTTGGCAATATGTTTGCCAAGTATGTGGGAACTCAAAGTGGTGTCAAGAAAAGAACCATTTGGGTTGCCAAGCCTATTGTGACTAACCTCTTAGGACCCAACTTGGTTGGGGACCAACAAGCTTCAACTTGATCAATAGGTGAAGATGGAAGACATTGGAGACTTGGCTACTATTGAAGAATTAAGGGATCTTCATGGTTATATTTACTTAAGCCAAGTCAATTGGAATATATTGCTCTATCTCATATCCAATGCTTCATCCTTGCGGTAACTTGTATTTAATTCATATATACATTGATAGTTGCTTGCTCCCTTGCATGTTTTAGTTTTGTTCCTAGCATGTGTTTGTATATGATATGCTACTTTCCTACTTGTCTTGTTATTCAAGGTTGTGTATGATAGTTGTGTATGATAGTTGTGTATCATATATGTGTAAACTTGTGTGTTGAGCCTTATTGGATCGTGTGTGGATTTCATTTGGCTCTTTTGAGATATTAATGGACTATCCCATTTTGGGGGAGTGATATGCTTTGTGCACTTCACAAACCTAAAAATGTGTGTACATGAGGCACACCACCTAGTATTGATATTTCAATATTATCTAGTTACTATGTGGTATGTCATATTCATGAGAAATTCAAATTCTACAATGTCCATTAATTTCTCTAGTTGGTCTTATTTGCCTCTTGTTTAAAAATAAATAAATTATCACATTATGGGGGAGTAATAAGCTATGTGCATATTACAATCCCGCAAAATGTGAACCTTTGAGGTTTGCCACTTAGATTTTATATTATAATTATCTCATTCCTATGTGGCATGTTGGCTCGAACAAGTTCCAATTCTCATTTGGTTATCCTTTGGCTCTTGTTTGTGTGAGTTTGCTTGGTGTGGTTTTTCTCTAATATGCATTTCCATATATTATTTGAGAAACCATTTGTTCCATATTATTCTAACCATGGCCTTGCCGGTTGGTTTGAATAGTTGAAACTACCAACAAACTTTATTAAATATGGTGTTTTTGTTTCTTATCTCTTGCCATATGATTTATCTTGTGAGGATGACCTTGGATATCTCTTCTCTCCGGGAAAATATTTCCTTTTACTCATTGTCCTTGGACAATTGATATACACACTTGTGGTAGAATATTTTTGTTCATCCTCATATTGGCTCTTGCGTTGAATTGCCTTATTTATTGCCAAGTTTTTTTGTTTTTACTCCCTTTGTCTTCCTTGCCTCTTGCATGGATCCTAATTTTTCAATTGGTAGTGTTTAGTGTTGGAAATAACGTCCACCATGCATGTATTTTTGTGGGAACTATCATGTGTTTAATTATGTTAATGATGTTGAGAGTAGTCACTAGTGAAAGTATGAAGCCTAGGCCTTGTTTCCAAGCATTGATACACCGTTTTTAGTCACTTTTGTCACTTGTTTACTTGCTGCCATTTTTATTAAAGAATTACAAAATCACCTTTTACCATCCATATCACTTGCATTTTACCATCTCTTCGCCGAACTAGTGCACCTATACAACTGACAATTGTATTAGGTGTGTTGGGGACACAAGAGACTTCTTGTATCTTAATTGCAGGGTTGCTTGAGAGGGATATCTTTGACCTCTACCTCCGGTGGATTCGATAAACCTTGGGTTACTCACATAAGGGAAATTTGCCGCTGTCCTACAAATCTCTGCGCTTGGAGGCCCAACAAGTCTATAAGAGTAGAAGTGTGTAGTAGACATCAAGCTAATTTCTGGTGCCGTTGCCGGGGAAGTAAGATAAACGGCACTCACATCCACCGGCAACTAAGCTAATTTCTGGCACCGTTGCCGGGGAGGTGAGCGCTTGAAGGTACCTTCTTTAGATTCTGCATTTATATCTTTTTGTTTCTTTTTTTATTTCACTAGTTAGGCTTAATGGAAAACGACAAAAAATTTAGAGAGCTTTATAAAATTTATCTTGAAATTGGTCATGATGCTTTTGAGGAGAAAATTAAAAAACATATGGAACTTTATTTGCACAATAATCATGCTAGTAGCAATGTTATTAGTATGATTTCTTTGAATTCCATTGTTGCTAATGCTATGGACAATTGCAAGCTTGGGGATGCCGGTTTTGATGAATATGATATTTTTAGTCCCCCAAGCTTGAAGGAGGAAATTTGCTTTGATGATACTATGCCTCCTATATATGATGATTATAATGATGAATGTGATATTTTCAGTCCACCTACTATTGAGGAAAATTTTTATTATGATTATGACATGCCTCCTATTTATGATGATTACAATGATAGTTATGATAGTTTTACTCCCACTATTACTAATGAGAAGTATTTTACTTATGTGGAGAGTAATAATAATACTTTTATGCATGTGAATCATGAGAAAAATGCTTCATGTGATGGTTATGTTATTGAGTTTTCTTATGATTCTACTGAAAGTTATTATGAGAGAGGGAAGCGTGGTTATATAAATTTTCATCTTATGAAGTTTCCCCTCTTTATGTTGAAGGTTTTAATGTTGCACTTGCTTTGCCTTCCTATGCTTAATGCTTTATGCTCCAATGATTTATTTTCTTACAAGATGCCTATGCATAGGAAGAGAGTTAGACTTAAATGTGTTTGATATTTTCTTCATGATGCTCTCTTTTGCGTTCCAACTCGTATTCTTATGAGAGCATCATTAAAATTATCATGCCTAGCTAAAAAGCTTAAAAGAAAAGCGCTTGTTGGGAGACAACTCATCTTTTACTTTCAGTTTGCTTTTTGTTTTTCTTGAGTCATGGAGTTGTTGCCTCTGTAGCAACTTCATTGTATCTTTTTCTTTTGGTTTTTTGTGCCAAGTGTAGCCTCTAATGCATTGAAAGTGCGAGGTGTTGTTTTGCTGTCCAGAAACAGAATTTTGTCCTTCACTGTTCGAAAATCTAAAAATCCTTTGTATTTTATCTTTTTCTGAAATTTTTAGACAGAAAGTCTGATACTTTTAGCTATCTTTCGTTAGTTTTGACTTTCCTGATTTGAGCTACAGAAGTACCTCGAACAATTCGATCTTTACAGACTGTTTAGTTTTTGACAGATTCTGCTTTTATTTGTATTCGTCACTTTTACTATCGTCAAATGTGATACTCTAGAAAAGGAGTGCCACACTGAGGCTTAGTAAACAGTAGCTAATGCCCAATAAAGTTGTTTGCAATTTGTCTTGAGTTGAACACATGTGCATTTTAATTTATGAGCACTAACCCTCTAATCAGTTTATGAGAAGTTTTGTGTGAAGGGAGTTTTTAAGTTCCAAAGGAGCGGACAATGAAGAAATTGAAGATGGATCGGAGCTCAAGCTTGGGATGCCCCCATGGCACCCTCTGAATATCAAGAACCATCAAGCATCTAAGCTTGGGGATGCCCAAGGCATCCCCTCCTCTTCATCGACTATCATAAGGTCGTCTTCGTTGAACTAAGTTTTTATCACTTTACAAATTATGTGCTATGCTTGGAGCGTCTTTTTACTTTTAGTTTAGTTTTTTTTGTTTGCTGGTCATATGCTTGTTGTATCCTTGCTTTGTTTGTGTGGGAGAGAGACAGGCTCCGCTTTTTCATTTGAATACTCATTTGCTTCGCTTATATCTTGTTGAGTATTCTTAGCTACTGTTTGTTTGCTAGTAAGCTCTCGCTTTTAGCTTTTATCTTGTTTAGAGCTGATAGTTGTTGATGTTAAACTCTCTTGTTCTTCACTTATATTTGTTAGAGAGTTGCTATGGTTGCTTGTTTAATTTGTTAGAGCGACAAAATGCTATTCATGTGATATTGGAATGAAATGAAAAGCCTGCATAGTATTGTAGATCATTGTGTGGATACTTGATACTTCTCATTTGTTTTGAGATATTAGGATGAATGCTTAAACTTGCTGGTTATTTGAGTGGAATTGATTAGTAAAGAAATACTGTTAAAAACTTGAAACTATGTGGTGTTTCGTAGTTGTTAATTCTTTAAGCTAATCTTTCCATCAAAAGAATTGTTTGGTCAACATTGGAGATGGTGTGCAGCTTTTATGGTTATGATTGATAAATATCTTATGCTACTCTGTTACCGGTTAATTTTAGATGTTTGCTTCAAATACCTTCTTTGCTAAGCCCAATAATTCGTACTGAGTGTATGGTTCACTCGTGCATCCAAATGGCAAAGCCAAACTATCTTGCCAGCTGAGTCCAGCATATCTACCTATGCATGGTATTTCCTGCCATTCCAAGTAAATTTGTCATGTGCTATCTTTAAAAATTCAAAATACTCCTTTTTGTGCCTCTGTTTTGAAGCTCATGAGGGAGCAGTAGAGAGCTAGATATAACTTGTGACGAGCAAGGTCATTTCCCCCCTTTCACCCGGTGTCGATGGATTACGTCTTCACTTGAATCAACCCGAGAGCAGCTTAAGCAAAATATAAATATAACTCACCATTCTCCTCCGCGCAATGCAAATCTGAGAAATCAGCTCAAACATTGGACAGTGGTTAAACTAAGGAGAAAGAAGAGCGTACTCACTCCTCTAAAAATCAGATGATCTCACTGTGGGGACCCCGTCCGAAATACCCTTGTGCCTACATCTGCGATCCCATGATCAGTGTGTCTCTGAGCACAATCAAACTGGTAATCAAGGAACATCCATAAATACAGAAGGAATTTACTTACTTGATTGAAGTCATACTCTTCAATAGGTACTTGCAGCGGAAATCACCAAACAACGTGGAGCCCAAGTCATTCACCTTAACCCTACAGGCAACTGACTGGGAAGCGCCCTAGTTCGCATTGACGTCATTTCCATCCTCTTCTTCAAGCTGCTCTTCTTTAAAATCTGGCTAAGACAATAGCCCGGGACAAAACCAATATGAGTACATTTGATTGTACTCGCAAACTACTCCCCCCGAATGAGCATGCACTACACTTTTTATAGATTGAGTAAAACTGTGTTTGCTTTGAAAACTCTATCCTTATTGAAAAGAGAAGGATAGACTTTTGTTTAATAAAACTTTGTTTGAAAACTCTATAAATTTCGTTGAAGAAAAATAAGGAGAATTTTATAACTTTTCATAACCCTTGTATATTTTTCGAAAACATCTATAGCCTTTGTTAAAAGAAAGGAAGGCTTTTAGATCTTTTTCCCATAAGTCAGTCTTTGTAAGAAATCTCTTTTAAAACGTTTCCCCGAAAGTAGATGTTTGTTGAAAAAGGTAAGAAGTCCCTTTTAAAAACGTTTTTCCCGGAAAATCACCATTTTGTTTATTTCTCCAAAACTCCTCCTTTTTCGACCATAACCTTTCATGGTCATTCAATCCCAACAACCTCATGCCGGCCCATTGGCATAGTTGCATAAAACATCCTCCACTTCATTTTCTCTTTCAATCTCAAATCTTTTCCAAAACTTGCACATGATCTAGGACAGCCTCCCAACTGTCCATATCCGAGGACTCGGCTATTCGAATAGTTTTACCCTCTGTAGAGGTAGCACGCTTTTCCCACACCCATCCGGTAACTCATCGTGTCTGCCACGTCCCGCCATACAAGGTGTATGCGAAGTTGAGCCACCGACCATAGCCTGTCCTTTGCTCATGCTAGTATAGGACCCTACCGCTACGAATTCACCATTCCCTCGACACCTAGTACAGGATCCCCCGTCGAGGAACCTAAGTGTGAGGACTCGTAGTTCTGCCCGGCGAGCGAACCCTTCAAATCCCCCGTCCATCAGTCACCGGGACCCAGGTCAGGGGTAGGTCGCCATGACCATCCCCTCATGGAACGAGGTCATCCTCGTTGTTGAGGCATCCAATACTAATATGAGCAAATTATATGACTACGCCCTTTCCCATATGTGGGTAGATGTGGTCGCACAGGTTATTGGCTGGTCGTCATAGTACTAGGACACAATGTGCATTTTTTACAAACATCATCATTCTCCACTTCTCCATTTCCACACCAACATCATGGCATTCCATGACCACACAAGTATTTTCAAGGAGTTTTGAGTAAACAATATTTTTCCCATCCTATAGTTTGAAAAAGAATTTCCATCTAATACCTCCATATAGGGTGTCAAAATAATATACTTATGTTTTGGAAAAGGGTTTTCAAAAATCATAGCTTTAGTGGCAAAAACCACATAAATCCATTATGTTCTTTATAAGTAACACAGGTGAATCAAAATACATGTATATAGGTGCAAGCTCAGAGAAGTAGCTTGCCTGTTTTCAGCATAATGTCCCTGGACTTCTCCTCACTGATCAAAGAAATAAACTCTGATTCTTCTCCAATAAATCCTTCCCAAGGATCACTCCGGTAGCATTTATTTCTAGCGTCGCAAAAAGGAAAGAACGCAATTCAACATACAGTAGGACACTCCAACAACAAACATCAAGCAACACTAACAAACAACAATCATGAGAGAAGATTATTATTTAACAAACAAGTTTGGCAATCACGAACACTACTCATGTTTAAAAATTATGATTAAAGTTGTGATTAAGCATCTTTATTTAAACAGGAAATACTTTAGACAAAAGTTAAGCCACCTATTATTCTCCGTAATTCTAAATATCTTACCAAGCTAAGGTAGAGATATTACTAGATACTCAAGCTAGTAC
Source organism: Puccinellia tenuiflora (assembly GCA_012064385.1). NCBI lineage: Eukaryota > Viridiplantae > Streptophyta > Magnoliopsida > Poales > Poaceae > Puccinellia > Puccinellia tenuiflora. The sequence goes on from QRDG01001037.1 coordinate 74,524, forward strand.
CCAACTTAAGGACCACCAAGTTTAACAAGCAAAGTAGTCATATTAATCACACAAAAATAATCTAACATAAAAATAAACAAGCAATACATACCATTACTAAACTACTCAATCAAGCATCACAACATCTCTCAGGCATCACACATAGCTACTGCATCCACAAGGCAACATAACTTGATTTCAATTTAATTGAATTAACTATTATTTAATTAGGTCTTAATTATGGCAGAAACTAGTGGTGTATGTTTAATTGCATAACTTGGGTTATGTTGGTCACAAAAATACAAACGAAATTTCTAAAGATAGGTAGTGATGTGTGGAAGGCAACCCAATTGGATTTGCTTCATTTGGATTTATCAATTTTCCTATACTTTTGTTTTATTACAGAAACTATTTAATCAAGTTTTTGCTACAACTCAAGTTAAGTTACTATAAAAATTAAATCCTTTTATGGGTAACTAACACTGATTATATGTGATCTAACAAAATTGGCCCTAACTCATTTGGATTAACTATTATTGTTATATAAATGTTTTAGTCCAGAAATGCTTTCTGACTTTCAACAGATGCCAATTAATTAGTAATGCTCAATTAAATCTACCAAAATTAGGGGAGTAAAGTGATCACAGTACTAAGCTAACAAAATTGATTTGACATTATTTGGGTTAACAGAGCATCAGAAAGAAACAAGTTTAGTTTTTATACCTCCTGTGGCATTTTTACTACTACTCTTTATTTACTAATCTAAATGAGATGAAACTACTTTGGTGAGTTAAAGAATTTTATAAGATTTCCAGAACATATTTATTTGATTTATTTGGACTTATAAATCTCGAGATATTAAATTTCAAAGTTATGTCCAGTACTGAAATTCCAGGGAGTTTAAATTAGAAAACTACTCTGTTTTGGATAATGTTGAGAATCCTGACGGGTGGGGTCCACTCGTCAGTGACTCAACAGAAATATCTCGCACGCTGGATAATGTTTAAAATGCTGACAGCGGGGCCCACTTGCCAGCCTCTTATCTAAACGAAGGGGTACGCTGCTGTAGATCTAAGATCTAACGGCTCACGATGGCCACGAACGGCGACGACCAAAACTGGGTGGCGCCGCCGTGCCGGCGACGGCAAGGGGCACGATTCGCTCACCTAGGGGGCTCGGGTGGATGCGGGGATGGTGCAGAACGACGGCGGAGGCTCAGGGAAGCTTGCTGTGCGAGTGGTGCTTGCAGGGGACGGCTGGTTCGTCGGCGTCGAGCTTCCCGTCGCTTCCGTGGCCACGGCGCAACTCCGGTGAGCTCCTGGCGACGATTCTGTGCACGATACAGAGGGGAGAAAGGGGCGGATGAGTGCGGTGAGGGAGGGCAGCAAGGTGGTGTGGTCAGTGGAGAGAAAAGGGGAAGCAGCAGCTCCGTTGTGGTCATCGCCTACCTCGGGACGGCCGAGCACGGCCACGAGCAGCAGCAGCTCCGCTGCGGAGGCTCCGCCCTCCTGGCGGTGCACGGATGAGTGGAGAGTGAGGGAGAGTGAGGGAGAGGCAGTGGTGGAGTGTGGAGGTGCGAGGCTCGGGGCGGCCAATTTATAGCCGAGCTCCGGTCCATGGTGGACACGGCGCGGGAGCGGTCCAGAGGGCGGCCGGGCTCGCCATAGGGGCGGTGGAGGTGTGGCTACGGTGTTGGGACAGCAGGGAGCAAGAGGGGGTGTGCGGAGGCGAGCTACGCAGGGGGGGACGCTCCGCACGCTCTGTGCAAGCTCGGGCAGCGCTGGGCGTGCACGGGCACGGGCGTGTGGTGTCGGGGCGACCGGTTCCCATGTCCAGGGGGCGCGGTATGGTGCTGGGAGAGACAAGGCGCGGCGCTAGGGCTAGATGGGCGGCTACGGTGCCTCCTATGTGTCGGCGACAGGAGCGGCATGGGGACAGTGCTCCGGTCCCCTGGCGTCGATGATCACCGTGACCACTAGGGTGGCTCCCGTGTTGCTCTGATGTGCTGGGGAGGTCAGCGAGGTGGAGAGGAGTAGAGGGGTGCAGGGAATCGAAGAATAAACCTCGAAATCCATCAATTTGATTTCGAGTTCATCGGTTTGGGGAAGAACATGGGCTCTGCCCTCCAAGTGTTCAATGAAATGTGTGAACCAAAATTAAATCTATATATCGAAATTTGTTTCCACAATTGGCTTTATATATATTAATAGGGATTTTTGGTGCTATGAGGAAATTTATTTGATAAGTGCATCATAGCACATTTTGTGATTTGAAAAGAATAAAGAAAGAAATAGAATTTTAATTTAAGATTTTTGGAAATATAATTTGAGAGGGAAAAGGGTAGGAATAAAATTGAGAGTGATTAAATGTCACTCCACTAAATTTTATTTGGAAGAAACTTAATTTCTCTCTTGGAGAAATTTGTTTGTCACTTGTCACATGATTTTATGTGTTGATGTTTTTATTTTGTTTCTTTTCCTTTCTTCATAATTTTATTTAGCAAACACACACATCAAAACACAACAATATTCACATCACAACCATGACCACACAATTCAAACCACATGAATTAATCACACCACCATTTCCATAATTAACAATACTATCTTATAAAAATGATCACACTCAATTATGACAAGATGGTGTTTAAGAAACGTCTCAACTCATAACTTAATTGTTTTCAAAAAGGTTTGAGAAAGGAAATATGTGGGGTAATATATTTTCCACTAGAGTTATTTTCAAATGGAGTGGAAATCAGAGTTTATAAAATGGGAGTTGCATACACATGCAAAATATCAAGGTTGATAATTAGATTGGAGATAACATATAGGTTTCCATATTTTTGGGAACACATAATTTTGGAAATACTTTTACTTTCTCAACTAAAGGGTATTTTATTTGTTGCTGAAATCAAACATCATTGAAATAGACTTTGGCCAGAATAAGATTGGAAAAGATATATGGAATCTACTCTTGTCATAACATGAGCACCAAGTTTAATATATTTTTACTTGGGTTGGGTTCTTGGATTAATATTTACTGTTCAAACAACATAAACATCAAGTCACACAAGGCCAAACAGAACAATATAAAGGAAAACACAATCAGTAGTGATGAAATTTTCAAAAAGTTTTTGTTGGTTCTGAATTTTGGGTCTTGTTAATTCTTATTATAAATTTGGGATGTTACAAATCCTTCCCCCCTTAAAATAAATCTCATCCCGAGATTTGCCCGGGGTACAGGGGAGTACGAGGGCACGGGTTTTGGGCTGGCTATACTTCGAGGTCGTTGCTTCTTCAGTGAGGTCGCCAGGTGAGGTCTTGACAAATTGATGTTGCGAGGTCGTTCCTTGTCGATAATTTTCTCTAATGGGTTCAGATCCTGGATGATAGGGTTGACTTGACGATCGATGCTGATGGATAGTCTTGGTTGGCTGTTTCCAGTTTCTACGAGGATAAGGCGCAAGGGACTAATTATTACCACGTTCTTGTATACCTATTGCAGCTCTTCCCCCCTTAAAAAGGGGTTTTTTAATCGGTCTTGCTGAAGTTTGCAGCTGGAGTTGACTTGGAGGCATTGTTCTTCTTGACGATCTTCGTCTTGATTGTCACTCCTTGGTGCTTGGGGTCGGTGCAGATATCACTTCGTACTTTTTTCTCCTTACGAGGGTCGCAGATGGGGACGCGTGGTTTTCAGGATGCGTCGAGTCTGCGTACTCAACTCTCTCCGGTTTCTAATTAGAAAAAGGATGTTACAAACGTCTAAGGACTTGCTTGGTGGTTGATGTTGTCCACAGCAGGTGCTTACATCATTTGATTCTAATGGGTATTCCATTGGTTATTTGTCTTCATGCTTGTCCTTCTTCAGCTGAGTAAAAAGGAGGAACTTCATTGCTGACTTCCTTGGTTCTTGAGCTTCATGAAGCGTTGGTAAGAATCTTAAGAAGTACAGTCTAGATTATCGAGCTTCCAGAGGAATCTAAAAGTCAGTACAAGGACCCTAAAGGTAAGTGGTTTGGTCTGCTGTTCGACGAGGGTACAAGGGTGCGTTCTCATTTAGCCTTAATAAGTTAGAGAAAAAGCTTCATGTCAGCAGTCGATGTTCGTGCTTTCTTGAATCCTCCTTTGGTGTGATTGATTGAGGCCAGTTGAACAGGATGATTGCTCGATAGGTAGCGTCGATGGTGCTTGCTTCCTGGTTCAATTCTGCGCATATGGTCTTCAGTGTTGATCGACTTCGGCCTTGATGATGGCGATCTTCTCACTACCAACTATATGTGATTCTTTCTATATCAACTCTCTTTTTGTCAAAACTTGTGGTTAGATAAGGCCAGTTAATACCATCACAAACTGGGGTTAGATGTTAATCTAGAATTTGGTAGGTGGGTTCAAAAAGTCACGGCTTAATGGACCTTAGAAAAAGGTTAGTGAAGAATCTTCACACCAGTTGTTTTCCAAACAGGTACCTTTGTCTTTCTTGTTTCGACTAGTTGAGCCGTGTTGAACTAAGATTTTTTTTGTTTGGCAGATGACGTCGATGGCGTCCTTTTTCCTGGGGTAACTTCATGTTGACGATCTTTAAAGTTGGTTTCCTTCGGGTTGGAAGGTGGCGATCTCCCTTGGATGAGTCTTGTGCTTGAGGCTTCATATAATCTTCAGAAAATCAGCGGCAGGCTAGGGTTCTCACCCATCTTTCCCAAGTTTGCGGTGATAGGTAGGAGTTAGTCGAGGTTTTTCTTTGGTTTTATTTCACGGGACAAATTTGGGTGGGTCAAACCTAGCAAGGTTAGCGCAAGGGGTTAAGGTGCCACTAACTGCTCGTCAAGCGGGTAGGTACATGATCCTCTTTGAAACCCATCATTACCGTCGGTCTCTGAGCTCGAATCTTCATAGCAACTCTTATGCACTCCTTGCATTCCCCCATTCTAAATGAGTCTCCTTATGTCCTCGTTTCACGTCAAGGTTGGTGGTCCTAGAGGATTAGTTGGTACTATCATGGACTTGAGTCTGACGTTAACCTAAAGTTAGATACGATAAGTTGGTGTAGTATTCTTGTAATGTCACAAGTTAATTTTGGGAGGTGGGGCTCGTGTCTTCACGAGGTTGGCGTACAATTGCAGTTTCCTTCAAGATCTGGACGCACTTGCTCCAGATGGTGCACGAAGTCCATTGTCTGACTTGCCGGTTAGGTTACAAAAATCTCCGGCTATTTGGCTAAGGATCGGGGGTCTTTTGTATCTTGCGGAACTGTCAGATCTTAACGGGAGATGGTTTAGATGAGAGGGAAAATATTTTTAGAAAGATTTTCCTTGGCGGGTTTTGAAAGTGTATGGTTGCTCCCATGCATGGTTTTGGTAATTAATGACAATCTCTATGGACTAATGTTTGCATTGAGCTATATTTGTAGGTGTTGTCCATTTGCATTGCTTGATCTCCATATGTTGGAATCAAGGCTAAGAGAAGAAAAATAAGAAAGAGTATGTGTTGATCAAGGCTAAGTGCGCATTGATCAACACTCAAGTCCAAGTGAAGATATGCCGAAGTGTGCTTCTCCCATCTTGGTGTATGGGGGAGCGTCATGTGAATCTTCACCGAAGCGCAATCGAGGAAGGTGGTGCATCTTGAGGAGATGAAGATCGTCTTCATCGACCTCAAGTGGATTAATGCGCAAGGCAAAGGTATGATCTTGATAGGGTTTTTATTTTTACCGGTCTCATGTTGTTTAGTGGAGAGACCGGGTTATAGGATAGATAGCCATACTATCAAGAGGGGCTCTCGACCAAATATCGTGATCGTATCATCGTAGAGAGCACCAACATTTGCATCCATGCAATCATCTCTATTGGTTCTTATTTGCCTCTTATCGTGGTGTGATCTTGGTGCTTGTCGTGCTCGTCATGACAAGGCTAAGTTCACCGAAAACGGTTTTCATATGCGTCTTCTATTGCGTTTTCGGTATTGGAGATTTTGCCGGTTCATCCGTGCGGAAGATTTATCTCTTCCATTTCTTTGCAAAATCTCCATTGCTTGTTTGCCATTTCCAAGGGTAGCTTTTGTCTTCCCCTTTCCAACAAAATTGGTTTCACGTTGTTCGGACTTCAATTGCAAAAGATACGGCATTTCCGGTTTTCAAAAAGGAGGTTTTCCCGGCGTGTCCTTTTTAGAGAGGTCAAACTCTCTCCTTGTGACCTCCTCCTCACATGATGGACAATGATGTCTCTGCATGATCTTGTAGAGCTTTTCGTTGCGAGTCCAACGAGCCCAAGATCATCGAAAACGGAGTCCGGATGCAAAAGATATGCCCGTTTTCGTTATGCTCATTCTGCAGTTTTTCTGAGGCCCGGAAGTTCCGGCCCTATTTTTCATCTGAGCTTTTCTGCTAAGTCTTTTCGGCTTTTCTCTCTGGAGGGGTTCTGGAAATTTGCTCCGGAAGTTTCCTCGGAAATTTCCGGGGGTCCGGAATTTCCGGTACTTGGTCCGGAATATCCGGCCTAGGAAAAATTTGGCTAAGTCTTTTGCGCTTTTCTCTCGGGTGGGGGTCCGGAACTTTGCCCCGGAAGTTTTCTCCAGAAATTTCCGGGGCACCGGAAGTTCCGGTGTAAGCCCCGGAATATCCTGCCCCCGGCCGGAAGTTCCGGCCCTTAAACCCGGAATATCCGGCCCCACGTTTTTCCAACGGCTAGTTTTTTGGGGGAGGCTATAAAAAGCCTCCTTCTTCCCCAAAACCTGGTTGCTCACTCTTGCTCAGCTCTTTTCCTCTCTCCTCCATTGTTGCAAACTTGTGAGCTTGATTCCTCTCAATCCCTCCAATGATTCTTGCGCAAATTTAGGGAATCAAGAGAGGAGATCTAGATCTACCATTCCACCAATCAAAATCTCCTCTAAGTGAGGGGAACCTAGTGGATCTAGATTTGGGGTTGCTTTGTGTTCATCCCCTTTATTCTTCCTCTCTTATTCCCTCCATTGCATTAGTTCGTTTGGTTGGAATTTGAGAGTGAAGGATTTGACCACTTAGTGTGCTCTTGCCTTTTGCATTAGTTGCATCGGGTTGCTCTCTCCATGGTGATACGTGAAGTTGAAGGTTGAGAAACTTGTTACTCTTGGGTGCATTGTGTTCCCAAGAGCTTTGTGCCTCTTGGGTGCATTGTGTACCCTAGACGGTTGAAGGTGCCGCGAAGACTTAGAGTTGTGAAGCTTCGGCACGATTTGGGAGCCCCCAATTGAGTTGTGGGTGTGTGCCCCAAGAGAAGTTGTAAAAGGGCTCCGGAATCCGCCTCGAAGGATTCCGATAGTGGCAGGTGAACCAATCCCTTGGGTGCGGTTCATCGGAGAATAGGGTGAGGCCTTTGTGGCATCTTGAGTAGGCCTCTTGTGGCGAGCTCACACCCCTCCAACGAGACGTACTCCCTTAACAAGGAGGAACTCGGGAATACATCCTCGTCTCCACGTGCCTCGGTTATTTCTATACCCGAGCTTTTACTTACGCACTTTACATTGTGATAGCTTTCGTGCTTAAAGTTTATATCTAGCTATCACCTTGTTGCTTGCCTTGTTTAGCATAAGTTGTTGGTGCACTTTAGGTAAACCTAGAATTTTAGGTTGTCGGCTTGTTAATTTAAACACCTAGTTTTATTCCGCAATTATCAAGCCCCTAATTAGAAAAAGTGTTAATCGCCTATTCACCCCCCCCCCTCTAGGCGACATCCGGGCATAGCTTGTTCTTTCAATTGGTATCACAGCCTCGTCTCTCTTGTTTGGCTTTACCGCCTAGAGAGTAAAGATGTCGTCTAGGGATTTAGTGCACGATTCCATGTTTATATTCAATGGCACAAATTTTAAAGTTTGGAAAACTCATATGCTTAGTCACTTACGGGTCTTGGACCCCAATATTGAGTGTATCTTATATATAGGTTTTTCTCCTCCAAAGGATTACGAAAGTACGACTTTAGAGGATGAGAAAAACTTATATCTAGATGCTCTAGCCTCTAATGAGTTTTGCAAGTTTGTGAGTGTTGTAGTTTTCAAGTCAATCATGCCTCTCCGGGATGCTCATGAGCTTTGGACCAAGCTTCAAGAAAAATATGGAGTGTCCAATTCTTTTGAGGATGATGGCTCTCCCTCCACCTCCGGCCGTGACGAGCTCTCGTCTTCATCTACTTCACCAAAATGTGGTAAGCCACAAATCAATGTAATGGTGAGTAGTGATAGGCTTTGCAATATTGATAGTGAGCTCTTTTATGATGATCTTCTATCTCTATCTTGTTGCAACGCCTCATCTTTGGACTTAAACTCTTCTAGCACTCCAAATGTCATACATGCTAGTGTTGATAGTCCTTGTATATCATCCAAAAATTGCTTAGATAAATCTAATGATGATATGCTTGCTTTATCTTGTTGTCATGATAAAAATGCTTGTGTTTCCTCTAACTCTTACATGAATAATAATGTAGAGGAAACCCAATTAGCTATGCAACAAGATGTGAACTTGAGTAGTTCAAAAATTAATTGCTCATCTTCATCCACCTCTCATTGCCTTATGGCTAAATCTTCTTCTAGTAATGACAGTGGTAATGATCATGATAATGATAATATTGATGAAGAAGATGATGTGGAAAAGGTTAATGCTCTCCTACAAAATAAAGGTCTAATGATTCTTAAAGCCCTCCCTAACAATAAAAATGCTCAAGCTATTCTCTTTGAAATTATGGAGGCGCTAATTGAGTGCGGGGAGACTATTGAGGCCTTGGAAGCAAGCCTTGAAGAAAAGGGTAAGATCGAAAGAGATGATGCTATGGAAAAGGCATCGTAAGAAGATGCTCTTGAGGAAGAGCATGAGACTCGTGCTTCTCTAGAGGAGAAACTAGAATCTATCGAGGAGTCTCATAATGAAATAATTGCTAAAATCATTAAAGAACGTGATCATGCTCATGCAAAATATAAAGTGTTTAAAATGGAAAAGGCTAGATTAAATAATGAGCTTGACAAGTTGTCTTCTTCTATTCCTAAGGTCAATGATGCTTGTGCTACTAACTCTATTTCTTGTGAAGCATCTACCTTGAAGGAGAATGTTGAGCTAAGGGCTCAACTTGTGTTGCTAACTAGCAAGTATAGGGAGTTAGAAGAAAGTCATAAAAATCTATCTAGCTCTAATGATGATCTTCTAGCATCCTATGCTAGCCTAAAGTTAGCTCATGAGCCCATCACTACAAAGGTAACATCTAGTGAGCCTCATGTGGATAATAGCACAACCGTAACTAAAAATGCTATATTGCCATGTGCTAGTCCTAGTAGTTCATCCACTAAAAATGTTGGTACATCATGTGATGAATTACTTGCTTTGCCTTGTTGCTCTAACAATGATGCATCTACCTCCTCTAGTACTTGTGTTGTCACTAACCATGTAGAGAAAAGAGGAGAGCTCAAGGCCCAAGTCACTTCTTTGAAGAAAGGCTTGGAAAAGCATCATGAGGGGAAGAGGGCACTTGACAACATATTGAGTGTGCAACAATCCCCAAATGACAAGAGTGGACTTGGATTCAACTCCAACATCAAGAACAAGTCGAAGGTTGAGAAGAAGAAGGGCCAAGTTCAAGTCAAGAATCCGGCCAACATCATTTGCTTCAAGTGCAAGCTAGAAGGGCACCATGTTCGGGATTGCCTAATGAAGAAGAAGCCTCTTAGTGAGAAGCAACTAGGGAAGCGGCCTCTTGTGCAATCTCATGCTCAACCACGAGTTGAACAACGGCCACCTCCTAAGAAGACTCAAGCCAATGCTCCTCAAGTTGAGGAGCCTATTAAGAAGAAGAAAAGTCGGTGTTGCTACCTTTGCCGTGGCAAAGGTCATTTTGCTTCTTCATGCACTAACGGTATCTCATCCAACCCTATCATAATTGATGATGTTTATTCACTTAGAAAGGATAGCGTTGGCAATGTGTTTGCCAAATTTATGGGAGCTCAAACTGGTGTCAATAAAAGCACCATTCGGGTTCTCAAGCCTATTGTGACTAATCTCTTAGGACCCAACTTGGTTGGGGACCAACAAACTTCAACTTGATCAATAGGTGTGATGGAGGACATTGGTGACTTGGCTATTTTTGAAGAATTAAGGGATCTTCATGGTTTTATATCTCCTCAAGCCAAGTCAATTGGATTATCACATATCTATCTCATATCCAATGCTCCTCCTTGCGGTAACTTGTATTTAATCATTTATATACATTGAAAGTTGCTTGCTCCCTTGCATGTGTTAGTTTTGTTCCTAGCATGTGCTTGTATATGATATGCTACTTTCCTACTTGTCTTGTTATTCAAAGTTGTGTATGATAGTTGTGTATCATGTATGTGTAACTTTGTGTTGAGCTTTATTGGATCGTGTGTTAATTTCAATTGGCTCTTTGAGATATTAATGGACTATCCCATTTTGGGGGAGGGATGTGCTTTGTGCACCTAACAAACCTAAAAATGTGTGTACATGAGGCACACCACCTAGTATTGATATTTCAATATTATCTAGCTACTATGTGGTATGTCATATTCATGAGAAATTCAAATTCTACAATGTCCATTAATTTCTCTAGTTGGTTTTATTTGCCTCTTGTTTAAAAAAATAAATAAATAATAAAATGAATTATCACATTATGGGGGAGTAATAAGCTATGTGCATATTACAATCCCACAAAATGTGAACATTTGAGGTTTGCCACTTAAATTTGATATTATAAGTTATCTTATCCCTATGTGGCATGTGGCTCGAACAAGTTCCAAATTTTATTTTGGTTATCCTTTGGCTCTTGTTTGTGTGAGTTTGCTTGGTGTGGTTTTTCTCTAATATGCATTCCTATATATATTTTTTGAGAAACCATTTGTTTCATATTATTCTAACCATGGCTTTGCCGGTTGGTTCGAATAGTTGAAACTACCAACAAACCTTTTTCGAAATAAAACACCATATTTCTCATTTCTTATGTTTTTATTTCTTATCTCTTGCCATATGCTTATTTGTGTTGAAGTTGGTCTTTAACATCATTCCTTTATACCACCGAGAAATATCTCTATATACTCCTTGTCCATGACAAGTGATACTAGTAATTGTGGTGGATTTTGTAGACCATCTTCACATTTGCTCTTGCGTTGATTTGCTTTATCTATTGCCTTCCTTGCCGTTTGAATGGATCCCATTTTTCAATTGGTAGTGTTTAGTGTTGTAAATAAAATATGGAGAGTAATGATCCCTTGTGCATGCATTTTGTATTCAAATGCAAATATCAAAGATAATGCATGAATATTGGGGGAGCATTCCTTTTTATTTAGAACACTAACCTATCTATCAATTTTTTATCCTTTCAAATGGCATTTGATTCTTTATCTTGTGTTGGTACCTTCAATTGGTATTAATTGGAATTTAATATCTCTGCCATAGATATTTGTTCCAATTGATATTTATTGTGGGATTCTTGATACCTTTTTGCTTTATCTTACTTTACTTGATTTCGGTCAAGCATTATCCTCTTCTTGGTATCTTTTCTCCTAGTTGGTATTTTTTGTTTTTTTAATTGGTATCTTATTTTCAATTGGTGTCTTGTCAATCATTTGTTGTGTTGATTTGATTCCTTTTGATATCACACTTCATGTGTTGATGTGTTTTGGAATCAATCATGTGTTAATTTGATTTTTTCCTCAATCATGTGTTGATTTGGATTTTGATATAATTTGGACAACCTTTTTGTGTCACACCTTGGTGTGCTCTCTTCTTGGTTGACTTGGTGTTTTTGTCCGAATTGTATCTTGTTTGGTTCTTGTAAATCTATGTATGCATATTTACCAATATATATTTTATATGGCATGCTAGCCTTTCGTGATCCAATATATAGGGGATACTCCACCAAATCCTAAATCGGGTAAGATGTGCATGAAATTCAATTTCATATCTATATGCACATATTTATGTGGAGTGTTTCCTATATATTGTAGTTGATCTAACTACTATGGGACCCAATGAGTTTGGGAACCATTTTGTACTCTAATTTTGTTTTAGGTACAATGGAGATGCATTGGATGCTTGCCTCATTCTTAAGGAAGGTGTTCTCACCGTGTGATTGTCGGAGTCAAGCCTTGATGTCAAACCAACTCTCATCATCTTCATCACCAATGTCATCTCGGTAACAAGTATCTATCCCATGCCTACTTTTCTAGTATTCAACCTTGTGTAGGTTGCCTCTTGGCATGAAAGCCTTTATGTGCAATTGTTTTGGTTTTGGCCTATTTCCTTCACTTAATATATCTTTGTGATATGTGTGATGAATTTGCAAAAACCTTTTCTTCAATTGATATTATTTGTTTGTGATACTTGTTGCCTAACTCAAAGCATCTCCACTATCTCTTTGTTCCCTTAGTGATTTGTGTGATGCATTTGATATATTTGAAGTTCATTCATATACAATGAGATAAATTTGAGCTATGTGCTATGCTTTTAAGCAACAATCTCGTTTGTATATTTATGACTTCCTTTTGGATACCTTGTTCTCTTTTTCCCGGACCATTTCATATGTGCAAGTTTCTTTGTGGATGTATATCATCAACGATTTGTTTACTTAGAAACCTATACATATGAGAGAGGTCACCTTTAGTTGGTATCCCATTTCTTTCGAGCCACCTTGTCTTTCACCTATAATTCTTTGGTGCCTCCAAATTTGTCTCATGAGTGCTTGCCTCATTGTTTATTGCTATCTTTGCACACTCATGTATTTGTTGAGGATTTCTTACTTCATGCTTACCATGGTGAGCATGTTGATTTTATTGACTAAATGCTCTCACTAGCTTGTGGCATTTTCAATTGGTTTTAGTTTCCAATTGGTATCCCTAAGCTTGTGAACATACTTTTAAAGATCATTTTTTTCTCGGTTGGGCCTATCTTATGTTGAATTTTTGAAAATTGGTATCTCCTTATGGCTCAACCACATCTTTGGTGCAAGTGCTATGATGTGCTTTTGCATTATGCACTCTTGCACTTGTTGAGTGTTCTCGATGATTTTGGGGGAGCGAGGATACCATATTTGTGCACTCCTCATTTGTGCTTGAACATTGGGGAGCTTCTCCGTTTTTATTTAGAACTCTCGCTTTGGATCTTTTTGATTGCTTTTCTCCTTTGTGGAGATGTGTAAAATGATTTCATCCTTTTCGCAATCTTTTGATCCTCAATATAGTTTGATTTCCTCTATTTTTCGTTAAAAGGGATTGTCATCACCTTTATGGAGGAACTCATATTATATTGGCTCTCTAAATTTTTCTTCCCATTTCGGCAATCGATGCCAATGGGGGAGAAGTTTAGAGGGTTTAAGGGAATTTGGGTTTTATGCTTTTGTTGCATTTGCCATGCATGCACTTGCATCCTTGCTCGTTTGTCTTGCAAGGATGCTCTATTCGTTATATAAACCCTCTTAAAAAGGGATTGTCATCAATTACCAAAATGATGGAGATTGAAAGTGCATGGTTGCTCCCATGCATGGTTTTGGTAATTAATGACAATCTCTATGGACTAATGTTTGCATTGAGCTATATTTGTAGGTGTTGTCCATTTGCATTGCTTGATCTCCATATGTTGGAATCAAGGCTAAGAGAAGAAAAATAAGAAAGAGTATGTGTTGATCAAGGTTAAGTGCGCATTGATCAACACTCAAGTCCAAGTGAAGATATGCCGAAGTGTGCTTTTCCCATCTTGGTGTATGCGGGAGCGTCATGTGAATCTTCACCGAAGCGCAATCGAGGAAGGTGGTGCATCTTGAGGAGATGAAGATTGTCTTCATCGACCTCAAGTGGATTAATGCGCAAGGCAAAGGTATGATCTTGATAGGGTTTTTATTTTTACCGGTCTCATGTTGTTTAGTGGAGAGACCGGGTTATAGGATAGATAGCCGTACTATCAAGAGGGGCTCTCGACCGAATATCGTGATCGTATCATCGTAGAGAGCACAAACCTTTGCATCCATGCAATCATCTCTATTGGTTATTATTTGCCTCTTATCGTGGTGTGATCTTGGTGCTTGTCGTGCTCGTCATGACAAGGCTAAGTTCACCGAAAACGGTTTTCATATGCGTCTTCTATTGCGTTTTCGGTATTGGAGATTTTGCCAGTTCATCCGTGCGGAAGATTTATCTCTTCCATTTCTTTGCAAAATCTCCATTGCTTGTTTTCCATTTCCAAGGGTAGCTTTTGTCGTCCCCTTTCCAACAAAATTGGTTTCACGTTGTTCGGACTTCAATTGCAAAAGATACGGCATTTCCGGTTTTCAAAAAGGAGGTTTTCCCGGCGTGTCCTTTTTAGAGAGGTCAAACTCTCTCCTTGTGACCTCCTCCTCACATGATGGACAATGATGTTTCTCTGCATGATCTTGTAGAGCTTTTCGTTGCGAGTCCAACGAGCCCAAGATCATCGAAAACGGAGTCCGGATGCAAAAGATATGCCCGTTTTCGTTATGCTCATTCTGCAGTTTTTCTGAGGGGCGGAAATTCCAGCCCGGGGTCCGGAAATTCTGGCCCCCGGAAGTTCCGGCCCTATTTTTCATCTGAGCTTTTCTGCTAAGTCTTTTCGGCTTTTCTCTCTGGAGGGGTTCCGGAAATTTGCTCCGGAAGTTTCCTCGGAAATTTCCGGGGGTCCGGAATTTCCGGTACTTGGTCCGGAATATCCGGCCTAGGAAAAATTTGGCTAAGTCTTTTGCGCTTTTCTCTCGGGTGGGGGTCCGGAACTTTGCCCGGCAGTTTTCTCCGGAAATTTCCGGGGCACCGGAAGTTCCTGGTGTAAGCCCCGGAATATCCGCCCCCCGGCCGGAAGTTCCGGCCCTTAAACCCGGAATATCCGGCCCCACGTTTTTCCAACGGCTAGTTTTTGGGGGACGCTATAAAAAGCCTCCTTCTTCCCGAAAACCTGGTTGCTCACTCTTGCTCAGCTCTTTTCCTCTCTCCTCCATTGTTGCAAACTTGTGAGCTTGATTCCTCTCAATCCCTCCAATGATTCCTGCCCAAATTTAGGGATTCAAGAGAGGAGATCTAGATCTACCATTCCACCAATCAAAATCTCCTCTAAGTGAGGGGAACCTAGTGGATCTAGATTTGGGGTTGCTTTGTGTTCATCCCCTTTGTTCTTCCTCTCTTATTCCCTCCATAGCATTAGTTCGTTTGGTTGGAATTTGAGAGTGAAGGATTTGACCACTTAGTGTGTTCTTGCCTTTTGCATTAGTTGCATCGGGTTGCTCTCTCCACGGTGATACGTGAAGTTGAAGGTTGAGAAGCTTGTTACTCTTGGGTGCATTGTGTTCCCAAGAGCTTTGTGCCTCTTGGGTGCATTGTGTACCCTAGACGGTTGGAGGTGCCGTGAAGACTTCGAGTTGTGAAGCTTCGGCACGATTTGGGAGCCCCCAATTGAGTTGTGGGTGTGTGCCCCAAGAGAAGTTGTAAAAGGGCTCCGGAATCCGCCTCGAAGGATTCCGATAGTGGCAGGTGAACCAATCCCTTGGGTGCGGTTCATCGGAGAATAGGATGAGGCCTTTGTGGCATCTTGAGTAGGCCTCTTGTGGCGAGCTCACACCCCTCCAACGAGACGTACTCCCTTAACAAGGAGGAACTCGGGAATACATCCTCGTCTCCGCGTGCCTCGGTTATTTCTATACCCGAGCTTTTACTTACACACTTTACATTGTGATAGCTTTCGTGCTTAAAGTTTATATCTAGCTATCACCTTGTTGCTTGCCTTGTTTAGCATAAGTTGTTGGTGCACTTTAGGTAAACCTAGAATTTTAGGTTGTTGGCTTGTTAATTTAAACACCTAGTTTTATTCCGTAATTATCAAGCCCCTAATTAGAAAAAGTGTTAATCGCCTATTCACCCCCCCCCCCTCTAGGCGACATCCGGGCATAGCTTGTTCTTTCAGGTTTACATCTGCAACAAGGTGCAACTAGGGTGAAGAGGTAAAAATTGGTTTTTTTCTAAACTTTTCTTTTTATAAAACTCTTTTTTTTCATCTCACAAACAACACACAAGCAGAGTACACACAAGCAAGGTGCACACAAGGTACGTCTAGTACCAACGTACGCCTAATACTCGTGGTAGTCGGGGTAACAAAAGTTCCTATCATAAGTTTTCCTATGGGTCGTTGTTAAACATGGTTGGTGAAGCCTTCATTTTATCGCCTTAGTCTTCCGCTGGAGAAATTGAGATCGTCGAAGTTGCAACTTGAGTAGACTTGTTGATGCTGAGCTGAGGTCTTCGGAGGTCTCTTGCTTTGTTGACATTGACAATCTTGGCATTTGCAAATCAACCACCCTGAGGTTGAATGTTGAGTATTTGTGATGGAAGCTTCTTCTTGTGGGTGCTAACTAATTAGGTCTCACTTGGGTTCATCGTCAAGTATACTCTTGGTTTTGAATGGGTAAGAGATAACGGAAGATTCCTTGGAAAATCTTAAAATAGAGGGGTAAGACGTTGAAATATTTGAGGAGATGAGAAGAGCGAAGCCATTTTAGGACTCCTCTAGATAAAAATATATTTTGGTAGTAATATATTTTTAACAAAAATATTTGCTTTCCTAACTAACGTCCATGCTAACTAAGGTCTCCTACAGTCAGGAACGCTCTGATACCAACTCTGTGGGGACCCCGGACTAGCCGTCCGAAATACCCTTGTGCCTACATCAGCGATCCCATGATCAGTGTGTCGCTGAGCACAATCAAACTGGTAATCAAGGAACATCCATAAATACCGAAGGAATTTACTTACTTGATTGAAGTCATACTCTTCAATAGGTACTTGCAGCGGAAATCACCAAACAACGTGGAGCCCAAGTCATTCACCTTAACTCTACAGGCAACTGACTGGGAAGTGCCCTAGTTCGCATTGACGACATTTCCATCCTCTTCTTCAAGCTGCTCTTCTTTAAAATCTGGCTAAGACAATAGCCAGGGACGAAACCAATATGAGTACATTTGATTGTACTCGCAAACTACTCCCCCCGAATGAGCATGCACTACACTTTTTATAGTTTGAGTAAAACTTTGTTTGCTTTAAAAACTCTATCCTTATTGAAAAAAGAAGGATAGACTTTTGTTTAATAAAACTTTGTTTGAAAACTCTATAAATTTCGTTGAAGAAAAATAAGGAGAATTTTATAACCTTTCATAACCCTTGTATATTTTTTGAAAACATCTATAGCCTTTGTTAAAAGAAAAGAAGGCTTTTAGATCTTTTTCCCATAAGTCGGTCTTTGTAAGAAATCTCTTTTAAAACGTTTCCCCGAAAGTAGATGTTTGTTGAAAAAGGTAAGAAGTCCCTTTTAAAAACGTTTTTCCCGGAAAATCACCATTTTGTTTATTTCTCCAAAACTCCTCCTTTTTCGACCATAACCTTTCATGGTCATTCAATCCCAACAACCTCATGCCGGCCCATTGGCATAGTTGCATAAAACATCCTCCACTTCATTTTCTCTTTCAATCTCAAATCTTTTCCAAAACTTGCACATGGTCTAGGACAGCCTCCCAACTGTCCATATCCGAGGACTCGGCTATTCGAATAGTTTTACCCTCTGCATAGGTAGCACGCTTTTCCCACACCCATCCGGTGACTCATCGTGTCTGCCACATCCCGCCATACAAGGTGTATGCGAAGTTGAGCCACCGACCATAGCCTGTCCTTTGCTCATGCTAGTATAGGACCCTACCGCTACGAATTCACCATTCCCTCGACACCTAGTACAGGATCCCCCGTCGAGGAACCTAAGTGTGAGGACTCGTAGTTCTGCCCGCCGAGCGAACCCTTCAATCCCCCGTCCATCAGACACCGGGACCCAGGTCAGGGGGTAGGTCGCCATGATGGAACGAGGTCATCCTCGTTGTTGAGGCATCCCATACTAATATGAGCAAATTATATGACTATGCCCTTTCCCATATGTGGGTAGATGTGGTCGCACAGGTTATTGGCTGGTCGTCATAGTACTAGGACACAATGTGCATTTTTCACAAACATCATCATTCTCCACTTCTCCATTTCCACACCAACATCGTGGCATTCCATAACCACACAAGTATTTTCAAAGGAGTTTTGAGTAAACAATATTTTTCCCATCCTATAGTTTGAAAAAGAATTTCCATCTAATACCTTCATATAGGGTGTCAAAATAATATACTTATGTTTTGGAAAAGGGTTTTCAAAAATCATAGCTTTAGTGGCAAAAACCACATAAATCCATTATGCTCTTTATAAGTAAAACAGGTGAATCAAAATACATGTATATAGGTGCAAGCTCAGAGAAGTAGCTTGCGTGTTTTCAGCATAATGTCCCTGGACTTCTCCTCACTGATCAAAGAAATAAACTCTGATTCTTCTCCAATAAATCCTTCCCAAGGATCACTCCGGTAGCGTTTATATCTAGCGTCGCAAAAAGGAAAGAACGCAATTCAACATACAGTAGGACACTCCAACAACAAACATCAAGCAACACTAACAAACAACAATCATGAGAGAAGATTATTATTTAACAAACAAGTTTGGCAGTCACCAACACTACTCATGTTTTAAAATTATGATTAAAGTTGTGATTAAGCATCTTTATTTAACCAGGAAATACTTCGATTGGATAAACCTTGGGTTACTCACTTAAGGGAAATTTGCCGATGTCCTACAAACCTCTGCGCTTGGAGGCCCAACAGGTCTACAAGAATAGAAGTACGTAGTAGACATCAACAACCTTTTTGTGTCACACTTTGGTGAGCTCTTTTCTTGGTTTACTTGGTGTTTTTGTCCAAGTTGTATCTCTCTTGGTTCTCGTAAGTCTATGCATGCATATTTACTAGTATATATATTTTATGGCATGCTAGTCTTTCTTGTTCCAATATATAGGGAATACTCCACCAAATTCTAAATCGGCTAAGATGTGCATGAAATTCAATTTCATACATATATGCACATATTTATGTGGAGTGTTTCCTATGTATTGTAGTGCATCTAACTACTATGGAACCCAATGAGTTTGGGAACCATTTTGTACTTGAATTGTGTTTTAGGTACAATTGAGAAGCATTGGATACTTGCCTCATTCATAAGGAAGGTGTTCTCACCATGTGATTTTAGGATTCAAGCTATGATGACTAACAAAGGATCTTCTTCTTCATCGTCAATGCATCTCGGTAACAAGTATCTATCTCATGCATACTTTTCTAGTCTCAACCTTGTGTAGGTTGCTTCTTGGCGTGAAAGCTTTTATGTGCAATTGTTGTGGTTTTGGCTCATTTCCTTCACTTGATGTATCTTTGTGATATTTATGATGAAATTGCAAAAACCTTCTTCTTCAATTGGTATTACACTACACCACGGACCAAATCTAAGGGCACCTCTGCTGCCGGGAAAAGTCACCTTAGAGGGCAATCTAACTGCCGGCAAAGAGTTTTTCCCGGCAGTTTGGCCTGCCCTCTATAACCCTGCCGGGAAATGTCTTTGCCGGCAGTTATCTTTTTGCCGGCAGTTTATCTGCCCTTATATCTTGATTTTTCCCGGCAGACATGTTGTTTCTAACGGCAGGTACTTCTATCTGCCGGTAATACTTTTGCCGGCAGTTTCTACTGTTCCCGGCAGTTAATTGCCCCGAAAACAAAACTTTCCCGGCAGATAACAGCCCTCCAAAGTGAGTTCTGCTGGCAGTAAATTGCTACACAGCTATGAAGCCACAAGTGCAATCAAAGCCAGAAAATGAAAGCCGCACCCACAAGTCAACAATAGGCAAAGACAAGATGCATATTTTTATTCTACATTTAATAACCATTATCAACATATACATATGTTTCTACAAATTGTTCATGCTGAATAGCATGAGAGTATCAACTATTGCCACGTACATAAACAAAAAGAGTAGAACATCTAGTGATATAGGTTCCACCAAGCCTCTAGCAGTATATAAGACTAGCAAACTAGACATAAACTAGACATACTACCAAAATTACTATTTATGATACAACTATTTTATCCAGTCCCAGCAAAGCCTCCAACACATGTACCAGAGCTCCGATGTTCACTCTGATGTTCTTGCCTGAAAGATTGACAGGTGAAAAATGATGAGAGGATTGCTTAAAATTGATCTGCATAGTGCTGAAATAAACTCTAAAATCATACAAGGCCTCATATCTTTCACAGAATGTCTTAACTTACACGAAATATGATCATCCGAACACTTTGATCTTGCTGGCATGTGACTTAGTTCAAATCCTCCATTCTACTCCTAGTCGTTAAGCTCTTATCCACACATGAAAAGAGCATCTCAGATGTGTAGGAAACAATCAACTTACAAAAGGCAAGTGCTCTTTTATTCAACATAGATATTCAGGTTGCCTTGATGCTAAACACAGTTGCATGTTCTCTTATTATCCCAGTGTGTATGTACATTCTCTAATCTACTACTGATTACTCAACATAGATATTTAGGATGTCTTGATGCTAAACACAGTTGCATGTTCTCTTCCTATCCCAGCGTGTATATACATTCTCTCATCTACTACTAATGTATCAAGTGTCAAGTATACTATTTAGCAGGGACCATCAGTTTGGAGCACTCAATTGTATATAGAAAATTATCCGATGTATATTATAATGAGAAACAAATGTTATTAACTTTGTCAAGTCGAACTTGCTGCTAGAAGAGAGATCACATAGAGTATTCAGTATTGCTGCATATGAGGATAAGCATAGTAACTACAATCTTAAGTGACACAATTATAAGTTTATAACTAACCTTAATATGAGGGCATGATCATTGTAGAAAAAACATGGCGGCTTAGAACAGCAAAGGGTAATATACTCCACATGTATCATTAACTCCAAAGTTGTGCAGCTTTATATAAAGAGATCCATATGCCTTTTGATTTCCGATTTAAGAAATTGCAGGTCTTTTGTAGCATTGACATCTGGAGCAGACATTTATCTGCATGTTTATGGCATGGCACATGAACAAAAAATAATTTAACAGATCAGGAACTGCATTACTTGGAACTTAATTACATCAAGATATAATAAAATAGCTTGTTTAGATCACATTAAAAAATATCCACTTGACGTTTTTACTTTTCACAAACAAGCATACGATGGATGTTATGAACTTTGATTTCTTAAGCGATGGCTGTGATACACACTTTCTGTTACGAGAAACAAACACAAGACGGATGGTTAACAATTATATGATAGATCTACCTAATGGTCCCTGTTGTTACTACTATAGTTTGTCAGGTACCACACACATTATGATTCGTGGTTATGTTATACCCAAGGTGTATGAATTTGATTCACCAACCCAGATACGCCAATTTCATTCAGATTCGGAAGAACAGGTAGCAGAAAATATCTTGGGGAAGGGGAAAGGGGACAGACAAGGAAAAGGTGGGAGCAGGTTCTAATTCCTTCCTAACTCTCTCAGCCAACCAGGTCACCTCTTATCGACTCGCCAGACGCAGCTGGCATTTGCTATCCTACGTGACACGCAGGTCACACTTGACTGTCCTCTACGTCTTCCTCTTCTGAAGGCGTAATCCCACTTGCCGCTTCCGATGCCACTACCTCAGGTGGCACGCCTTGCGTGACACTGGCGCCCCCTCGAGTTGCAGCTTGTCCCCAAGCTGCAGCATCCGGAAACCTTGCGCGCGGTACCTCATAGTCCTCCCAGGTAGCATGCGCCGAGGACATCGTAGACCATTTGATCAGGACCTGCAAGTAAGATGCATTTGCTTTCTTGACTAACCTCCGGTCCAGGATCTGTTCAGGTTCCAAGTCCGCAACATCCAATTGTAGAGGACTGGGCAATTCAGCATAGACTGGTGTGTGGTCAGGTATAAAAGTTTTCAACTGAGAGACATGAAAGACCGGGTGCACCTGACTATTGCTTGGTAACTCCAGCTTGTAGGCAACTGAACCATATTTTGCCAGCACTGTATATGGTCCGAAATATTTGAAGGAAAGCTTTGGATATGGACGATGCACCACTGATTTCTGCACGTAAGGCTGAAGTTTCAAGAGAACTTGCTCACCAATTTGGAATTCCCGAAAAGAACGCTTCCCATCAGCTATTTTCTTCATACGGCGACGAGCCCTGTCCAGTTGGTGCTGGAGGAAAACCGACAACTGCTGTCGTTCCTGTAGCATTTCAGATACTTCCAGCGGTGCAGAGTCTGAAGTGACAGGAAGCAATCCATGAGATGGTTCAGTTCCATAGAGCGCCTTGAAAGGAGAACAGCCGAGGGATGTATGAAAACAAGTGTTGTACCAATACTCTGCTAATGGCAGCCATTTGGCCCATCGTGTCGGTGAAGCTGCTACAGCACATCGCAGATAGAGTTCCAAGCATTGATTGACCCTCTCGGTTTGACCATCAGATTGTGGATGATACGCTGTACTGAGGTTCAATTGAGTATGCATTGCTTTGAACAAATTTTGCCAAAATGCACTGGTGAAGATCTTGTCTCTGTCAGAGATAATTGATGTGGGTAGACTGTGCAACTTGACAATGTTGTCCAGAAATAGCTGTGCCACGGTAGCAGCAGTGAAAGGGTGCTTCAAGGGCAGAAAATGTGCATACTTAGTGAAGCGATCAACAATGACAAGAATCACATCAAACCCACTGGATTTGGGTAGTCCTTCGATGAAATCCATCGACACAGACTGCCAAGGTGCCACAGGTGGTTGTAACGGCTGGAGCAGACCAGGGGTCTTACAATTCTCATGTTTGGCTTGCTGGCAGATGTTGCACTGTTTGACAAATTCCTCTACTGCAAGTTTCATGCCAGGCCAAGCAAACAAATTCTTCAGCCTTTGGAAGGTGACTTGTGTACCTGAATGGCCTCCTAAGGCCGAGGAGTGAAAAGCTGTGATGATCTTGGTTTGCAACCCAATGTTTGCTCCAATCCACACCCTGCCATCCTGGTGAATGAGACCATCTTTCAGAGAAAACCCTTGAACATTAGCTCCTGTAACAGCTAGCTCCACTAACAGGTTCTGTGCCACTGGGTCCACTGCATAAGAGTTGAGCACCTCTTGAATCCAATCAGGTTGCACTACTGAAATTGCCTGAAAGACATGTCCAATTCGTGACAGGGCATCAGCTGGTTTGTTGTTGACTCCTTTGTTGTATTGAAACTTGTATTGTAAACCAATTAATTTCGTCATTGCTTTCCTTTGCAGATCAGTATGCAGCACCTGGTCCTCGAGACAACACAAGCTCTTGTGATCAGTTTTAATAGTAAAAGGGCCCCTCTGTAAATATGGACGCCACTTGTCCACTGCCATCATGATCGCCATGAACTCCTTCTCATATATAGGCAACTTCTTGTTATTACTGCCCAATGCTTTGCTGAGATAAGCTACTGGATGTCCCTGTTGGAGCAACACAGCACCAATGCCATCATCACAAGCGTCAGTTTCGATTACAAATGGCAAGGAAAAATCTGGCAGAGCCAGTACTGGAGTTGTGGACATGGCCTGTTTCAACTTGTCAAAGGCCTGCTGGGCTCTGTCAGTCCAAACAAAAGCTTTCTGGTGCTGCAACAGATCAGTCAGAGGCTTGACCAGGATGCCATAATCTTTCACAAATTTACAATAGAAGCCAGTCAAACCCAAGATCCCTCTCAGTTCAGTCAGATTAGTTGGTGTAGGCCATTTAAGCATTGCTTCTGCTTTAGTTTTATCTGTAGCTACACCCTTGTCAGAGATGATGTGACCTAGGTATTCCAACATTGTAGCCGCAAATTGACACTTGCTCAGCTTGGCATAGAATTTGTGTTGCAGAAGTATCTGAAAAACAATTTGTAGATGCTTCAAATGATCCTCCATGCTCTTGCTATAGACCAATATGTCATCCATGAACACCAAGACAAATTTCCTAATGTACCCTGAGAAAATAGAGTTCATGACACAC
Organism: Puccinellia tenuiflora; assembly: GCA_012064385.1. Lineage (NCBI taxonomy): Eukaryota > Viridiplantae > Streptophyta > Magnoliopsida > Poales > Poaceae > Puccinellia > Puccinellia tenuiflora. Next base: position 98,434 of record QRDG01001037.1, read on the forward strand.
TGAAAAGTGGCTGGGGCATTTGTCAACCCAAAGGGCATCACCTTGAACTGAAAATGGCCATGATGAGTTTTAAAAGCTGTCTTCTCCTCATCAGTTGCCACCATTCTAATTTGGTGGTATCCACTCCTCAAATCTAGTTTAGAGAAAAAATTTGTCCCTGCCAATTCATCTAACAACTCATCAATAACTGGCATAGGGAATTTGTTCTTAATAGTAGCCGCATTGAGACGCCTGTAATCAACACAAAATCTCCACTGCCCATCCTTCTTTTTGACCAATAACACTGGTGAGGCAAATGGGCTCACACTAGCCGAAATAACGCCAGTTTTTAGCATCTCTGTGACTTGTCTTTCTATTTCATCTTTTTGCAACGGTGAGTATCTATAGGGCCTAGTATTTACTGGAGTGGTGCCAGGAAATAGGGGTATAGCATGGTCAAATACCCTGGATGGTGGTAACTCAGTTGGTTCCTGGAAGATGGATTTAAATTGCTGAAGTAGTTATTGGACACAATCAGGTACAGGTAAAGCAGTGACATCAGTTGTGTGTTCTAGCAAGGCAGTGGCCCATAATTCATTGGCCTGGTGCATTTTCAAAACCTGGTCCATGGAAATCTCTGTGATATGATCCTGGTGTACAGGGAGAACACCTTGCAATTTCACATGTTTGCCCATATAAGGAAATTCAATCCATTTAGCTTCCCAGTCACAACTCATAGGTCTGTACTGCTGTAACCAATCCATTCCAAGCACTGCATCATAGCCCCCCATGTCCAATATCTGCATATCATGTGAGAATTTGACTCCATGCGTGTACCAAGTGAAGCCCGGTATATAGCTGTTACACAACAATTGCTCCCCATTTGCTACCTTGACCATAACTGGGGAACGAGCACGTGGCACTAGGCCTAATTTGTTGACCATATCTTGATCCAGGAAACTGCTAGAACTCCCAGAATCAATTAACATCAACATACTCAAATTGTTCACCTCAGCCGGCAAACGGATTGTGTTGGCGTTATCAGTTCCACTAATGGCGTGTAAAGACAACTGTGCAGTCTCTTCCAAGGACAGTGTTTCCAGCCCAGTGACCACCTCTAGTAATTCATCCGACAGAACCTCAGATCCTTGCTCTAGTGTCATCGCTTTCAACTGAGTCGGTGCCGCAGGAGCACACTGGTGACCTGGGGCGAACTTTTCCCCACACTTAAAACACAAGCCATGAATGCGACGATATTCTTTCAATTGTTGAGCCTTCCACACCTCTCCTGTAGCAAATTTTCCCCTATTATCTTTCCAAGTGTTGTACTGGGATGGCTTCTGCACTTTGGAGGGTGTCTTTTGATGATAAAGGAGGCCTTCTTGCACTTGTGCCAGGAGCGTCGCCCGCTGAACTGTATCTGGTAGCTGGGATTCCACCACTCCTCGCAATTCATCTTTCAGACCCAGGACAAATTGTGTAACCAGCATGATTCCTCCAATAGCAGGATCATAAAGTTTGATATTATACACCAAACGATCAAACTGACGGCGATACTCCGCCACGGTGCCTGTTTGACGCAGCTGCAGCAGCTCCTTCATCTTGACCCGGTGAGTGTCCATGTCGAACTCCATGAGAACTGCCTGACGAAACTGTGACCAAGACAGGCGCGCATTGGTACGCTTGAAGGCATGATACCAGTGAGCCGCTGAATCTGACAAATACATGGTAGCCGCTGACACCTGAAACCCTGGCGCAATCTGATATAGATCAAAGAAAGTCTCACAGGAATCAACCCAGATGCTCGCATCAGTACCATCAAATCGCGGAAAATCCATCCGAGGCATCCAAGGGCGTCGACTCTGTACTTCCCCGCCGTCGTCCAACAACCTCACATGGTCCCGTTGCCTGGAGCACTCCGGAGAATCTATCGCCAGTGGTGAAAACGGAGTTACCTGAAACAGAGGTGCGCTGGCGGGCCGAGGACCGATGATGCCGTCCCCTGGAGCCGGCGGAACTGCCAGTGGTGGCGGACGTTCCGCAGGAGGTGACCCCTTGTCCTGCACGGCGCGCATCACCACGATCTGGTCCTCCTCCAACTTGCCTAACTTCTCCATGGACAGCTCGACTTTCATCTGCACTTGATCCATGCACTGGGCCTGGAGATCGAGTTTCTCGTCGAACTTGGCTAGCCTCTCACACAGCCGTGCTTCCATTTCTTCCATGGCGGTGACCGTGAATCGAACCTGGGCACTAGGCTTGAACGGAGCCGTCGCGACGAACTCCTCTGAATCAACCGAACGCTGAATAGGATCTTACGCCAGATCGCCCGAGGGCAACCAGCAACCTTATCAGTCGATTTACCGGTACGATCTCGAGATTATGAGTTGCGCGGAGGATCGAACAAAGCCATCTGATACCAATTGTTATACCCAAGGTGTATGAATTTGATTCACCAACCCAGATACGCCAATTTCATTCAGATTCGGAAGAACAGGTAGCAGAAAATATCTTGGGGAAGGGGAAAGGGGACAGACAAGGAAAAGGTGGGAGCAGGTTCTACTCTTATCGACTCGCCAGACGCAGCTGGCATTTGCTATCCTACGTGACACGCAGGTCACACTTGACTGTCCTCTACGTCTTCCTCTTCTGAAGGTGTAATCCCACTTGCCGCTTCCGATGCCACTACCTCAGGTGGCACGCCTTGCGTGACAGGTTAACAGCTATCAAGGGTGCTCCAAAGGTATAATCCAACGTTGTAGTCATCAGGGGAAATCGTTACCTGTTATCATGTTGTGCGCGTCCATCACAAATAGAGTATTGTACCAACAACAGCCAATAACCGACCTGTGGCACCAGCAAATTATAAAGAAAGGTACATAACAGGGGTAATACAAATAGGAACATGAAAGGAGTACGAAATCAGATAATTTCTAATCCCTATATAAGCAGGTCCAGCTTAGTTCAATTCATCAAGACTCTACTCGGTTACTTATTTTGCTGCCTGGAGGTGATACATGTGAAAAAACAACAAGCAAATCAGACAAAAAAGGAATACAATTCATCCAATCTTACTAACACGCCTGGCACTTTTAAAATAGCTCGAGAATCAGAAGACTACACTGGTCTGGTTCATAATGTGAAACACAAACACTTCTTCGCAGATGATACTGATAAAACATCATTCTTACTTGTGACCTAGTTTATACAACATGAACTACAAAGAAAGCAAACAAGTTTCAAATAGTGTAAATAAGAATGTAAGAAAGCAGACACGTGCATTGATATCATGGACACAACCATCCTTGATGACTGTATATAATCACCAGACACTTGACATTCCTAAGGTTTCATCTGTTAAAAAGCAGGAATATAGGTAGTGGAATGCAGTTAATTGACTAATGGACTAATTACACAGAGTTGTGCAAAAATGGATAGTAAATAATGCTTTGGTAATAGAAGTGATGGTTGTTAGAACTTTAATTCTACAAGCTGACATATTACTATAATACTATATTAGGTGTCTTGCTAGCATGAGCCAATCTGAACATTCTGCTTCGAAAAAACACTAGCTGATTCGCTCTTTCTCGATCTAAGAAAAATATCCGCTTTTTCTCCCTTGTGCAGTTACGCCTGATTTTGCTATGGACATACAATACTTTTTCCTGATCGACTGAGGACCATACACCTCAAAGGAGAAGCTTCTCCATGCCTAACCATCTCAACAAATGATAAAGCACCCAAGCAACCCAAGAGAGATCACTGATAGGGAATTTAGAGTGCAAAGTACACCCAAGTATGAAACAGTCTTGACAATTTATATCTATGAATATTCTATTGAATACCTATAGGCATCAAAGTTCAGGGCTCAGGCAACACGGTTAAACATGCTACTGGCACTACAATACCATATCCTTATTGAGCCTGTTATTAGATTGACTAGGTACCCAACAATTCAGCATTTGGACACTACATGTTAACTGCTTTAATAACTATAGCACATTGCCCGTGCTCCGCGACGGAAGCACAATATAAATATACTAAAGCCGAATAGCTGGAAATATACATATATAAATAATCAGGTCGATGAGTTTTCACATAACATATTTGTTCGACATGATCAGTGCAATGAACTGGAAAATTTGATATGAGGATACATTCATAACAATGTCAAGGCAATACATACATACGAGCCCTTGGCTGTACTTCTGGCTCAGCATACCCAGCTCAACGATGCACACAGCCGAATACCCAGCTCAACTATTGCACGACAAATTCATAATCCAAATTGAAGTTGATATTGAGTATTCTCTAAAAAGGGGATAAGGATCTGTACCGCCTCTGCTAAGAGCCACAAAAAAAGGAAGCGACACAAAGAAAATAGAGAAAGGATGCACGGAGCTGACCTCCTCACCTAGCGATGGGATCCTCACGTCTGGAAGAGGAACTCGGGCGCAGGGACGTCGGCCGGCTGGGAGAACGCCAATGGTGTGGAGGAGGAGCTCCGACTTGTGGATAACGACCTATGTAGTAACAATTTTCATTAGCATTGCACTTGCGGCAGCCAAATCAAACACAATGGTTGTTGAAAAATCTGAACCCAACTGAATTTAAAGAAGAACATTCGACAAGGCTCGGTTATCTCTCTGGCTATTAAAGGAAATGGACCCAACAACTCATAAATCAATCGGTCCAAGGAAGGCAAGGTCTCACCGGTAGGTAGATCTAAGCTGGATCATGTCGACGGGGTCAAACTCGAGGCTCATCCCTAGCGATCCATAGGGGCAGACGGCAAGCACTGCCCGCTTGGCTTGCAGCTCGAGGAGCACCACCAAGAGGGCGTCGTCGTCCAGAAACGCGGCAGCCCCGCGCTCACGGCAGCCCGCGATGCTCGCCACCATGTGCTGCATGCCTGCATATCGGTGGCCGGCCGGCTGGCCGGCTGTCTAGCCAAGGCTTCGTTCCGCCAGATTCATTCCAGGGGAGTGATACAGGGAGAGAGAGAGAGGCAACGGGAGAGGGCGGCGGCGTCGGGATTAAGAGCGATGAGGATTGGTGCGGGGATTTGTCAGCAAGGGTCGCGGGGAGAAAGAGAGGCGGCGGCGTGGTGTGAGCTGTGACTGAGGGAGGAATGCGCGATTGGGGATTTGGATCTAGGGCTTTTTGGTGCGGCGGCGGCAGCTGGTCACTTAGCACCGCGCCAAAATATTTCGCTCCCGCACACACGACTTCAATCGCGCGCCAGAAATTTCACTACCCCGCCAGTCCAGATGTGCCGGCAGTTAAGCTGCCGGGACCCACTTGTGTCGGCAGGCTATCTGCCTCTGTAGCTATTGGATTCTACCGGCAGTTGCACTGCCGGAGATTCTCTACTTCTACCGGCAGATGGGGTGCCTTCCAAAACCTTTGCCGGCAGGCTATTTTCCCTGGCAGGCTGATTGCCCTCTTAGGTTGATTTTTGGCGGCAGTTTTCTGCCCTTAGATTTGACCCGTGGTGTAGTGTTATTTCCTTTTGATACTTGTTGCCTATCTCAAAGCATCTACACTATCTCTTGTTCCCTTAGTGATTTGTGTGATGTCTTTGATATTTTTGAATTTCATTTATATACAATGAGATAAATTTGAGCTATGTGCTATGCTTTTAAGCAATAATCTCTTTTGTATATTCATGACTTCCCTTTTGAATATCGTGGTCTCCTCCTCTTCGACCGTTTCATATGTGCAAGTTTCTTTGTGGATGTATATCGTCAATGATTTGTCTACTTAGAAACCTATACATATGAGAGAGGTCACCTTTAGTTGGTATCCTATTTCTTTCGAGCCACCTTGTTTTTCATCTATAATTCTTTGGTGGCTCCAAATTTGTCTCATGAGTGCTTGTCTTATTTCTATTTGCATCTTTGCGCACTGAAGTTTTATTGAAGATCTTTGACTTCATGCTTACCATGGTGAGCATGTTGATTTTATTGGCTCAATATTCTCACTAGCTCTTGGCCTTTTCAATTGGTTTTAGTTTCCAATTGGTATCCTTCGGTTTGTGAACATATTCTTTTTGAAAGATCTTCTTTGTATCTTGGTTTGGCCTGTCTTATGTTGAATCTTTGAAAATTGGTATCTTCTTATGGCTCAACCATATCCTTGGTGCAAGTGCTTTGTTTTGATTTTGCTTTATGCACACTTTCACTTGTTGCGTGTTCTAGATCATTTTGGGGGAGCAAGGATTCCATTTTTGTGCACTCCTCAATAGTGCATGAACATTGGGGAGCTTCTCCATTTTTATTTAGAATTCCCGCGCCTGGGGCCCACCTGGATGCCCTGGTGAAAGTGCATGGTTGCCCCCATGTGTGGTTTTGGTAATTAATGACAATCTCTATGGACTAATGTTTGTATTGAGCTACTTGTAGGTGTGTCCATTTGCATTGCTTGATCTCCATTTGTTGGAGTCAAGGCTACGGGAAGAAGCTATATGTTGATCAAGGCTAAGTGCAATTTGATCAACACTCAAGGTACTTCTCCATGAGCATGAATGAAGTGAAGGATCCTATGTGGCACATGGAGGATGGCGTCTTCGTGATCGTCATCAAGATAAAGGCCAAGTGAAGATATGCCGAAGAGTGCTTCTCCCATATTGGTGTATGGGGGAGCAACATGTGAATCTTCACCAAGCAAAGCGCAATCGAGAAAGGTGGTGCGTCTTGAGGAGATGAAGATCGTCTTCTTCGACCTCAAGTGGTTTAATGTGCAAGGGAAAGGTATGATCTTGATAGGGTTTCTATTTTACCGGTATCATGATGTTACTTGAGAGACCGGGTTATAGGATAGTTAACCGTACTATCAAGAGGGGCTCTCGACCGAGTATCTTGATCGTATCATTCGTTGAGATCTCAAACCTTTGCATCCTTGCATCCTTGCAATCATCTTTATTGGTTCTTATTTGGCTCTAATCGTGGTGTGGTCTTGGTGCTTGTCGTTCTTATCATGACAAGGCCAAGTTCACCGAAAACGGTTTTCTTATGCGTCTCCTATTGCGTTTTTAGTTTTGGAGGTTTATCGGTTCGTCTTTTATAGAGAGGTTTTTCCTTTCTCAATTTGGTTTTATCCTCACTTGTTGTACTATGATGTTTCTCTGTATATTCTTTTAGAGCTCGTTGTTACGATTCCAACGAGCCCAAGATCATCGAAAACGGAGTTCGGATGCAAAAGATATGCCCTTTTTCGTTTTGCAGTTTCTGCCAGTTTTCAGAGGGGCGGAAGTTCCGGGTTTTAGGCCGGAAATTCCGGCCCATATTTTCATCTGAGCTTTTTGGCTAAGTCTTTTCGGAGATTCTCTCTGGAGGGGTTCCGGAAATTTGCCCCGGAAGTTTTCTCGGAAATTTCCAGGGGTCCGGAAATTCCGGCACTTGGTCCGGAAGTTCCGGTACAAGAAAATTTGGCTAAGTCATTTCGCGTTTTCTCTCTGAAGGGGGTCCGGATCTTTGCACCGGAGGTTTGCTCCGGAAATTTTGGGGCCACCGGAAGTTCCGGTGTACGCAGCGGAAGTTCCGGCCCCCGGCCAGAAGTTCCGGTACATAACACCAGAATTTCCGGCCCCTCGCTGCCCCCAACGGTCAGATTTTGGGGGAGGCTGCCCACTTTTTCTCTCTCTCCTTCATTGTTGTAAACTTGAGAGCTTGATTCCTCCACTTCCCTCCAATGATTCTTGCCCATTTTTAGGGAAACAAGAGAGGAGATCTAGATCTACCATTCCACCAATCCAATCCTCCTCTAAGTGAGGGGAACCTAGTAGATCTAGATTTTGGAGTTCTTGGTGTTTCTCCTCTTTGTTCTTCCTCTTAAATCCCTCCATAGCATTATTTGCTTTGGTTGGATTTCGGAGTGAAGGACTTGACCACCTCGTGTGGTCTTGCCTTTTGCATTAGTTTCATCGGGTTGTGCTCTCCACGGTGATACGTGGGATTGACGTTGAGAAGCTTGTCACTCGTGGGTGCATTGTGTTCCAAAGAGCTTTGTGCCTCTTGGGTGCATTGTGTACCCTAGACGGTTTGGTGTGCCGTGAAGACTTCGAGTTGTGAAGCTTCGGGAAGATTTGGGAGCCCCCAATTTGGTTGTGGGTGTGTGCCCCAAGATTGTTGTAAAGGCTCCGGATTCCGCCTTGAAGGATTCCGATAGTGCAAGGTGAACCTAACCCTTGGGGTGAGGTTCATCGGAGAATAGGGTGAGGCCTTTGTGGCATCTTGAGTAGGCCTCTTGTAGCGAGCTCACACCCCTCCAATGATACATACTCCCTTAACAAGGAGGAACTCGGGAATACATCCTCGTCTCCGCGTGCCTCGGTTATTTCTATACTCGAGCTCTTTACTTATGCAATTTACATTGTGATAGCCTTCGTGCTTGAAGGTTTATATCTTGCTATCACCTTGTTGCTTGCCTTGCTTAGCATAAGTTGTTGGTGCACATAGGTGAGCCTAGTTTATTTAGGTTGTTGGCTTGTTAATTTAAACACCTAGTTTTATTCCGCAATTATCAAGCCTTAAACCGGAAAAGTTTTAATCGCCTATTCACCCCCCCCCATCTAGGCGACATCATTTGTCCTTTCACCTGGGTTGCCTTCGGCTCCCCCCTTTCGCGTATATCACCCCTCTGACCTAAAAACAGAGGGGGACGCTTCGAAGAAATATTCCACCACCGCCACGGGGGCGGAAACCACAGAGAAAGAAAAAGCTCTCTGGCAGGGAGAAATCTTCCGGGGGAATTCCTTCCCGAAGAGGGGAGATCGTCGCCATCGTCATCGTCACAGGCTTCATCGGGATCATCATCAACATCATCCTCACCGACAGCACCATCACATCCACAGCTCCACTCCGTTCCACTGGTGCATCTAGAGTTATACTTGTTGTAGTTCATTGAGATCACTTTTCCGGTGTTGATTGCCCTGTGTAGTTGATGCTATTGAGTTTTATCAGTGAAATACTTTTATGACCAGATCGTTAATCATTCATTCATCACCTCTGATCACGATCCATATGATGTCTTGTGCGTAGTTCGTTTAGTTCTTGAGGACATGGGGAAGTCTCATTGCAAGTAGTGGAATTATGCTGAGTAATATTTAATGGTTTGATATTTAAGTTGTGGTGCTATTCTTCTAGTGGTGTTGTGTGAACGTCGACTACATGACACTTCACCTTTATGGGCCTAGGGGAATGCATTGTGTATTTAGTTTGCTTGTGAGGTGGTTGCGGTATTGGCAGAAACCTTAACCCCCACCGGTAAACTAGTGCATGAGGGAGTGTAGGATCTCAGAGTTTAAGGTTGTGGTTAGTTAATTCTTAAATACTTCCTTGCATACAGTTGCGGAAGCTTGTAGGGAAGTGTAATCACAAGTGTGTTCTAGTCCAACTAAGGGCGGTTCATTAGCATAGGTTCACCCATGCAACACTTAGCAAAACATTAAACATTAAGCAGCGGTATGAAGCGAATGTGACTTGACATAATTCTCATGTGTCTTCAAGAGCGTTTAGCTATCATAAGTAGAACCACCGGCTTGTCCTTTGTGCTAAAAAGGATTGGGCCACTTGCTACAATAATTATTGCTCTCTTTTATTTACTCGCACTTTATTTATTTGTTACTATAAAACCCCATAAAAATCCTTTTGTTAGTGTTTGCAGTGAAACCTTGCTCGTATCTATAAACCAATACATTCTGCTCCTCGTTGGGTTCGACACTCTTATTTATCGAAAATACTGCGATAGATCCCCTATACTTGTGGGTCATCACCTTCAACCCCATGTGCACGCAAAACCTGCCCCGATACGAATCCAAACCCCAAATCCAAATCCGGCCAATTTTGGGGGGATTTGTTGCTCCTGTTCATGCCTATTTAAACCCCACGATCTCCTCTGTTTTTCCCCTAAAAAACCCTAACAAGATCGCCGCCAGGCTTCCCATGCTCGAGCTCGTCGTGCCGCCACTTCCGCCTGTGATTTTCTCAAACTCCGGTGAAAGCCATTGATCCCAGCTCGCCCCCTTTGCTCTAACCTCCTTATTTTCTCAATGCGCATCGTTTTGACACCGTCTGGTATTTTTTCTCTCGCCAGAACAACACTGCCGTCCTCGACCGAGACAAGCCGCCGCCGTCCGCAACTCCGACGAGGGATTCCGGGAGACGGAGAGCAAGCCGACGCCATACACTTCGACATCGAGTTCGCCTCGTCGCCCTGATCGTCGAGGTACCAACCGCGCTTCCTGGAACACAGTAGATCGCTGGGAACGTGAACGCCAAGCCGTCGCCACCGTCGACGCCGTGCTCCAGTGACCTAGCACCGCCCGCTTCGGGTCGAGCAGATCTGGACGGTCCGATCTCGATCTGACGGCCCGGACTTGTTTCTAATACCGAACCGGTACCGTCTAATCGTGTTGCGCCACGTGGCCGATGCATCAGAAGCACCGTCAGTGCCACGTCACCTGCCTATTTTTTGGATTAATTCTGAATTAGCAGTTTTGTAGAAAACCCCCTGTACTTCAAACCATCATAACTTTTCAACCATATGGCCAAATTTAGCAAACTTTATATTTTTGAAAAAGATCTTGACCTGTAGAATCTTTTAGCACTAATAGTTCTCTATTTTCACTTGTTTAGAATTATTTAAATTTCAAATGAGTAATTTGAGTAATTTTGACATAACTTTAAATCTATAAGTTATTTTAAATTGGTTCCTTTTGGACAATGATTTAAATTTATGACCTCCATCCAGTAGAACCAAAACCTATATTTGTTGAACCATTCCATTATAAAAATGTTGAATTATGTTTAAAGCCCTTTATAACATGTTTTGCAAACCTTGGCCTACCTAGCAATAAACCCTTTTGACCAAATTCAGTATGTAAAAATTATTAATACCTTTGGAACACCACTCCAACCCATTCAAATTTGAAATATTAAAATTTGACTCTTGACCACCCCTTGACCTTTAATGAAAGCCTCAAACCTAAATGCATTGATTCTTTTTGCATATTGAATCATGTATTAAAACCTGGACCATCAACCTACTTACCTTGGTTGCTATCCATGTTTGTTCTTATGTTTGTATTATTTGATTGTTGTATTGTTTGTTTATTGCTATCTGTTTGTACTGTATAGATTGAATGGAGAGCTACGAGTTACGTTGAAAAGAGCGTGTGAGCAATGACAAGTTTCAAAAGGCAAGTGATACTCCAACATAAATGACCTACTACTTTTATTATATCTGCATTGTAGACTATTTCAGTAGTATGCATGATAGGCTGTTTTGATTAAATCTATATGCTATGCAAACCTGTTAGGCTAGCCACATGATTAGTTGACTAGTGACCTATTTACTTCATTGGATCAGTTGCTGCAAAAATGAATGGTTTTCTTGTAGATGATGTTAAGCAAAAATTCCACTAATTAATGAATCGCCTGGGTGGACTTTGTTTTTGCTCTACCGGTGGTTTTAAGTTGAGTGGCTACTCAGGGCCATTTCCATGGTTTTAGCTGAGTACGTGCACTTGCGGTTTGCCACCCAGGGTATTAGAGATTTCATGTCACTCCGTGTCTAGTTTACTTCCAGTGCAGCCACTAGTCATATGGGCTCTGTCTTGATTAAGTATGTTGAGTGGACCTGACCGAACAAACAAGCTGATGTAGGGGTAGGTGGGTTTTGTTTGGATGTCTGTCTTGGAAAGCTCCTCTGAAAGATCTCGTCTCGACTCTCTCCTTTCCTTTTCACTAAATGAGTGATTGGGAAGTTTGGTTTAGTTGAGTCTAGTGGGGAAAGTGCCACAAACTCTCGAGAGTAATTAAAACTAAGATCTTAGCCGTATCCCCAGTTATGGACAAATTTGAGTAACTAAGCAAGGTGGTCGACGGAAAAATCTCATACATTCCAATTTCTAAAATAAAACTTGATGGGTGAACCCGGGTAAATGAGACACTGGATGTGTTCCACGGTGTGTCTCATATTGTTAAGTTGAAGATGAAAATACTTTATGAAAAGTAGGATAAATTTTGCTTTACGCAAAGAGCCTTGAAACTCCACCAGCCAGATATGCATGTAGAGGTTAGAAGTTTTTATTTATGAGTCCACAAGTATCACTTGCCAGATCGATTCAAATGGTTCTGACCAATTTTTGGCTGCAACGCTTTTACTGTTGCAAGTTGTTCCGACGACGAGTAAGGAATGCTATAGGTTTCGAGTCTACAACCAACATGTCGGCCTGTGGCAAATGAAGATGATGAGGGCTTCATGCTATTTATGTTTTCCATTGCTGAACTTTGTATCATGCTATCCTTTGGCTATGCAAGTTGTAATGAATTATTCTTCTGGATCTTCAATGTACTAGATATTTGACGCATTTGCATGATATTACATCTTAAGCTGTGGTGCTAGTTATTCAATCCAGGGACTAGCACAGAACGCAGGGATCTTGGCCATTTTTAAAAGGCAAGGTCGCTACATCTAGAGGAGGAGATGAAGATAGATCTGCTTAAAGAGTGCCTGATTAGGGTGGTTCTAGGGAATGTTTTAATTGTGGTCACCCATCATATTAGCCGTTTTTGTACAGAATCACCTTGAAGAGGCAGATGACGAAGTACAATGGTGGTAGTAACAGTAGAGGCGGTCGGAATGGGCATGGTGGTCATTGGAACGCTCCTCATTGAAATGCTCCCAGGGCAAATGTTCCCACCTCAGCTAAGGGGAAGTAGCCTGTAAGAGGATAGGAGACTGGTACCAGTTACGCAAATTATGTCGATACAAATGAAGGTAAAATTGGACATGCATCAATAGCAGTCCATAAACAAAAATATGAATGTGTGCTTGACTTTAGAGCATCACAACATGTTTCTTGATACTTTAATGAGTTTATATCCTATACTACACACTTCTACACTTCCTCGCATGTCCAAAAATAATTCACACAACAGATGGCGGCCATCCCATCACAGGGGTTGGGATAGTCAGTTGCACACCTAGTATTAATTTGTCTTTAGTGTTACATGGGCTAGCTTTTCCCGTCAACTTACTGTCCTTGAGTGCTTTGGTTGACCAGATTGATTGCCGACTCATTGTTGACATGTTTGTGTTCTTGACCCAAAAGAGATCGACGGGCAGGAGTCTCAGACTAGAGCAAGGTGTAGGCGATTGTGGTACATGGGCCACAACATGACGGGCTGGGAGGGAATGCACATGCTAGCTGCAGTTGCTGAGAATAAGGAGACTAGGGACCTAATCCATGAATATGGGATGGTACATGTGTTTTTTGAAGAAAAAATGTATCAAGTACTTCTTGATGTAATGAGCGGTGTGGAAAAGAGCCAGCTGAATTGCGATGCGTGTGAGTTTGCAAAACATACCAGAAGGTCATATTTGAGTAAGGGGATTATGAGGATATCCCCTTTTGTGTTAATCCATTATGATATATGGACATTTCCAGTGTTATCAGTTAGTGGTATGAAGTACTTTATTACGTTCATTGACTGCAATTCTCGAATGACTTGGGTCTATCTTCTAAGACATAAAGATTAAGTGATTCAGTGTTTCAAAACATTTTAGGCACTGGTTCAGACATAATTTAATTTGACAATTCATGCACTCGGATCAGACAATAGCACTAAGTATGTTAACAAGTTCATTTGTCCCTTTATGTATGGAAAAGGCCTCCATCAAACATCTTGTCCGGACACACCTCCTCAGAATGGGGGCGGAGGGAAATATCGCCACATGCTAGAGGTGGCCCCAACATTGATGTTCTCCATGAATGTGTCCAAGTTCCTCTAGAGTGAAGCTGTCATGGTGGCCAACTTCTTGATCAACCGCACACCATCCCAGGTGACACGTATGAAATCACCGTGTGAGTTGGTTTTCACATAAAATAAATTTCCAGTTCCTCCCAAGGTGTTCAGTTGCACTTGCTTTGTTTGTGATCATAGGGCATCAGTTAACAAATTAGATCCCCGAGCAGTCAAGTGCATATTTATTGGGTACTTTTCAGGGCAAAGAGGGTACAAATGTTGGAGTACGTCTGAGAGGAGGAAATTTGTGATCATGGATGTTACATTCCGTTAATCAAAACCTTTCTATGGTGAGAAAACTGATGTAAGCGGCATGTTTTAAAATGTTGACCGGTCTTACGTTGGTGAAATTGGTCAAGAGGGGAAGAGTAGTAGCACATTAACTCCTGTGGCTCCTGTGACACAAGCATCGACCTACAATGGTGGTGTGCATATTGGTGCTCTGACTCAAATTGGTAGTGTGCTTGTCAATGTGCCAATGTGGACAACAAAGCAAGAGGAGCAACTCAAGGTGTATTCACAAAATCATGGAAATGGTGTTCCTCACTAGGGGAACAATTAGATAAGACACTGACGGAACAACATGGTAGTGCTGATGTGAATTCCATCTCTGTTGTAGATCGGGATATAGTGTCAATAGCTACATAAGGGTCAATTAATGGGAACATTGTTTTGATCAGAACTACTCGAGAAACAACAGGGATAGCCGCGAAACAGTATGGGTTCAGTGTCAATGATATTAAAAACTATGTGCCTATGAGACATTATCTCGAGCCTAGAATGCATTTGTTGAGTCTGTGTCAATTTCAACTGGAATACGACAAACAAGGACTCAAAATGGCGTATCGCCATGGTGAGGACCTGGAGGCTCTATGTCAGAACAATAAATGGGTTCTAACACCTCATCCAATAGGAATGAAGGCAGTCAACTACAAGTGGGTGTACACTGTGAAGCACAATGAAAAAGGAAAGATTGAATGGTACAAATTAAGCAAGGCTTGTGGCGAGGGTGTACAGCCAACCTACGACACTGACTATTATGAGACCTTTGTTCTAGTAGCAAAAGATGAATACTGGGAGAATTTTGATCTCCTGTGCAGCAAGCTTTTGGTGGCCCTTACATCAATTTTACGTGAAGAATGCTTTCTTGCATGGGGACTTGCAGGAGGAGGTCTAAATGGCGATCCCATGTGAGAACCCCGGATACAGCCATCCAGAATCCCCTGTGTTGAATGTGCACTATCTCAGGATTTTACTAGTGCACACAGGTTACAGTTGTAATAACAAATAATCACTCAAACTATAAGTTGAGAAAATAGAGTAGAAATTGCCTTATAGCAAAGGTTTGCAAACCCTTCAGAATGGCACCAGAAAACTTGGATAAACTTCAGTAGATAGGCCTTCATTAGCCGCACATGCTTTTGACTGGGCATGCACCCCTAACGATTCCAAAGTAGTCCTTCTCGAGAAGAGAGAACCAAACTAACCTTCTCCTCTCTAATCTATGTAATGATTGATGATTGCAAGGTGAGTATATGACGTACTCTGCAAGTTACCATTCAAGGATTCTACAGTTTATTTGCATAAAGAGAACAAGTAGTTGAAATAACTATTTAAAGCAAGGGATAATGTGAAAATTTTCATAACCCAAATATAAAAGTAAACCCAAAGGAAACTACATGAATAGAATAGTAACAGATGAACCGTAACAATTCCAACAATTAGACAAGTGCTAGGATTTTGACTCTAAGTAAAGATCACATGATTCAGTTGTTCATGACCGTGAACACAACTAATCGATTTTGTTTTACACTTTGTAGAGGTTGAACTAGTAATAAAATTGAGTTGTTAACCTTGAGTTTGTACGGTGATACTCAGTTGCAATGCTAACAGTTCCTAGTGACGACTACGAGCTAGGCTTCCAGACAGCTACATTCGAAAGGAAGATCTCTTGGCTAACAACCAGGGCTACAACCCGGCTTCCTACCAAAAGGATACTGATTTCTTTTGGCTACAACCAAATACAACTACGGCTACAACCAGAATGCTTGGCTACAACCGAGATGTTTATTGAGATCTAGACCAAGTGGTTGAGCTGCAACTTCCCACTCGACCACTCCCGCTCGTGTTTGGTTCAAATTAATAAAGTGAGTGGGTAAGTAACATCCACTATCCGGAAGATTACTGACCAAAGTTATTAAAAGAGAACCGAGTTATCTCCCGGGAGACTAGTCTGGTTAATGAACAGACTCACAAATTATATTAAACCTGAAGTTTGATTAGACATGCTAAAATGAACTCATCTTAGCATGGCTAAGAAAACTCAACAAAGGATCCACCTAGGGTTAGGTAAGGTATGGTAGTTTTTGGATAATGGCTCATATATGTGGAGGCTTATAATAATGGGCAATAGGCATCCTACCCAACTATTAGCACTAACGTGCAAGCATTTTGGCAAAAAAATAGTTTAACAAAATATAGGATATGGTTTGGTCAAAAATAACTTTCCCCTAATCTACAAAGGCGACAATGTTCACTTATACCAGCCCCTTCTCCCGTAATTGCAATCTACACGTTGTAGTTATGCATACACTCAATATAGAGATGCAAATAAAATCCAATAACCACAAAAAGAACTCAAATAGAATCAAAACTACATTTTAGGTAGATGATAGATAGAAAGACTGTATGTAGAATAGATGATATGTGGAGGTTAAGAAATATAAGGTTGGATGATTATATGTACGAGATGAACAATCATCAACAAGGTTGACGATCAACATAGATAAAAAAACAAAGATTGGATGGAGCGATAGAGTTGAACATTGGCAACCATATAATAAAACATGACACCGGAAAGAAAGAGTGATGTCGTAGATGTATTAAAGTACACATCGAGATAGGGTTTGGGTGTATGATGGAGATAGGTTGTGACAAGCCACGAGGGCACGGAAATACTCCGAACTCGATGAATCTAACCAAGTAGACGAAGTCTACATGATTTAGGGTTTGGCCAGGTCAAGTCTAGAAATTAGGTTTTTGTAAATATAAGTAGATATAAGATGCTCCGGTTTAGATTGTATATCAAAATTTATATAGCCACCGGTTGAGCAAAGAAAATATTGGAAATAAACACATGATCTACTGAAAGTGCATGGTTGCCCCCATGTGTGGTTTTGGTAATTAATGACAATCTCTATGGACTAATGTTTGTGTTGAGCTATATTTGTAGGTGTGTCCATAAGCATTGCTTGATCTCCATTTGTTGGAGTCAAGGCTAAGGGAAGAAATGTATGTGTTGATCAAGGCTTAGTGCGTTGATCAACACTCAAGTCCAAGTGAAGATATGCCGAAGAGGTGCTTCTTCCATCTTGGTGTATGGGGGAGTAACATGTGAATCTTCACCGAAGCGCAATCAAGAAAGGTGGTACGTCTTGAGGAGATGAAGATCGTCTTCATCGACCTCAAGTGGTTTAATGCGCAAGGCAAAGGTATGATCTTGATAGGGTTTCTATTTTACCGGTCTCATGTTGTTTAGTGGAGAGACCGGGTTATAGGATAGATAGCCGTACTATCAAGAGGGGCTCTCGACCGAGTATCGTGATCGTATCGTCATAGAGAGCACAAACCTTTGCATCCATGCAATCATCTTTATTGGTTCTTATTTGTCTCTTATCGTGGTGTGGTCCTGGTGCTTGTCGTGCTCGTCATGACAAAGCTAAGTTCACCGAAAACGGTTTTCATATGCGGCTTCTATTGTGGTTTCGGTATTGGAGATTTTGCCGGTTCATCCGTGCGGAAGATTTATCTCTTCCATTTCTTTGCAAAATATCCATTGCTTGTTTTTAATTTTCAAAGGTTGCATTTGTCGTCCTCTTTCCAACAAAATTGGTTTCACGTCATTCGGACTTCAATTGCAAAAGATATTTCATTTCCGGTTTGCGAAATAGAGGTTGATCTTTTTCCCTTTGGTGTTTACAATATTTTATTGAACTATGATGTTTCTCTACATAATCTTGTTGTGCTCGATGTGACGATTCCAACGAGTCCAAGATTATCGAAAACGGAGTTCATTTGCAAAAGTTATGGGGTTCTGTTTTCACTGTTTGGATCTGGCCCGGAGATGGTCCGGAGTCTCCGGTCACACCGGAGTCTCCGCCCCAAAGGACCCGGAGTCTCCGGTCCCCTGATTTTCGCTGCCGAATGACTTGCTGTGGTGCGCTACTGGACTGGGTCCGGAGGCACCCCGGAGATGGTCCGGAGTCTCCGGCCCACCGGAGTCTCCGGCCCAAGGGACCCGGAATCTCCGGCCTCAGGTTTTCTCAGCTCTTTTGCATATTTGTGGTGCGGTACTGGATAGGGGTCTGGAACATCCCCGGAGAGTGTCCGGAGTCTCCGGCCCTCTGGACCGGAATCTCCGGCCTGTCCCTATGATCCAGTATGCCCGGAGCCTGGCCGGAATGTCCGGTCCAGACCGGAGTCTCCGGCCCACTTACACCGGAGTCTCCGGCCTGAGAAGGCTATAACGGCTAGTTTTTGGGGGAGGCTATAAATAGCCTCCTTCTTCCCCAAGAGCTGGCTGCTCACTTTTGCTCAGCTCATTCCCTCTCTCCTCCATTGTTGCAAACCTTGTGAGCTTGATTCCTCTCAATCCCTCCAATGATTCTTGCCCAAATTTAGGGATTCAAGAGAGGAGATCTAGATATACCATTCCACCAATCAAATTCTCCTCTAAGTGAGGGGAACCTAGTGGATCTAGATTTTGGGGTTGCTTTGTGTTCATCCCCTTTGTTCTTCCTCCTAAATCCCTCCATAGCATTAGTTGCTTTGGTTGGATTTTAAAGAGAAGGACTTGACCACTTTGTGTGTTCTTGCCTCTTGCATTTGTTGCATCGGGTTGTGCTCTCAACGAAGGTTCGTGGGATCAAAGTTGAGAAGCTTGTTACTCTTGGGTGCATTGTGTTCCCAAGAGCTTGTGCATCTTGGGTGCATTGTGTACCCTAGACGGTTGGAGGTGCCGCGAAGACTTTGAGTTGTGAAGCTTCGGCACGATTTGGGAGCCCCCAATTGAGTTGTGGGTGTGTGCCCCAAGAAAGTTGTAAAGGCTCCGGATTCCGCCTCGAAGGATTCCGATAGTGGACGGTGAACCAAACCCTTGGGTGCGGATCATCGTTGAATAGGGTGAGGCCTTTGTGGTATCTTGAGTAGGCCTCTTGTGGTGAGCTCACACCCCTCCAACGATACGTACTCCCTTAACAAGGAGGAACTCGGGAATACATCCTCGTCTACGCGTGCCTCGGTTATTTCTATACCCGAGCTTTTACTTATGCAATTTACATTGTGATAGCCTTCGTGCTTGAAGTTCTTTATCTTGCTATCACCTTGTTGCTTGCCTTGCTTAGCATAAGTTGTTAATGCACATAGGTGAGCCTAGTAATTAGGTGGTTGGCTTGTTATTTTAAACACATAGTTTTATTCTGCAATTATCAAGCCGTAAATTGAAAAAGTGTAATCTCCTATTCACCCCCCCCCCCTCTAGGCGACATCTCGGCATAGTTTGTTCTTTCAATTGGTATCAGAGCCTCGTCTCTCTTGTTTGGCTTTACCGCCTAGAGAGTAAAGATGTCGATTAGAGGATTAGTGCATGATCACATGTTTATATTCAATGGCACAAATTTTAATGTTTGGAAAACTCATATGCTTAGTCACTTTCGGGTCTTGGACCCCAATATTGAGCATATCTTAGATATAGGTTTTTCTCCTCCAAAGGATTATGAAAGTACAACTTTAGAGGATGAGAAAAACTTATATCTAGATGCTCTAGCTTCTAATGAGTTTTGCAAATTTGTGAGTGTTGTAGTTTTTGAGTCAATCTTGCCTCTACGGAACGCTAATGAGCTTTGGACAAAGCTTCAAGATAAATATGGAGTGTCCAACTCTATTGAGCATGACTTCTCTCCCTCCACCTCCGGCCGTGACGAGTTCTCGTCTTTGTCTACTTCACCAAAATTTGGTAAGCCACAAACCAATGTGATGGTGAGTAGTGATAGTTTTTGCAACATTGATAGTGAGCTCATTATTGATGATCATTTATCTCTATCTTGTTGCAATGCTTCATCTTTGGACCTAAACACACATAGCACTATAAATGATTTACATGCTAGTGTTGATAGTCCTTGCATATCATCAAAAAATTGCTTGGATAAATCTCTTTATGATATGCTTGCTTTATCTTGTTGCCATGATAAAAATGATTGTGTTCCCTCTAAGTCTTGCATGAATAATAATGTAGAGGAAACCCAATTTGCTATGCAACAAGATGTGAACTTGAGTAGTTCAAAAATTAATTGTTCCTCTTCATCCACCTCTCATTGACTTATGGCTAAATCTTCTTCTAGCAATGGTAATGATAATGATAATAATGATGAAAAAGATGATGAGGAGAATAATGATGCTCTCCTTCATGATAAAGGTTTAATGATTCTTAAGTCTCTTTCAAAGAATAAAATTGCTTGTGATAACCTCTATGAAATCATGAGCACCCTTGTTAAGTGCGGGGAAACTATTGAGGCTTTGGAAGCAAGCCTTGAAGAAAAGGGTAAGATTGAAAGAGATGATGCTATGGAGAAGGCATCGTTAGAAGATGCTCTTGAGGAAGAGCAAGAGACTCGGGCTTCTCTTGAGGAGAAACTTGAATCTATTGAGGAGTCTCATAATGAAATTATTGCTAAAATTATTAAAGAACGTGACCATGCTCATGCTAAATATAAAGTCACGAAATAGGAAAATGCTATATTAAATGAAGAGCTTGCTAAATTTTCTTATTCTATTCCTAATGAAAATGATGCTTGTGCTACTAACTCCACTTCTTGTGAAGCATCTATTTTGAAGGAGAATGTTGAGCTAAGGGGTCAACTTGAGTTGCTAACTAGCAAGTATGGGAAGTTGGAAGAAAGTCATAAAAAGCTATCTTGCTCTAATGATGATCTTCTAGCATCCTATGCTAGCCTAAAGTTATCTCATGAGGCTATCACTACCAAGGTAACATCTTGTGAGCCTCATGTGGACAATAGCACAACTTTAGCTCAAAATGCAATATTGCCATGTGCTAGTCCTAGTAGTTTATCCACTCGTAATGTTGGCACATCTTGTGATGAATTACTTTCTTTGCCTTGTTGCTCTAACAATGATGCATCTACCTCCTCTAGTATGTGTGTTGTCACTAACCATGTAGAGAAAAGAGGAGAGCTCAAGGCCCAAGCCACTTCTATGAAGAAAGGCTTGGAAAAGCGTCATGAAGGGAAGAGTGCACTTACCAACATGTTGAGTGTGCAACAATCCCCAAATGACAAGAGTGGACTTGGATTCAACTCCAACAACAAGAACAAGTCCAAGGTTGAGAAGAAGAAGGGCCAAACACAAGTCAAGAATCCGGCCAAGATCATTTGCTTCAAGTGCAAGCTAGAAGGGCACCATGTTAGGGATTGCCCAATGAAGAAGAAGCCTCTTAGTGAGAAGCAACTAGGGAAGCGGCCTCTTGTTCAATCTCATGGTCCTCCACGAGTTGAACAACGGCTACCTCCTAAGAAGACTCAAGTCAATGCTCCTCAAGTTGAGGAGCCTATTAAGAAGAAAGAGAAGAGTCGATGTTGCTACCTTTGCCGTGGTAAGGGTCACTTTGCTTCCTCATGCACTAACGGTACCTCATCCAACCCTATCATAATTGATGATGCTTATTCTCTTGGGAAAGATAGAATTGGCAATGTGTTTGCCAAATATGTGGGGACTCAAAGTGGTGTCAAGAAAAGAACCATTTGGGTTCCCAAGCCTATTGTGACTAACTTCTTAGGACCCAACTTGGTTGGGGACCAACAAGCTCAAACTTGATCAATAGGTGTTGGTGGAGAACATTGGTGACTTGGCTATTTTTGAAGAATTAAGGGATCTTCATGGTTGTATTTCCTCAAGCCAAGTCAATTGGAATATATTGTTCTATCTCATGTCCAATGCTTCCTCCTTGCGGTAACTTGTATTTAATTCATATATACATTGAAAGTTGCTTGCTCCCTTGCATGTGTTAGTTTTGTTCCTAGCATGTGATTGTATATGATATGCTACTTTCCTACTTGTCTTGTTATTCAAGGTTGTGTATGATAGTTGTGTATCATGTATGTGTAACTTTGTGCTGAGCTTTATTGGATCTTGTGTGGATTTAATTTGGCTCTTTGAGATATTAATGGACTATCCCATTTTGGGGAGTGATATGCTTTGTGCACTTCACAAACCTAAAAATGTGTGTACATGAGGCACACCACCTAGTATTGATATTTCAATATTATCTAGTTACTATGTGGTATGTAATATTCATGAGAAATTCAAATTCTACAATGTCCATTAATTTCTCTAGTTGGTTTTATTTGCCTCTTGCTTGGACAAAATGATTTATCACATTATGGGGGAGTAATAAGCTATGTCATATTACAATCCCACAAAATGTGAACATTTGAGGTTTGCCACTTAGATTTGATATTATAAGTTATCTCATTCCTATGTGGCATGTTGGCTCGAACAAGTCCCATATTTCATTTTGGTTATCCTTTGGCTCTTGTTTGCGTGAGTTTGCTTGGTGTGGTTTTTCTCTAATATGCATTTCCATATATTATTTGAGAAACCATTTGTTTCTTTTTATTCTAACCATGGCTTTGCCGGTTGGTTCGAATAGTTGAAACTACCAACAAACCTCTTTAAAAAATATGGTGTCTTATTTCTTATCTCTTGCCATATGCTTGTTTGTTGTGGAGTTGGTCTTGAAAATCATTCCTATATACCACCGAGAAATATCTCTATATACTCCTTGTCCATGACAAGTGATACTAGTAATTGTGGTGGATTTTGTAGACCATCTTCACATTGGCTCTTGTGTTGAATTTTCTTATTTATTGCCAAGTGTGTTTGTTTTTACTCCCTTTGTCTTCCTTGCCTCTTGCATGGATCCTAATCTTTCAATTGGTAGTGTTTAGTGTTGTAAATAAAATATGGAGAGTAATGATCCCTTGTGCGTGCATTTTGTATTCAAATGCAAATATCTAAGATAATGCATTAATCTTGGGGGAGCATTCCTTTTTATTTAGAACACTATCCCATCTATCAATATTTGATCCTTTCAATTGGCATTTGATTCTTTATCTTATGTTTTCGTACCTTCAATTGGTATTAATTGGGATTTAATATCTCCTCCATAGATATTTGTTTCAATTGATATTTATTGTGGGAGTTTTGAAACCTTATTGCTTTATTTTACTTTACTTGATTCCTGTCAAGTATTATCCTCTTCTTGGTATCTTTTCTCCTAGTGGTATCTTATTTTCAATTGGTGTCTTATCGATCATTTGTTGTGTTGATTCGATTCCTATTGATATCACACTTCATGTGTTGATGTGTTTTGGAATCAATCATATGTTGATTTGATTTTTCTCCATCATGTGTTGATTTGGATTTTGATATAATTTGGACAACCTTTTTATGTCACACTTTGGTGTGCCCTCTTCTTTGTTTACTTGGTGTTTTTGTCCAAATTGTATCTCTCTTGGTTCTCGTGAGTCTATGCATGCATATTCACTAGTATATATATTTTATTGCATGCTTGTCTATCATGATCCAATATATAGGGGATACTCCACCGAATCCTAAATCGGCTAAGATGTGCATGAAATTCAATTTCATATCTATATGCACATATTTATGTGGAGTGTTTCCTATATATTGTAGTTTATCTAACTACTATGGGACCCAATAAGTTTGGGAACCATTTTGTACTTGAATTATGTTTTAGGTACAATTGAGAAGCATTGGATGCTTGCCTCATTCATAAGGAAGGTGTTCTCACCATGAGATTTTTGGAGTCAAGCTATGATGACTAACAAAGGATCATCTTCGTCATCACCAATGCGTCTCGGTAGCAAGTATCTACCTCATGCTTACTTTTCTAGTATCAGCCTTGTGTAGGTTGCTTCTTGGCATGAAAGCTTCTATTTGCAATTGTTGTGGTTTTGGCTTATTTCCTTCACTTGGTATATCTTTGTGATATTTGTGATGAAATTGCAAAAACCTTTTCTTCAATTGGTATTATTTCCTTGTGATACGTGTTGCCTATCTCAAAGCATCTCCACTATCTCTTGTTCCCTTAGTGATATGTGTGATGTCTTTGATATTTTTGAAGTTCATTTATATACAATGAGATAAATTTGGTCTATGTGCTATGCTTTTAATCAATAATCTCTTTTGTATATTCATGACTTCCCTTTTGGATACCGTGGTCTCCACTTCATCGACCATTTCATATGTGCAAGTTTCTTTGTGGATGCATATCATCAACGATTTGTCTACTTAGAAACCTATACATATGAGATAGCTCACCTTTTAGTTGGTATCCTATTTCTTTTGAGCTACCTTGTTTTTATCTATAATTCTTTGGTGGCTCTGATTTTATCTCATGAGTGCTTGTCTCTTTGTTTATTGGTATCTTTGCACACTCATGTATTTGTTGAGGATCTTTTACTTCATGCTTACCATGGTGAGTATGTTGTTTTTTTAATGGCTAAATGTTCTCACTAGCTTTTGGCATTTTCAATTGGTTTTAGTTTTCCAATTGGTATCCCTAAGCTTGTGAACATACCTTTAAAGATCTTCTTTTTGTCTTGGTTGGGCCTATCTTATGTTGATTTTTTTAAATTTGGTATCTCCTTATGGCTCAACCATATCTTTGGTGCAAGTGCTATGATTTGCTTTTGCTTTATGCACTCTTGCACTTGTTGAGTGTTCTAGATGATTTTGGGGGAGCGAGGATGCCATTTTTGTGCACATCTCCATACTGCATGAACATTGGGGAGCTTCTCCGTTTTTATTTTGAACTCTCGCTTTGGATCTTTTTGATCGCCTATCTCCTTTGTGGAGATTTTTAAAAATGATTTCATCTTTTTGCAATCTTTGGATCCTCAATATAGTTTGATTCCCTCTAATTATTCGTCAATGAATATGTACATTTGATTACACTCATATCTTGAGTAATGCACACTTTATGGAGGAACTCATATTATATTGGCTCTCTAAATTTTTCTTCCCATTTCGGCAATCGATGCCAATGGGGGAGAAGTTTAGAGGGTTTAAGGGAATTTGGGTTTTATGCTTTTGTTGCATTTGCCTTAATGAGCTTGCATCCTTGCTTGTTTGTCTTGCAAGGTTGCTTTATTCTTTATATAAACCCTCTTAAAAGGGATTGTCATCAATTACCAAAATGGGGGAGATTGAAAGTGCATGGTTGCCCCCATGTGTGGTTTTGGTAATTAATGACAATCTCTATGGACTAATGTTTGTATTGAGCTATATTTGTAGGTGTGTCCATAAGCATTGCTTGATCTCCATTTGTTGGAGTCAAGGCTAAGGGAAGAAATGTATGTGTTGATCAAGGCTTAGTGTGTGTTGATCAACACTCAAGTCCAAGTGAAGATATTCCGAAGAGGTGCTTCTCCCATCTTGGTGTATGGGGGAGTAACATGTGAATCTTCACCGAAGCACAATCAAGAAAGGTGGTTCGTCTTGAGGAGATGAAGATCGTCTTCATCGACCTCAAGTGGTTTAATGCGCAAGGAAAAGGTATGATCTTGATAGGGTTTCTATTTTACCGGTCTCATGTTGTTTAGTGGAGAGACCGGGTTATAGGATAGATAGCCGTACTATCAAGAGGGGCTCTCGACCGAGTATCGTGATCGTATCGTCATAGAGAGCACAAACCTTTGCATCCATGCAATCATCTTTATTGGTTCTAATTTGTCTCTTATCGTGGTGTGGTCCTGGTGCTTGTCGTGCTCGTCATGACAAGGCTAAGTTCACCGAAAACGGTTTTCATATGCGGCTTCTATTGTGGTTTCGGTATTGGAGATTTTGCCGGTTCAGCCGTGCGGAAGATTTATCTCTTCCATTTCTTTGCAAAATCTCCATTGCTTGTTTGCCATTTTCAAAGGTTGCATTTGTCGTCCTCTTTCCAACAAAATTGGTTTCACGTCATTCGGACTTCAATTGCAAAAGATATTTCATTTCCGGTTTGCGAAATAGAGGTTGATCCTTTTCGCTTTGGTGTTTACAATATTTTATTTAACTATGATGTTTCTCTACATAATCTTGTTGTGCTCGATGTGACGATTCCAACGAGTCCAAGATTATCAAAAATGGAGTTCATTTGCAAAAGTTATGGGGTTCTGTTTTCACTATTTGGATCTGGCCCGGAGATGGTTCGGAGTCTCCGGTCACACCGGAGTCTCCGCCCCAAAGGACCCGGAGTCTCCGGTCCCCTGATTTTCGCTGCCGAATGACTTGCTGTGGTGCGCTACTGGACTGGGTCCGGAGGCACCCCGGAGATGGTCCGGAGTCTCCGGCCCAAGGGACCCGGAATCTGTGGCCAGCCGGGTCACTTCTCCAAGGATTGCCCTGAGAAGGTCGCTCCCTCCACCCCAGCAACCAAGGCTACGAGTGTCAGCCGTGGACGACTGAACCACGTCTCGGCTGAAGGAGTTGAAGAGGACCCCAATGTTCTCATGGGTACGCTTCGAATTAATGCATATCCAGCTTCAGTTTTATTTGATTCTGGAGCATCGCAGTCATTCATATCCATATCATTTGCACACAACCATCAAATACCGTTTGAGAATATGGATTCCCCGCTAGTGGTTAAAACACCATGGTCTCGTTGGCAAACCAAGTGGGTTACTTCTGAGGTTCAGATTTCCATAGGTTCAATACCTTTTCCGTTCCAGTTGATAGCCCTGAAGTCAGAGGGCCTAGATGTTATTCTGGGCATGGACTGGCTTGTCAAATATCAGGCCAACCTGGCCTGTGCTGCCAAGACTGTCACCGTGACCCACCCAACCTTTGGGCAAGTGCGTTACTGGTCCCCTGCATCCGCAGCGCCATCCGCTGCCACTCCTCTCTCTCCGGAGATCAGTCTGTATTTCATGGAAGGCATCACCCCGCCTGAGATGCATGAGGTAAATGTGGTGTGTGAATTCCCCGACGTCTTTCCCGAAGAATTGCCTGGCATGCCACCTGATCGAAGTGTGGAGTTTGTCATTGAGTTGGTTCCGGGAACCGCCCGAATTTCCAAAAGGCCCTACCGCATGCCAGCGGAAGAGCTAAGTGAATTGAAGAAGCAACTTGATGAGCTGCTGGAAAAAGAATTCATCCGTCCGAGTAGTTCGCCTTGGGGCTGCCCGGTCATCTTTGTCAAAAAGAGGGATACAAATGTTCCTCGGCTGGTTGTTGATTACCGCCCATTGAATGCGGTGACCATCAAGAACAAGTACCCCATTCCTCGAATAACTGACTTGTTCGGTCAGCTAGCTGGTGCAACGGTATTCTCCAAGATGGATCTGAGGTCAGGCTACCATCCGATCAAAATCCGAAAGGAGGATATTCCGAAGACGGCTTTCACTACCCGTTATGGGTTATATGAGTACACCGTCATGTCCTTCGGCCTCACAAATGCTCCGGCTACATTTATGAGGCTGATGAACTCCATCTTCCACGAGTACCTCGACAAGTTTGTCATAATCTACATCGACGACATCCTTGTCTACTCCAAAACCGAAGAAGAACATGCTGAGCATCTTCGGCTAGTTCTAACCAAGCTTCGAGATCACCCCCTCTATGACAAGTTCTCCAAGTGTGAGTTTTGGCTAAAGGAGCTCATTTTTCTCGGTCATGTGGTGTCAGCTGCCGGAGTGGCTATTATACCCGACAAGATTCAGGCAATCCTGGATTGGCCTACTCCCAAGTCCGTCAAAGACATACGTAGCTTCCTTGGATTGGCGGGTTATTACCGTCGATTCATCGAGGGCTTTTCCAAGATAGCCAAGGCACTGACTGACCTCCTCAAGAAAAAAAAAGTTTGTGTGGTCAGACAAGGCCGAGGAGAGTTTCCAAACTCTCAAGGTCAAGCTCACTACCACCCCGGTGCTTGTCCTTCCTGACACCGACAAGGACTTTGTCGTTTATTGTGATGCATCACTCCAAGGCCTGGGCTGTGTTTTGATGCAAGAAGGCCATGTGGTAGCTTATGTCTCCCGTCAACTCAAACCGCATGAGCAAAATTATCCAACTCATGATCTAGAGCTTGCTGCTGTGGTTCATGCTCTGAAGCAATGAAGGCCCTACCTGTTGGGCAACCGTTGCGAGATCTACTCTGATCATCAAAGTCTGAAGTATCTCTTCACCCAGCCGGATCTGAATCTGAGACAGAGAAGATGGTTGGAGTTAATCAAGGACTATGATGTGACCCTCAACTATCAGCCCAGCAAGGCCAATGTCATGGCAGATGCTTTGAGTCGCAAGGCCTATTGCAACACCTTGATGGTTGAAAAGGCACAACCTGCTCTCCATGAGGAATTCGCTCGGTTGAATCTGGAGATTGTTCCCTCCGGATATCTAGCTGACCTGGAGATCAAATCCACCCTTGAGGATGAAATCAAGGCCGCCCAACAACTTGATGCTGAAATCCTTGAAATCAAAGAGAAAATAGCAAATGGGAAGGCCAACTGTTTTTCTATTGATGACAATGGTGTTGTCTACTTCGGTGACCGTCTAGTGGTGCCCAAGAGTGGGAACACAAAAGAGTTGATCCTCTCAGAAGCTCATGAGTCACCCATCTCTATTCATCCGGGTAGCACCAAAATGTACCAAGATCTTCGCCGTCGGTTCTGGTGGTCTTGCATGAAGCGCGAGATCGCCGAGTATGTTGCTGAATGCGACGTCTGTCGCCGAGTGAAGGCTGAACATCAAAGGCCAGCTGGTACTCTTCGCCCCATAGCCATTCCTGAATGGAAATGGGATGAAATTGGTATGGATTTCATTACCGGCTTCCCGAGGTCACAAAAGGGTAATAATGCCATTTGGGTAGTCATTGATCGTCTATCCAAGGTTGCCCACTTCCTTCCCGTTCGCGAGGATATCACTGCTAAGCAGCTAGCTGAGTTGTACCTTGCACGGATTGTTCCTCTCCACGGAGTTCCTCTGAGCATTATATCGGACCGTGGAAGTCTATTTGTATCCAAATTCTGGCAGAGCTTCCAGAGTGCTCTGGGAACCCGTCTAAACCTCAGCACGGCTTACCACCCTCAAACTGATGGCCA
This sequence comes from Puccinellia tenuiflora, assembly GCA_012064385.1. Classification (NCBI taxonomy): domain Eukaryota; kingdom Viridiplantae; phylum Streptophyta; class Magnoliopsida; order Poales; family Poaceae; genus Puccinellia; species Puccinellia tenuiflora. Next base: position 127,403 of record QRDG01001037.1, read on the forward strand.
AGCTGAAAGAGTGAACCAAGTTCTTGAGGACATGCTTCGGGCTTGTGTCATCTCCTTCGGTAAGGGTTGGGAAAAATACCTCCCTCTCGCCGAATTCTCCTACAACAACAGTTACCAAGCCAGTTTGCAAATGGCTCCCTTTGAGGTTCTCTATGGGAGAAAATGCCGGACTCCTCTGAATTGGTCTGAAACCAGAGAGAGGCCACTCTTCGGTCCTGATGTGATCAATGAAGCTGAGGAGAAAGTCCGTATCATTTGGGATAATCTCAAGGCTGCTCAATCCCGGCAGAAAAGCTACTATGACAAGCACCATCAAGAGGTCCACTATGAAATTGGTGACAAGGCCTATCTTCGAGTTTCTCCCCTCCAAGGCGTTCGTCGCTTCGGGATCAAGGGAAAATTGGCACCCTGCTATGTTGGCCCTTTCACCGTCCTAGCCAAGCGACGAGATCTCTCCTATCAACTCGAGTTACCCTCCAACTTCCCGGATGTACACGATGTGTTCCATGTGTCTCAACTCCGTCGTTGCTTCAAAGATCCTATCCGTGGGGTTGACCATGAGGTGCTAGACATCCAAGAGGATTTGACTTACAGCGAGCATCCTATCCGCATCTTGGATGAAGCGGAAAGGAAAACCCGCAACAAGACCATCAAGTTCCTCAAAATTCAATGGTCTAACCATTCCGAAGAAGAAGCGACTTGGGAGCGAGAAACTAGTCTTCGACAGGAATATCCCGCCTTCTTCACTCAAGCCTAGAATCTCGGGACGAGATTCCTGTATGGGGGGTAGAATTGTAACAGCCCCAGCTTGTAATGAAAAATACGAAGAATTTTTCCACTTTTTGCATTCTTGTTTGCAGCATGGCATCCATATGAAATTGCCATTTCTAACTATCCACATATGCAAGCAACTAAAAAGGGGGAAGCAAAACTTCCCACACATCCAAACCAAATGAAATTACTCAACTTACCAAACCAAATCATTCTTGGATTTCCAAATGGTTTAGGAAGTTCCAAGTTTACTTTTTATAACTAATTGTCAAGATTCAATTATTGCCAAATGAGAAATAAACTTGAGAATCCACAATTGGGTTATTTCAATTCTATTTTGAAACCAAGTTAAACTTTCCAAAAATTCAAACTAAAATCATGGGGAGCTTCAATATTATTGTGAGGGCCTCCATGAATATTTTCATTATTTTTGGAAATGTTTAAGTGCTCCAACTAAATACAATTTGTAAATTGTCAAAATTGATTATAGTTGAACCCTGTGAAAAAATGTTGCTCTAAACATTTTATTTTAAAGCACCAATTTTTGTGGAGGTTCTAAATGTTAAGGGGAGGTCACCTGAATTTTTGTAGAATTTATAAAAATAGTTTAGGGCCTCAAATAAATTCCCTAAAGTACCACTAGACCTTTTTGCAAATACAGAGAATTTGGGCAGGGGGTTTTCGCGAAATTTCTTTCTTTCCTCTCCCTGGGGCGACTGGGCGCACTGGCGCCATGCCGCCGCCCCCACCCGTGCCCCCGTGGCCAAGACGCCCACGACGCGTTTGCCAGCTCCCCCACACCCCATTCCCTCCACCTGCTCCCTCTCGACTCCCTCCCGTGCTCCTTCCGAGCTCCTCCATTTGCCGCCACTGTGCTGAGCTTGCCGCCGTCGTCCCGGTACTCCCCGCGCAGATCAAAGGCCATAGGAAGCGCCGCCTCGAGCCCCTCTCCCTCCTCACCGGTGGAATCGAGCCGGGGAGGCTCGTATTGTCGCCGGCAAGCTCGTTTCTTCCTCGACAACCTCCGCCACTGCCGCCGCTCGCCGGGCCGATTCCGGCATCTCCGACCACCCCGCCGTCGTCAAGCAACCACAATCAACGGGGGTGAGTTCAGTGCCCCCTTTTTAGGCTCTCCCGCGCCCCCCTTTTCCCTCTCGCGCCAGCACCGTCGCCGTCGGCCACCACCGCGCCGCCCCGGTCGTGCCGGCCTGGGGTCCGGCCTGGGCCGGCCAGGAGGCCGGCAGCCTCAGGCCCATGCCCGGCCTGGGCACCGGTCTGGGCCGGCCGGGAGGCCGGCAGCCTCAGGCCCATGCCCGGCCTGGGCACCGGTCTGGGCCGGCCGGGAGGCCGGCAGCCTCAGGCACCGGCCCGGCCTAGGCACCGGCCCGGGCCGGCCACGAGGCCGGCTGCCTCGGATCACCCCCCCGGCCTGGAAACCGGCCTGGGCCGATCTGTAGGCCGGCCCGCACAGTAAAAACAGTAAAACAAAATAAATTAAATAAAATGATAACTATTTGAATATTGGTCCAAATTTGGCAAATGATATATCAAATTGTTCTTTTGAATTTATATTCTTGCTGTTTATCTAATAATTCCTAAAATGGCATAATTAATACCTAATTTGGAAAAATTCATAACTTGAGAAATATTTAACCAAAAATTAAGAATAAAATATCAATGTGATCAGCACTTAAATTGCTATCAAACCATGTTAATATCATATCATGATCACAAATATTTATTTGATGTTATTCTTGAATTGATTAAAAGAATTAAATTCGAATAATTATTTAATTCACTATTTAATCTTCGATAATTGAAAATTTACAAATAAGGTATCAAAATGATCGGAAGAACAAACCCTATCCATTCATGTCATTATCATGCATATTTAAGCCACTTCTTTAATAATGTGATAATTTATAAATAATGTGGCCACTAAGATAAATATGGGGTTGTTTCCAAATAATTGCACTAATTATTTGGAACTCCATTTAATTTGTTAGATAAATTAAATGATGATATCCCTGCATCAACTTGTCATGTCATCATGTGATTGTGCATCGCACCTTGTCCTTGTGTGATTTATTTTGTTCTTCTATTATTTTGGGTATCGATAGATTCCGGAGTCGAGGTTAACCCTATATACCCCGATGAGCCGTACTACACGCCCCGGCAGCAAGGCAAGAGATAACCTAACCTTCTTGGCATCGAGCATCCTATTGTTTTATAAACTTATTTTATCCACCATAATATTTCATGCGATTCCAATGTCACTTTGATCAAGTTGTAGAGTATCCTATGAATGCATGTTTATCCCCTGAACCGTCACATGTTTCCCCTCCTATAAACCCTAGGTTTGATGTGTTGTCCGGAGACAAAGATATAATTATTGTATCTATACGCTTAGCGATGCTTAGCCATGCTTAGTTAAATGCTATATTGTCCGTTGATTTAATTCCATGATGTTGATGTTGATGGAATGTCGGACATGGTGGTTACTTGTGGTTCCTTAATTAAAATGCTAAAAAGGCTTGGATGAGTTGCCATCGGGGATGGTGGGTTGCCTCATTCTTGCCCCTAGGTGCGAGTTCTTGTCTCTAGAGTCAAGATCGAGCGTGCTGCCATTGGTGGGGGTATGGGCTCCTTACTGACCAAATAATTTGTGAGGGGCTTGTCAAGGGTCCTCTAGTTTGCTATTTCCATTTGCGCGTGAGTTGTGTGGGTGGAAAAGAAACGATGAGGACGGTGGTGTTTAGGATGTGGCCGCGCGGCAGGGCGTTGGAGGCGCTGAACCTGTCCTTCCGCACACTGATGGTCCTTGAGTAAGCCTCATGCATTGTAAAGGTCTAACCGCGCCCACTCGCCGGCCTTCCCCGGAAGAGGGCCAATTAGGTGAGCCGGACGGTACCAATGGGTAACATAGTACACCCCTGTAAGGTTTAATCTTTTCGAAAAGCCGTGCCCGCGGTTATGGACGACTTGGGAACGGATATACGAGACCATAGAGAATCTTAACCTAATTAAAATTTGGCAGCTAAAGGTTGCAATTACAACGTGTGATAAAAGGTTCATTTACTTGAGGGTGATTCGAGGGAGTGCCTTTGGTGGAGATGAGTGTTTCTGGTTACTAATGGTTCGTTGAGAACCGAAAATGAAAAGTTTACTCTCTTACCCCTTTTCGGAAAAACAATCTGAGTAGTCGATGCCATGGGTATTTTATATCTTTTATAAATGAAAACTAGCTTTATGCAAAATAGCTACTATACAGCTTTAGAGCCTCCGTCAATCATTGGGCCTATATCGCCCTACTAAACTTGCGAGTACGTCGTACTCAGTCTCTCTTTGTTGCCTTTATACTTTGTTTCAGAGGAGGATGACACCGAGCAGCTAGATGGTTTCTTCGTGGACGTCGACGAGTAGTTCGGGGTTCCAGGTGGCAGCTTGGGACCGTGGAACAAGCTGGCTGGGGTTATTGTTTATATGTAGGCCTCTTAGGCCATATATTTGGATCTTGTTGTATTAGACAACACCACTTCGCTTTCGCATGATGAACTGATGGGTTTGTGACCTTTTGTGTGTAATATTTGTATCTTTCTCATATATGAGTTGCTATATGAATCTTTGTGTCGTATAGTTTGTGATGTGACAGTTGTTCCACAAGCCTTGATCTCTCAACTATACATGATAGCTATGTCTGAGCTTATGGCATGATCGAAGTGTTGTGTGCCGATGATCCATTTCGAGCACGCCTGCCAAAGGTTTTGGCCTGGGATTGGTAAACCCAGTAACCTTCGATTGTGTAGCATGACCGGTTGCACAAAGCTTCATTGTATAATTCTGGGGTCGGGGCGTTACAGTTCTTTATCTTGCTATCACCTTGTTGCTTGCCTTGCTTAGCATAAGTTGTTGGCGCACATAGGTGAGCCTAGTAATTAGGTGGTTGGCTTGTTATTTTAAACACATAGTTTTATTTCGCAATTATCAAGCCTTAAATTGAAAAAGTGTAATCGCCTATTCACCCCCCCTCTAGGCGACATATTGGCATAGTTTGTTCTTTCATCTACGACAACATCTGCAGTTTCATCAGGAGATGAATAGATCTTGAATTATCCGTCTTCTAGTGCACCTGATGACCTCACAAGTAGATATATTAAGAACAGTCAATTTGTAGGTCAAACCAAAAAACTCAAAACACGAAAGTTGTGACACATGATGGTATCTACCCTTGTAGAAATTTCAATGCATTTGGTTGGACAGTCGAAGAGAAATCGAAGTTTTACTTCATAAATCATGTGAAGCAAAATCAGTAGGTCAAATCAAAAAACTCAAAACATGAAAGTTGTGACACATGATGGTATCTACCCCTGTGTAAATTTCAGAAATTTCAACGTATTTGGTTGGACGGTTCAAGAGAAATCAAAGTTTTACTCCATTAGGTCTGAAATCTACTCTGGCTATGGTGGATAAAAATATGTGTGTTTTGTCAATATGGAAATATATCGATGAAATATGCAACTTTTGCGAAGAGCCAAAAAGCAAACGACGAAGTATAAAATCGTGTAAACTAAAAAGATTAAAAAGTAGAACTGGTTTCAACTTTGAACTAAAATAGCTGCGACTCTAGAGTTATTTACGGAGGGGAGCTTCTTAGAGTAGGAAACAAGGAAAAAAAAGACGGAAGTCAATTCAGACTTTCTTAACTCTAGATATTTGGATTTGAATAGGAAAAAGGTTTTTAAAACGGGAACAGCACGTTTTAATTATTATTTTTTAGTAGACAAACAACAAGTTTAATAGTCTTTTTTTTAGGCAAAACACGTTTAATAGTCGACCGACTCGATCGATGGAGAGTCGCTCCCTCGGGAGTTGATAGCATAAAACTACCTGTTTTGGAGACTCAATTCCATTTTGGTACCAGTTTTGTTTTCAATCACAAAAACCTACCAGATTTTTTTTACACTTTCGCAAAAAACCCAAATCCGACACTAAACTCGAATTGACACCGGTTCTGACAACCTGGGTCCACCTGTCAGTTGACGTGGCAAGCTCTGAGAGAATTAACACCTAAACTGACCGTGGGCCCCACCTTTTAGTCAAATAAAAAATACTGAAAAACTAAAAAAAATCTAAAAATGGGGAAAATCTGAGAAAATAAATAAATAATCTGAAAAGGAGGGAAAAAATCCCCTGCACCAGCCGAGCCGACGCCTAGGCTGGGCGCCGCCGGATCGTCCTCGAGCACTTGGTCGCGGCCGCAGCCGTCACCGCGTCCGCCGCGCTGCCACCCCACGTCGCGGCCGTGTCCTGCTCCGTCCGCCGCCGTCTTCCCCGTCGTGGTGGACTGCGCGCCTTGTGGGCGCGTCTGCTGCAGCGCGGCGGGTCGGCGCAGGCGGAGGCGCAGGAGCACCAGCACCAGCACCAGCCGCGGCGGAGCAGCTTCAGCATGGTGCGGCGGGAGCGCGGGGCGCGGGAGGCGTGGCTGGACCGCGCGTGGGAGATGAAGCGGAGCTGGCACGAGCGCAACGGCGGCGCCCCCGACGCCGACACCCCCGTCGTGGTCGTGGTGGGCACGAAGCAGCAGCAGATGCAGCTGCAGCACGGCGGGAGCGGGACCTCGTCGCCGTCGTCCTGCTCGTCCCCGCACCGCCATGGCCACGCGGCGGGCGGCGGTGGCGGCGGCGTGGCCATGGACATGGAGGAGGTGCGCGCGTGCAGGGACCTCGGCCTGGAGCTCCCCGCCGACTGCGGCGTCGAGGACGCGGCGGGCGGCAGTGGCGGCGGCGTGGCCATGGACATGGAGGAGGTGCGCGCGTGCAGGGACCTCGGCCTGGAGCTCCCCGCCGACTGCGGCGTCGAGGTGCAGTGCTACGGCATCTCCGGCACCAGCAGCCCCACCCACAGCCACGCCGGTAGCGGTTCCGGCTCCGGATCCCCCTCCACCTCCGGCAGCTGCTCCATCTCCCGCCCCACGGCCGCCGCTGGCAGCGTGGAAAAATAGATTCCCTGTTTTCTTCTCTTTTTAGATTTTCTTATTTTTTATTTGACTGACATGTGGGGCCCACTGTCAATCTCAGTGTCAATTCTCTCTCTGATGGCCACGTCATCAGACAGGTGGGGCCAGGCTATCAGAACGGGTGTCAATTCGTGGCTAGAGCCAGATTTGGGTTTTCTGTGAAAACTGGGACAAAATGTGGTAGTTTCATGCGATTGAAACCAAAACTGGTACCAAAATGGAATTGAGTCTCCAAAACAGGTAGTTTTACGCTATCAACTCCTCCCTCGGGCTGGCTGGCTGCCCTTTTTTGGCCGGCCCAAGTCAGGTGGAGAGGAGAGGGAGGAGACAGAAGAGAGAGGAACAGAGAGACAGGGCAAGGGATTCGACCCAAGAAGAAAAGAAAAGAAGAAAAATAAAAGGAGAGTTGTGCTTTGGACATTAGGCCCACTTCGGTTAGGAAAGAAAATAAATGTTTTTACTTTTGGAAAAAGATTTTCTACACGGAGAAAATACAAAATAATATTTTGAGTGACGACTTCACTTAAAATTCATAAACCAAATATTTTACCTTAAAATTCATAAAACAGTTTGATTAATTCAAATTATATAAATTATAAAATATCATATTAAGCTTATTTAATTCATGTAACATAACAATTTTTCGGAGAGTTTTATTTTTATAAATGTTTTTAAAAGTCGAGAAAATTGGGAAGTTACATCTCACCTGGTTTCTTCACTTCTGAGGCTACTAGAAAGGCATGCAGGTTAAAAAAGGCCCTTTCGGACTGAAGCAGTCGCCAAGAGTTTGGTTTGACAAGTATAGACGTTCGGGGTATGACATGGTGTATGGACAATGCAATAGTGACCATACATTTTTCTATAGGACACTCTAAAGGTAAAATAACCATTCTTACAGTTTATGTAGATGGTATCATTATCATTTTAGATGATGGCGAAGAGATAACAAGATTAAAGAGGTGTCTGAGTAAAGTCTTTGAAATTTAGGATCTGGTCGACTCGAACACTTTCTTGGTATAGAAGTGGCTAGGTCTGTAAAAGGATTAGCTCGTTCTCAAAGAAAGTATACCTTGAACCTTCTCTGTGATGTTGGCATGTTAGGCCAACCATAAAGTGACTGCTCAATCAAGTGATCCTGTGGATAAATAAAAATATCAGTCATTGGTGAGAAGATTGTTGTTCTTGTGTCATACGCGACCAGACATTGTATTTGCAGCAAGTGTTGTTGTGTGCCGCCACAAGCCTACAACCATTCATCGCTGGTGCGTTTCCTCTGCCCACAGATTATTTGATCAAGCAGACAGATATGGCCATTTCCACCCGTCAGAGGACCTATGCTCTAGTAGAGAAGGAACCAACGCAATATGGAACCAAACCCAATCGACAAAGAACTGGGTTCATTCTTATTTCCCTCTAAGAGATTCGTATGGTTCATTCTTACTACGTACAGTGCAAAGTCCGTAAGGAGAACCAGAGCATAACAGAAGCAATATTGTGTCATCTGAACTGAAACATAACTATACATAATTATATGTAAGGACTGGCAATGGGTGCAGATATAACTATTCATTCATACAAGTAGAAATAGTTCACACAAAAAAATACCAAGTCATTTGACCAAAACATTCGGAAACATAACGTCAAAAGGAGCACTCATGATGCAATGATCATTCCACAGAGAATTCACAACAAGTATTCTTTCGCTCACTTTGAAACAAAATGAATAGTGCTTAATTTGAATAATGGCACCGCACAAAAAATCACTACAGAATAAACTAATTTCAACTAGGATAGAACACATAATGGGCACTAGATAATACCATAGCTGGAACTCAGTTACTGTCACCAACTACGATCATTGACACACCAAGTACACATTGCATCCCATCTCCAACCACACAAGAGATGCAATTATTCTGACTTCTCAGTTCTCAGGACTAGCCTTCCAGAAAACTAGTGCCTAGGCTTACATGTATCAAGGAAGGAAAACTTCTTCCATCAAAACACATCAGCTTCACTCGCAGCAAAAAAGGTACCCAACAATTGTGTTAGAACTTAGAACCCTTGATGGTCGAAATTATTGGTCTTAGCTCTGAGAGACGAGGCAGCCGCCTCGTCCAGAAACCACACCAACTTCCCGTCTGTTGGCTGAACCATTCTAGCGGGTATCGACGGGGCATCTGGACCCTCACATATGTCAGAAATTGCGAATTGCAGAGCCTTTGTCTTGTCTTTCCCAGTGCCGACTATAGCGATGTTTGATGCTGAGTTTATCACAGGAAGAGTGAAGGTAATCCTTTCTGGTGGAGGCTCCGAGGAGTCGGTAATGTAGGTGACCCAGTCATCTTTCAGCTCGAGGGCTGGATGTTTAGGGAACAATGAGGCTACGTGTCCATCAGAACCGATTCCGAGAAGAATGAGGTCAAACTTGGGGCAGTCGTTGCTCTCTGACACTCCAATTGTCCGAATCTTGACCAACTGCCGAATAACAAATTCATAGTCCGTTGCGGCATCCTCTACCGTGGCATTGTCATTGATGGAATAGACATGACCGTTAAGGATGGGCACCTACAAAACATTCAGACGAGACTCATGATTAAAAAATCAAACAAAACCAGGGAGAGCTGTAATAGTTCTCCATGATAATGTGATAACACATTTCACACTGAGAGCTACATCACAATTCCTTCAAGTTAAAAAGTAAGCATAGGTGGGGAATCCTCTTCTCCCGTCATTCTTGTAAAAAAAATTAAGCATAAAAATCAAGGATCCACATACTTAATGTAGAACCAGAGGGTATCAAAATCAAATGCTTCTAATTGTCTGCACAACACAGAGAAATGCAGTTTCTTGCAACACACCTCTACTAATTTATTTTTTTCAAAAAGGAAATTATATTAATCAAGCAACAAGATTACATTGTTTCTGGCACAAGGCTAAAACATCAGCTGGAGCTGATTTCTCCCAGGTCATCGATTGGGCATTACAGTGCCCAAAATTTGCCACAAGGTGACTAGCAGTATTATGCTCACGTCTAATAGCGACGACCTTAACCCTACCATCTGAACCAGGCATGTGTTTTATTTCCTGAATACGTGCAGAGAAAGGCGATCGATCGATGTCCGGCTCATAGATCATCCTGACCGCAACTAGACAGTCATAGGTGCTATAATGCGTATCCATATAATTCAAAATGGGCCTTGGTGGTACAGCCATGATACATATAAGTTGTACTGTTGTAGTTAATCTGCATTATATCAGCTCCCACCAAATAAATGGTATAGATTCTTCCCTTTTTTCCACACTTAAGGGTTATACAATACATTATATAAATGGTGCGTCAGACGACCTTCTTGTTTTTGTAGATTGTCTTTGTGCATTCGTGCAGCTTGCTGGGCACGGCCTTTTTTGTTTTATTTGTCTCTGGTGCTGGTTTTGTTTGTTTTTTCTTTTCTAGTCATGGTCATCGTCTTGACCTGTATAATATCAGGTGCCTCTTGCTATACTCTTTTTAGTACCGAATGATAGACATTTAGATGCATGTTTGAGAGAAAAAAGAACAGATTTATAACTAGCACAATAACAACATAGGCGTCAGCTTAGCTAAGGCTTTGATATGCAATGAACAAAATGTCCCTATTTAGATCTCCAGGCACATGAAATGCAACGGTATGATGGGACAAAAAAAATGATATGGAATCAAAAACTGTGCTGTAAGTTATTCGCCAAAATAAATTTCTCAGTAAGTTCCTCAAACTCACTGTTGCTTGTGCAGGACGATCAAACCAAGCCCCACAGTAACTGACGTAATTGATATAAGAACTGGCGTTCTGCTTACAAGATATTGTCCTGTCCCAATAAGACAACACTTGGAATACTTTTGTCAAAAAAAAAAAACTGAAGATAATGGCAGGCAGCGCTCCTAGAGTAATTCAAAAGCCTAGGGTAGTTAGTAGATAGCCTCAATGTGTCCTAATAAAATATCTAGACAATAATTTGCATGACCAGAACAAATCAGGCTACATACTAAGTCAAACCAAAATATAGGTCTCGAAATACCTTTGTCAATACAGATTATGCGCATATCAAAGGATTGGATCAGTAGTTCAATGCTTAACACAAGCTATGCCATGAAACTTTTATGTAAACAAGGAAGCATACTTAGAACCCATAGTATCTCATTTACCAAATAGATCACAGTAGCAGATTTAAGCAAAGTAATTGAATTTATTCTTGTGTTATCACTTGTGATAAGACGCTTAAAGATAAAATATCAAACCTGAAGGCAAGCAAAAATGAGATCAACAGACAAAAACCTCTCCCAGATCCTTATCTCAAGAGCTAATTTGTTACAGCAGAAATTCCTTGCCCACAAGTAGCAACTATCTGGGGCCAAACTATTAGGCTAGTTTTTAAACATGTAGCTTTTGCATTGTACTGATCTTCAAATATTTAAGGCAAGACACAAACAAACAAACAAACAAACAAACAAACAAACAAAGAAGAACTAGTCTGACTTTCCATGGCAGTATGTACAGGTACCACCAAAATATCAAAAAACTAATAAAGGTTTCTAGATCCAAGAATGTTTCGATTTCCTGTAGTTATGCTTAAAGTTGCTAAATTTGCCTTCGCTCCAGTGCTAGGCTATCACTGCATATAGAGCAAGAGCTCACTAATCAAAGTTGTCCAGCTCCCTAATATTTTACCAACATAAAATCATTTGGGGAATGTCTAAAATAATATTGGTATGGTTATGCGAAAACAGATTGAAGACCAATGGATGTAAACCCTGATGAACTGCCTATAGAGCATAGCTTGGCAGATGCTCCATAAGAAACAGAAAACAAATGCCTAGAAATACTTGTTGTAGCTTACGTATTATCAGAAATCAACTTATAGATGTGAGTCAAAGAATTAACAATTCAAGTACTAAGAAAAAAATTATTGTAATTGTTATACCTTGGAGAGAAATCCTTCCTTTGTTAATTTATAGTTACTCTCCACATGGTTCTTTGCTACAGCACGTTCATCAGCGAAGAAGATATACCATTTAGACCAATCCAGGGTCTTGCTGTATGGTGCTTCACAGAGTTTTCTGCTTGAAGAAAAAGTAATTTAGGTACATAATACATATGCCGTACATTAGTTTTAATACAGAGTTCACTGCTCCCCTGAAACAAATCTGCAATAACAGTAAATATAGTTGAACTGATGAAGAACAGCATTACCGCATAAGACGGACAAGAGGCCCTCCAGATAGAGCAATAGTGAAGCATCCTCTTTCCTTAACAGATATTTCTGAAACTTGTGAAATGTACTCAGCCAGATCTGTTGCCATATCGTCTGAACTCTCAAATATCCTAATTTCGCTGTTCTTCTTGGGTTCATAGGATGTTGGGATCTCTCTTTCCATTGTTTTATTTAGTCTTGAATTTCAAATCAAATTTTGTTCCAATGGAACACCCCTATGTAAGAAGTGGAAGGAGATCAAACATCAACGTGGCATTCCAGAAGTCAAAGTTTAGTTGATTTTCAGAACATCACAAATGCATTAAAAATGCTTGCATAAAATCTGAATAAAATTATGTCTTAGCTTTAACATTTAATCCTAAACATAGCCCAAAACAAGCTCAACATGCACTGATTTTCTGTTGTTGCCATGTGCATACTATCACTACCTAATTTCCTCCATGCTAACTTGAATACTATCACTACCTAATTTCCTCCATGCTTATCCTACATCTTCAGTTTTAAGCACTTCACCAGTAAAGATACTGCTATTGCAAACAAGCAGCAGATCTCTACTAAGTACTTTTTTTTTTGCGGGAACTCAGTACTAACCTATCTTAACCATAGATATAATAGCTTGTGTGTATTGCCAACATGTTGAAAATGTCAAACAGATCATCAATATCTAACAGTACTTAATCCGAAAATTCCACCAGATGAAGCATGGCCCGAGAAATGAATGCAAAATTACTCTGCAAAGTACTTCTTCAAGATAGATAGTATGCATGTAGCAACGCCATGTTCTATATCTCGGTGGCATGTAATAATACAAGGTGTCAGTACTTCCTTGCTCGGAGTTTCAAACCAGTGCCAAATAGCCAAGTCCATGTAGAACAGATCTTTTACTAAGAGTAAAAAAAAGATAAACTAGGACAATAGGAGAGTTGTGATTCCATTTATTAATTCTAGGAATGATCATGTCCATATCTTTGGTGAAAAAATACGATGAAGCTAACAGTTCTTTTTGTATCTCAAACCTTCAACTCCTAATACATCGATGGAAGATCTCAAATTAAACAAGCATCATATTGTACCTTCGGATAATCAGCTTCATAGCAGGCAGATGTACCAAAACTGGTAAACAGCAAAAGAAAGGAAAAGAAAGACAAACTCTGATGCTAAAGACCAAACATGAGCATGGTTCTCTACAAAACCTCTAAAAACGGACATAACAAAGATGTATAGAATTATTTTTTGATAGTGCAAGGTTTTAATAAAAGCTAAGATAAGTGTAAGTCTTAAAATAGTACCCCAAGCTGCAATTTAATTTTGAGCAACAGAACATAGCATGTTAAAAGAAAAGAAAAGGCTGTTGCTTTATTGTGTATACTAGCAGTCTTGCTAAAGGTAGGGAGAAAAGCCGAGCAGCACTGGAATGGAAAGAGTGGTAGCAAAGAAAGGAAAAGGCAGGTTGCCACTGCAAGCTCTAGCAACCATCATTCGGCCTTGAGACTAATTTCAAAGATTCCAAACCTTTTGTTTTCAGAATCACAACAAAAGCATCGGAAAAGTGCAGCAGCTGATGGCCAGAGAGTGAGAGAAAAAGGAAAAGGAACTATTCCGCTCGCTGTATTACTCAGATCAAAAGTAACGAAAAGGAAAAGGAACAAGTGAAGTGAAGAATGGGACACCCACACTGAGCCGCTTCCAAGCTCCAACGTGAGGAAAATTCCCCAAATCAACACCTAATTAAGTGAAAATAAACTTATCAACTCCAACTTTGAAGCAAGCTATGCGGCAATGTCGCGATGGGTAAAGAAGGCGGTATGACGTAATCCAAGAAAAGAATAACTAGAATTACAAGAAACTGAAAGAACAGTATGAGCGCGCCGTTCTTGGTTCCTGCACGGCAGATCAAGAACAAGATCGCAAGAAGCAAGAAGAACCCGTGCCCCAAGAACCAACCTGGGCAAAGCATTTGCCTCCCCCTCCGCGTACCGTCCCAAGCTCCTCTACTCTCGAAGCCAGAAGCGAACAAAGCGGAAGAATAAAAGAAAGCCAAGAGCAGCAGGCATGAAGAGGGCAGTTATATACGCACATACTACTGACAAACACACACACACGCAGAGAACATGTATGGACTGGAGGAGATTTGACATCAGAGAGAGGGAGGGAGAAGGAGGAGGATGAAGAACCTTATTCTAATGCAGTATGAAACTCCGGCCGGTGGATTTGTTGCCTTTTTGGGCTTGCTCCGGCGAGGGGAAGGGAAGGAAGTCCCTCTCGATCCTCGCTGGGATTAAAGAAGACTTGGTTGGGCCCACCGGTCCAGCTGCGAAACGTACGTGCGGGTGCGCTGATCCTTATCACCACGCGACTCGAGTCGGGACCCTCTTCTCTCGCTGCGGTGCGGATGGTGCGAGTGCTCTTTTTGAACACTGCAGCTCCGTCAGGGTGCACAAAACGACAAATGTATGTACGCGTTCCTGCTGCCGATGAATTTTTTATTTTTTTTAACAGGGAATAGGCCCCGGAAACTTTTAAGCGGCAGGATAACTTACAAAAAGACCCCTGTCAAGTAACAATGAGGCCCTTAACTTTTACAAGAAAGACCCTATAAAGAAAATTGAAAACACAATCCAGCCCTTCTTCTCCACCGCGGCTGCTCTGGCTTGACCTCGAAGGCCGGCCACCGTCGACGACATCGGGGACTGCACCACTTGGGTCGTCGCCAAGCGTCATGCTGAGATCGAAGATCCTCCAAATAAGCCGTATGGAGGAAGAAGAAGTTGTGGCGCCTTCCACACACGCTTCCTTTGACCGGAAATCACGTCGACGAACTTGTCCTTCGTGGATGAACTACGCGGAAGAGCTTGCACTGACCTTACCCGACCTCCAGCCCACAGATCCACTGCCCAAGTTCCGCCTCCATGGCGATCAGATTGAGGAGGCAGAAGAGAGGGAAGAGCTCCAACATCGAGCTTATTCAGTAGGGGCACTGCAGATATACCGTCTCCCGCACAAGGCTCCGGACTCCGGAGCACTAAGGCGAGGAGAAGCACCTCCAGCAGCCACGGGATGCAGCTCGGATGCATGCGCGAGCAAGGACCCCTCGGCATGACGCCATACGCCACTTGGGACAAAGACGAAAACCCTAGACTCCTACTATACACAGGGGACCGGCCGCCTCGCCCTCCCCATCTCCGACTGGTAGAGCCGCCGAAGAAGACGGGGTAGACGTCGGGGCGCAGCAGGCGACTCTCAAAGCAGAGACAAGGAGAGAGAAAGGAAAGTTGAGAATGAGAGCTGCCGAGGGATTATCTCGACAGTGCCCCTCTGTGAGGGACTTGGGTTTTTGGAGAAAATCATGGCGTAGGTGACACCGACGGTTAACAAGAGGAACAAGATCTCACCGGAGTTCGGGTCCCCGGTGAGGTGAAAAATCTGTATTCTCTATTGATCTCGTGAGTTACAAGGTTTGCCGTAGGGTCTATGGTGGCGACGCAATCTGAGAGCGTCCCCTCTACCCGGCGGCTCCTCCCAGCCTTTATAGTAGGCTGGGTCTCGGGTGTCTTTGACCGGGTAGGTTACAGATTCGAGGGGGTAACCCTAAACCTAACTTTCCTAACAAGAAGTCTTAGCACTGCCTTTTACATGGGCCTGGGCCTTCCCACAAACGGGTCACCTGACAGGCTTTTCCAGCAACAGTCACCGGGTACCCGACATGTGGGACCCGATGACCATATCCATGTCAGTAGCCCCCGAGTCTTCAGGTGATTCGTAGAATCGGGTGGAGACTCTAACTCGAGTACCCAACAATTACGTCATTTTCATGTAATCTTGAATTGATCGAAGAGCGCTACCCGAATCTGGAAATACATCGGAGCAGGCTTTCTCGTGACTAGTGGGGATATTACTTAGCGAGCCTAGAGCACTCGACCGATCGGGTCCAGTTAACTGCACTCGGGCAAAACAACGCTAAGCTACATCAAGTTCGAGTCCCCGGACTCGAACCCGGAAAGGCAAGTGTAGCCAGATTCACGCCGCGGAGGCCTTACAGAATCTGACTCTCGCAATATGTTTGGTACCCAACGCGTCCGTCAGGATTTTCTTCGCATCGTAGGCACGGATATTTTTTGAGTACTCGCAGTCTGAGGCAAGTCTCAGGCCAATGGAGCGGATCCAATGGTCTTACCTTCACGTCGTAAACGTGCCATCCAGAGGTCTGTTGCCGCGGAGGCAATATGGGAAGCGCAACTTGTCGAGTGCGAATATTGACCCGTAAGTGGGTTGAACCTGCCTAGGATATAGTCGACTGGGGCCCAGTCGTATGGTTGTGAGTACAGATTATGAAAGAGGAGCCGGAGGCTTTGTGACATCATGGATGATGTTGCCTCTGGGCATGAGATGGGACGTGATGCTGGTGTTCGTTGTCAGAGCTTGACCGTTTGACACGGCAACCCAGCGGCGGACTGACCGCACGTCGCACAAAAATACGGAGTGACGCCCTCGATTCCCGCGCCGGCGGAGTAGTGGAGGGCGCCGGTTCGTTTCCTGATCAACACGTGGACGGACCGATGCGGGGCTCGCGGTGCAGCCGCATGATCGACGGCCAAGATCAGTCACCATGGCCGCGAAGGGGAGAAAATCCCTCGTCCTCTTCATTCTCGCCACCATTCTTCTCTTCTTCCTTGTTTCTTCCTATAGACCCACTCCATCTTCCGTTCTCTGCCATGGTCAGAAGCAAGAAGGCCGCCTCCACCGGAAACTCTGCCGACGATGTCGCTCCGCCGAAGAAGATGAAGGGAGACTGGGAATCTTCCTCCATCGCTGAACGCCATCTTGCCGGCCTGAGGGCTGACGGCCTCCTCCCACCGGCGGAGGGCGGAAGAGTGCGATGTGCCGGAAATGAGGTACTCCCCAATCCCCGCGCCGGCGAGCGCGTTGTGTTTGTGGATTTCTTGACACGCGGGCTGTCTTTCCCCTTGCACGGATGATGCATGTAAAATGCATACATGAACTTTGCATTATAATACTCATATTTCAATCATATTTGCATCATATAAGGGTCATATCATTGTTTTATAAGGATTTTGGGAAGATTTCACAGTTTTCCTATTTTTCTAGAATTAACCGTGCACTGGCAGAAAACCCTATTTTCTATATTTTGATGTTTCAGGGACCCAAACGACGTCCAAATCACCTGAAAATTTATGAGCATCAGTTTTTGGAAGGAACAAAGCGTAGGGGCGAAGGAAACGAAAAAGTGGAAGCCCGAAGGCCAAAAGAGGGGGGCCCACGCGGCCAGATTCCTTGGCCGCGTTCAAAGGATCGTATGGGCACCTAGAGGGGGGGGTGAATAGGTGCTACACCAATTTTTAATTCTTTTTCGATTTTAGGCTTAACACAAAGGTAAATTCTCTAGATATGCAACTATGGTGAATTTACCTATATGAAGAGCGAAATAAAACAACTAGGCAATTAACGATACAAGTAAAGACAACTAAGGGAAAGAGATAACCGAAAGTAGAAGCACGCGGAGACAAGGATGTATTCCCGAGTTCCTCCTTGTTAAGGGAGTACGTCTCGTTGGAAGGGTGTGAGCTCGCCACAAGAGGTCTACTCAAGATGCCACAAAGGCCTCACCCTATTCTCCGATAAACCGCACCCGAGGGTTTGGTTCACCTTCCACTATCGGAATCCTTCAAGGCGGAATCCGGAGCCTTTACAATGTTTTGGGGCACACACCCACAACTTAATTGGGGGCTCCCAAATCAATACATCTGTCACAATTATAACAAGTAGTAAGCACACAAATTCTAGGGTAACACAATGCTAACCCTAGAAACGAAAATCCTCAAGTGAATGAGGGGGAAATGAAGAACGGCTTGGTGAAGATGTAGATCGGGGCCTTCTCCTTCAATCCTCCAAAGATCAACGAATTTGGGTGGAGGGATTGAGAGATCTCTTCGATTTGAGCTTTTGCTTGTGATGGAGGAGAGAGAGTTGCAAGAGCTAGCTGTTCCAAGGTAGGGGGAGGGGTATAAATACCCCTCCAGAAAATCTGGCCGTTGGAAAAGCGTAGGGCCGGAATTTCCGGTATAAAGGACCGGAACTTCCGGCCTGGGTCCGGAACTTCCGGTGGGCCGGAAATCTCCAGGGAGAAATTCCGCCCAAAACCTCCGGGACCCCTCCCGAGAGGAAAACCCAAAATGACTTAGCCAAAATTCCACCGGAAATTTTCCAGGGCCGGAACTTCCGGCCAGGAGGCCGGATTCCGGACCACCGGAAATTTCCGGGGGGAACTTCCGGGGAGAAGTTCCGGGACCCCTCCAGAGAGGAATCCCAAAAATGACTTAGCCGTTTTTGCGCTTGGCCGGAACTTCCGGCCAAAGGCCGGAATTTCCGCCCACCGGAAATTCCGCCCAAAGGGCCGGAACTTCCGGTCCTCCAAAGGCAGAAAACCTACTCCAAAGAGATTCTCTTCTCCGTCTTCGATCTTTTCTTCGATCTTTTCACCTTCTGGGTCTAATCAACTAAGAAACCTGTCAAGACACTTTAACACACAAGATTAGCCCACAAAATGTGTTGTCATTAAATCACCAAAACTAAGAGATGTTCTTTCAATCTCCCATTTTTTGGTGCGTGATGACAACACACAAACCACAATATAATTAAAGCAACAAGAACACGAAGCTCCCCCTCGAGAGGAGCTCCCCCTAGATATGAGCAAGCTTTAACCAAGATAACGATAACAACATAAATAGATAGAGTTCACAAGAAGTAGATCAACAAGTTGCATGTCTTACACCACACATAGAGTTCAACGGATAAAACAAAGATACATAGGCACAAGCTCATAAGAACGAATGAAAGACACGAGAGCTTGTGCCCACCCATGCAACGCCCTCGAAAACCTAAATAGAACTACTTCTCCCCCTTTGGCATCAAGACACCAAAAAGGAGATCACTCCGACTCCGTGGCCTCGGACCCCTCCTCCTCCGCCTCACTGTCGGTCTCAATCTCATCGTCCTCAGGCACATAGTGATCCCAATCCACATGCTTGTTGTTCCAGTTCTTGTATTATAACATCCCAAATTTTTAAATATTGCAATTCATGCCTATCATGGCATCATTCACTGCATTTGTGCATTTGTAATTAAATAAATTTTCCTAAAAACATAAATATTTGAGCTATATTTTCTTTTAAGAATAATGGCCTTTAAAAGCCATTTAAATGCCAGTGGCATTCCTGTAAATAAAAAGTGTGCAAAATATTTTCCAAATATTCAATTCTGGTAGAGTTTTTAATTTCAAACTTTTAGAATTTTATTTCATAATTTTTGGACTTATATTTTAAGAGATATTAAGCTTTTTCAGAAAAGAAATTAAAAAAAAGATGACGTCATGCTGACGTCATCGTCTCTTCCACTCCCGTTGCCTTCAATGGCCGAAACCGCCGCACTGACCTCCCCCTCTTTAATCTGACCATCAAGCCGCGCCCCCACTTCCCACGATGTCCCTCTTATAGCCCTCCCTCTCCTCTTCCGTTTGCCCCAAACCACCCCACCCGAGAGCCCCCAGGCTGCTCGGATTTCTCCACCGAACTCCGCCACCCGCCGCCGGTACAAATGTCGTTTTCCGGTGAACGTCGATGACCTCGACCTCCACCTTCTCTCATTTTTGCTTCCCCTTCTCCTTGCGCACCTTCCTGAGTTGGTCCCGTAATTTTTCCGCCCACAGGATCGACGGGAGCATCATCGACGACGACCACCGCCCGCGGGAGCTTCTCCGGCGAGCGATTGGAGCCGGACCAGAGCACCGGGACGCCGCCGCCTTCGCCACCGCGTCTGCCTCGAGCTCCTGCACGCCGTGGTGAGATCTTCCCCTGCCTGCTCCCATTCGTTGCGCCAGAACACGCCGTGCCGACCCGCCGCCGCCGCGCGGGCTAGGGTTCCGGCCGGCCACGCCGCTCGATCTAGGTCGGGCCAATTCAGACCGTTAGATCCCGATCCGGCGTCCAGTTTTATTCCACTTAGCTGAACCGGTACCGACGAATCACAGAGCGCCACGTCGCCCTGTTCTTTTCTGTTTTTCTGTTTTTAGACAGATTTTCACCAAATCTTGTAAAATTCGTATCTCCTAAACCACAACTCTAAATTTAGTGATTTTGATGTCTACGGATTCAGAAAAATGAGTAGAATTTATTAGTATAGTTTTTGTTAATTTTTGTATCGTGCATGAACTTGTTATTTACAGAATGGTTATTAACTTGTTTAGGCCATATCTAGAGTTTTATAAACCCAAATTGAGTGATTCAAATTGCAGAGGCTTTGTAATGATGTCCTCTGTCCAGTAGAAATGTTTACCAAATTTTATAAAATGTTTTTATGCAGAAACATTAGAATTTGTGTTAGTACCTTTGTTTTAGTGTTTTGGATTTATTCCTATTAAGTAAATCATTAAACATTGTTTTGTGGCATCATGCATATAGAACAACCAGAGAACTACAAGTTATTTTACTTTTGTGTTGTTGTAAATTTTGCATATTCATGCATGGCATAATTTTTGTATTGTCACTTGTGTGAATTTGTATGTTTATTTGTGTGTTTTGTATTTTGTTAGATTACTCGGAGGGTCACGAAGACTTTGGTGGTTGCTTTTCCTGCCACTCTTGTTGCCAAGGCAAGTGTGCATAGGTGCTACACCAATTTTTAATTCTTTTTCGATTTTAGGCTTAACACAAAGGTAAATTCTCTAGATATGCAACTACGGTGAATTTACCTATATGAAGAGCGAACTAAAACAACTAGGCAATTAACGATACAAGTAAAGACAACTAAGGGAAAGAGATAACCGAAAGTAGAAGCACGCGGAGACAAGGATGTATTCCCGAGTTCCTCCTTGTTAAGGGAGTACGTCTCGTTGGAGGGTGTGAGCTCGCCACAAGAGGTCTACTCAAGATGCCACAGAGGCCTCACCCTATTCTCCGATGAACCGCACCCGAGGGTTTGGTTCACCTTTCACTATCAGAATCCTTCAAGGCGGAATCCGGAGCCTTTACAATGTTTTGGGGCACACACCCACAACTTAATTCGGGGCTCCCAAATCAACACTTCTGTCACAATTATAACAAGTAGTAAGCACACAAATTCTAGGGTAACACAATGCTAACCCTAGAAATGAAAATCCTCAAGTGAATGAGGGGGAAATGAAGAACGGCTTGGTGAAGATGTAGATCGGGGCCTTCTCCTTCAATCCTCCAAAGATCAACGAATTTGGGTGGAGGGATTGAGAGATCTCTTCGATTTGATCTTTTGCTTGTGATGGAGGAGAGAGAGTTGCAAGAGCTAGCTGTTCCAAGGTAGGGGGAGGGGTATAAATACCCCTCCAGGAAATCTGGCCGTTGGAAAAGCGCAGGGCCGAAATTTCCGGTATAAAGGACCGGAACTTCCAGCCTGGGTCCGGAACTTCCGGCCTGGAGGCTGGAACTTCCGGTGGGCCGGAAATCTCCGGGGAGAGAATTCTGCCCAAAACCTCCGGGACCCCTCCCGAGAGGAAAACCAGAAATGACTTAGCCAAAATTCCACCGGAAATTTTCTAGGGCCGGAACTTCCGGCCAGGAGGCCGAATTTCCGGACCACCGGAAATATCCGGGGGGAACTTCCGGGGGAGAAGTTCCGGGACCCCTCTAGAGAGGAATCCCAAAAATGACTCAGCCGTTTTCGCGCTTGGCCGGAACTTCCGGCCAAAGGCCGGAATTCCGATTCCGCCCAAAGGGCCGGAACTTCCGGTCCTCCAAAGGCAGAAAACCTACTCCAAAGAGATTCTCTTCTCCGTCTTCGATCTTTTCACCTTCTGGGCCTAATCAACTAAGAAACCTGTCAAGACACTTTAACACACAAGATTATCCCACAAAATGTGTTGTCATTAAATCACCAAAACTAAGAGATGTTCTCTCTCGCGTGGGGCCCACCAACTTGGCCCTCGTGGCTCCGTTGCCGTCGATCTTTCTTCCAGAAGCTTCGTCTTGACCTAAAACCGACTATAAAAATAGTCCCCTGACGTTTTCCAGAAGGAGGCGGCGGAGAAACACAAACCAAGAACAGGAGACAGAAGGCTTGCCGCCGGAGAAGATCGGAGGGGGGAAACGCCGCCGGAATCACCTCCGAAGGTCTCCTCCATCCCCCTCCGGAGTCTCCATCAACACCACCGTCAAGACCAGCACCATCTCCATCACCATCTTCGTGATCCACTTCATCCCCCTCATAGTTTGAGATTGTTCGAACCCTAGCTATTGTCTAAGTACTATTCTACATGTTTGTGAATTGCTCCTTGTCATTGTTTTGTGGGGAGATAATATTTTCAGATTGTGTTGTATCACTTGTACCACTGAATCATATCATGTCTTGGCGTTGTGAGTAGTTCTCTCATGTTCCTGGAGGCATAGGATGAACTGGCAATGATTTTTATATGACATGTGTTGGTATTTTGTCCAGTTTTTATCTTTGATGTAATTCTATGATGGTGTTGTGCGAACGTCGACTGCACATCACTTCACCTATATGGGCTCATATGAGAACACCGTAATGTAATGGAGTGAGGAAGACTTGGGAGGACACGTAAACGTGAGACCGAATCATGAAGTTGCAATATGAGGGCATTAGTATCGGGGACCTTAGAGTTTAAGGCAATGGTGGGACTCTATGTCTTAATAACTCTTGTGCAGTCATTTATTTGGCCATAAGAACCATCATAAGGGGGTTTAGTTTATTTATTTAGCTTTACCTAATTATGGCTCCGTCCAAAGAAGATTAAAACTTGACAAAATGTTTACCTTGTTGTTCTAGAAATATTTATGCCATGAAGTCTAGGTAGCCCTTGGGAACGTTCTCCACTTATAAGAAACACACACTTGAGCTTGTCCTCTTGCTGCATAGAGGATTGGGCTTGCTCTCTTTGAGAGCTTTCACTTGTCATATTTTGTTTTCAGCTTTTTACTTTATTGCAAACTCTACACCAAAAACCCAAAAACACTTGCATCATTTAGTCATTTTAGTTTGTCTAGTGCATAGATAATAAGAGAGGTGACACTCTTATTTGAGAGGATAAATACGTATACCTTCTACTCCTCGTGGGATCGATACTATACTTACACATTGAAGATTTCAACGATCCCCTATACTTGTGGGTATCAAGACATTTTCTGGCGCCGTTGCCGAGGAGTGTAGCGCTTAAGTTTTTATTCTTGGTTGCACTAGATTTTTATTTTCAGTTTTGCATATACTCTAGTTTACTTTCAGTTTTGCATTTATCAAAAACCCAAAAAAATAAAAAATGGAAAACTATTATGAAAACGCCATGATAGCTGCTGAATTTAGAAAATCAAATGAAGGGAAAAGATTAGGAGGCTACATAGAGCTTCTAGATAAAATTGCTAGTACGTTGCTTAATTTTCATGAGGAACAAATTTGTTGCTCTGAATACTGTAGACACTTTGAATTCCAATGCCCTTCCAATAAAGATGAACCTGTTATTGCAACTTATCATACTTGGAATTATGCTCATTTAGGGATGGAAGAAGTAGAGCAATTTGTTATTTTTATGGCAGCCTATGAATTATACACCTTCATTGATAAATGTGAAACCTGCCATATAGCTTCTCAATTTAAATTTTTTATTGCCACTCTCCTTGATCTCTGCATACTTGAATTTAATGAAAATATCTATGTTGTTGACACAAGGAAGAGAGCTGCCCAAGAAAGCTCTAATGTTTTGCAGGAAGAAGATTATGAAAACATAAGCTTGGAAGAGGAAGTATGTGAAGAAGAGGATAAAAACCTAAGCTTGGGGATGCCCATGCAGCCCCAAGAGGAGGATAATGAAGAGCAAAAGGATGAAGGAAATGATGAACAACTAGAGAATGAAGAGAGGAAACATCCACCTTCACCACCTATGGATGAGGGTAACACTCAAGATTTTGTTGATGATAAACTTTGCTTTTATGATTCTGATGATGAGGAAGAATATCAACCTATGCCTAATGAGAACATTATTGATAATAATTTTAAAATGATGAGGAGTATGGTTTAGACATGCTATATGATAATGCTTTAGATGATGGTCCTATGCTTATTGATAATCCTCCATGTTTAGTTGTTACTACTTTATGTGAGGATAAAGATGATATACTTGCTGCTTGTGATGATACTCTCACTCATGAGAGTCCTACTTTATTTCTGAACTCTCCTATTCACACCATGGAGGAGAAGCTTTTATATGTTGAAGAGTACTTATGTGGGCTGAAATTATCTTACACTAATAATCATTTCACCCATAACCATCATGTTTATAGTGCTTATTGCAATTATTTTGAGAGGGGAAAACACACTAATAGCTCACATGATAGTTTTAATAATCCTCTATATGTTCCTAAGTCTGCAAAGTTGCACCATTCTAATAGTTCTTTTGTCACATTTGCTTACACTACTTGTAACTATTATGAGAGAGGAAGAAAGAATTATCTTTATGTTTCTATGTTATTTAAAATGCAATCTACTTATCATTACATGCATTGGTTACCACAAAATTGCTGCTGTTTATTCATATATAAAATGCCAATGCATAGGAAAAGAGTTAGACTTAAAAGTTAATGGTTTAATGTTTTGTGGTGTGCTCTTTATGCTTTTATTTCCAATTCAGTTTGGGCACACCTTTATATATTGAGAACTTGCAAACTAACTTTACCTACTGTTTTCTAACAATTAGTTTAAGATTTTCACTTTATATAAAATTTGGGAAAGTGAATGAGAAGGATGAGTAATGGAGATGTTGGGGTCGACCTTGAACATGTGTTGTTCATGCCAATGGAACCATTGCAAAGTCCCTATCATTAAAACTTTAACAAAGCTAAAACCAAATAAAAAGAGTGTCATCACCTTTGTATCTTATTTTTTCATCTTAATGGCAAGAATAACCTCTTTTGAGAGTTAGGATTAAATAATAGTGATTTGCTGTCCAGAAAACAGATTCCTCAACTTCACTGCGAAAATTTTTAAAAATCACAGAAGAGAAATTTTCACCTGATATTTTACGACAGTATTATTCAGTTATTAATACACATTTAATTAGTTCAAAGTTTTCTGGTTTGAGCAACTTAAATGCCTCTGAAAATTCACTCTTTACGGGCTGTCCAGTTTTTGACAGATTCTGTCTTTATTTTGCATTACTCTCATTATTTGTGTTTTGTGTGGTTCTATTGATCAAATAGCAATACACAACCATAGTAATATTAGCTAAGGTGTAGAATCAACTCATGATATGTCTTTGCTGTACCTATGAGGATTTAATTTATGGAGACACTAACCCCTCTAATCAGGTTTTATGTTGAGTTTTGTGTAAAGAGAATTTTTCAAGTGGAAGAGTTGAGGGTGATAAACAAAGATCAAGAGGGACAACCACTCAAGATTGGGGATGTTACCCCTAGGCTCACCCTACATATATCAGAAAATTGCAAGAATTTAAGCTTGGGGATGCCAAGCCACCTCACTCCAACCATCTTGATAACAAGAAAGAAGCCTAGCTATATGGCTATAAAGGAAGCGCTTTACGGGAGGCAACCCATTTGTTTTTATTTTTTATTTTATTTGTGTCCTCTTGCAGTAACAAGAGACTTAGTTTTTAGTTTTGTTTCTGGAATTTTTAATAAAGTGCCAAGTTTTACCCATTTTGGATTGAAAAAGTTGCTTATTGTATTCGGAGATTTTATTCCAGCACGAATCTGTGCACGGTATGATTTTTCACTCCTTTTATGTAACTCCAAATGAGCTGATATTTTAACTGAAGTTGCAAATTTTCATTCTCTATAGGCATTAATTGTTTCAGAATTTTTCGACGTATTTAAGTTGGGTATAAAAATGCGTTTTGCTGCTGCTATTTTTCTGGACAGATTCTGTCCCATATTGTTTGATGCATTCTTTGAACTTTTAAACCTGAATCTTGTTGATCCAATTAAGTTAATAAGTAGGCATACAACATTATACACTCTCTGGACATTCATATGAATTTTTGTCTAAGGATTATATGCAGCAAGTAATGCATTTATCTATCTTTTGTACCTACTAATGTCACTCTACAGAAAAGAGATGGGAGAAAATGTTGTGTTGAAGTTTTCTCACAGGGATTAGAGGAGATGCACCAAGATCTATCTAAGGATGGTGAAGACCATAAGCTTGGGGATGTCAAGGCACCCCACTGGACCAAACACTCTCGGTTTGCACACGTCTATTTTCTGTTTTTCTATCAACGCATTACTATCGCATAAACTTGGAGCGTCCTTTTATTGTTCCTTTTATCTTTGTTTTGCTTTTTCGTAAGACCATCACTATCATTTATTTTATGATAGAGCTACTGGAAATTTGGGTTGAATTAAGTTGGATGCTATTAAAAAGATTGGGAAAGGGATGTTTGAGTTGATTTAAAAAGATACATATAGTTGCATGATTCATGTGCTTTTTAATGAGTATTAATTTTCAAGTGTTTTATCAAGAGCTAT
Organism: Puccinellia tenuiflora; assembly: GCA_012064385.1. Taxonomy (NCBI): domain Eukaryota; kingdom Viridiplantae; phylum Streptophyta; class Magnoliopsida; order Poales; family Poaceae; genus Puccinellia; species Puccinellia tenuiflora. The sequence goes on from QRDG01001037.1 coordinate 153,977, forward strand.
CTCTTATCCATGTTTTGATGTTTAATGTTACTTTAATTTGTTTAACATGGATTGGTTAGTTCTATGGACACTTGTGCATGCATTTAGACGGTCAACTTTCACCCTTTTGCTAGCCCAAAAATTCCAACAAGTAAAAACTTGTTTTCCAACACCTTCAACCAAAGTTTTTCCAGTGAGTCACCCATATCTACCTATTAGCTTTATGCTATTCCGAGTATGTTTATCATATTATTTTTTATTATCTATACTTCTGAATCAAAATGCTTATGTTATTGATTGTTATGGGAAAAGTTGGTTAAAAAGCTCTCACACCTTACTTTTTATTGCACTTAATAAACATGAACCATTGTGATTAAAATTATGAAGCTGTGAGCTTGACAAGAGTCTTGGTTGGGGGTTGGCCCATATGTGCTGTCACATGGCAAGCTTTCAACTTGTTCTTAATTATATTTAGTTGATATCATGTACTTTTGTTTATGGATGCCTATCATAGTGCCAAATAAATGTGGAAACTAAGTAAGTTTAAGTAGTTTGTACAAATGGCTAGAGAGACACCTGGGCCGCTAATCTAAGCCATGCATCATTCATGGTGGAAATTTACTTACATGCTATTGTGAACCTTCAGTGATGTACCTCATAATAAAAAGCTATATCAATAGTAAATAAAAAGGGTGTTGAGATTGTTCATTATGTTTGTTTATCTTGTCATTTTGACATGGGCTTGTTCCATGTCCTGGGACAAGAGGTACCCCAGTTGACCCTCTTGATGACGCTATTTTTACAATGACTTTAACTTGAACTTGCTTGGTAGCCCAAATTGAGTAACACCATGGTGTAGGTACTCGTATTCACGGGACATGAAGCTTTCAACCCATACTTTGTCAAGCACACTACTCATATTTGCTTTCACTTTTAAACTTTAACCATTCAAGATGTTATGATGGGGGTAATGAGAGCTTGACACCAATGAATACCACATTGCAAACATTAACTTAAGTAGAAGCATTTGGAAGTTAGATGAAACTTATTCATGTTTTACCTCTACTCATATATATATATATATATATATCGACACAGATTTTATGCCCATGGTGGTAGCTGCGCATAGGGTGCCGTCCATCGGATTTAGTCTCGTGATTCGTGTTACCGTTAACGTCTGTTAAGTGGTAGGAGCCGAGTCTGTTCTGGTTATCGAAGAAACGAACCATGCCCCTTCTGGTTAACGAAGAAACGAAACCTTTCCCCGTTTTGGTTATCAAAGAAACGAACTGTGCCTGTTCTGGTTAACGAAGAAACGAATCGTGCCCGTTCATCCTTAGGGAAAAGAAAACACCCATGCGCCGGTTGTCACCTGTGTCCGTACATGGTTAACGAAGAAACAAACCGTGTCCGTTCTGGTTATCGAAAAAACTGTGGCCATTCATTGTTACCGAAAAGAAACACGCATGCGCCGGGCCTGCCGGCCGGTTGGATCCAGAGACGGGACGCCGGAGAAAAAGGCGCGCCGGAATCCACGGAAAAGGCACCGTGCGGGGGCGGAGCGACCCGTTCGCCGGTTGCCACGGAAGCCACAGGCCTACCGTGCGGTGCCCCACCCTAGACCCAGCATGTTCCTGTGGAGAAAAAAAGGACCGGTGGCTCTGACTAAAAAAAATGCATCCTCAAGGCCACTAGCACTTAGCTTTCACGAAGAAATCCATCTGTGGATCTATTTCTTGCAGACACAAATCCATCACGCTCGTTCCAAAAATTACAGAATCATTAAAAATAATAAATCAACTAATCCATCTGACCGAAATAGCAAACAAATCCATGTGTCTAAGTACGCAGCAACCTAACAATCTAGCAGAGTAATTAGAAAAAAATGCAAAGTGCAGATCAGAAAAACGAATCAAAGGGGAAAGGAATGTTTCAGGGAGGCAAGAACTGAAGAACAACAGCTGACAAATCACTTCAGGCAGCTGGATCCGGTGACTTTCCTTTCATCTTCGGAAGTTTGGCCAGGTCTCCATCATAGATCCGCTGGAATCCATCCGTGCCGGAGCCGTAGTTGAGCTCCCCATACGCCATGTCCGTGACGACGACGAACAGTCAGATCCGGCCTCCACCCGGAAATCGCCCCTCCCGCTGGCGCCACTTCTCCATCAACCCGTCGGGCGCCACTACTCCTTCTTCAACAAGTTCGAACGGCCTGCCACTCCTCCATCCAACTGCACCGCGGCCCATCTGTGCTCCTGGTCGCCATGGCAGGAAGCTCGATGGAGGGTCTGGGCGGCCGCTCCTCATGCTTTTGTTTCTGCGCGGATCCCGACGGCGCTCCAACCACCAGCCCTACCGGTGAAGTCCGTGGCCACCACGGCCCGCTCGCCCGCCGTCAGATCCCGACGACCGCCCGTGGATTCAATTTTGCCGGGAGGTCGCCATGGTCAGGATGGGGTATGAACGGTGTTGGGGAAAAGAAATCGTATGAGTGATGTGTGCCGTGCGAGTGCGTGTTTGCGGGGAAGTGGGGTTGGGTCCGTGGGAATATCAAAAAGGATTGGCTGTACTCGCTAACACCGTTAAAGTTGATCTGCGGTGGAAAAAGAGCTATAGAGTGATTCAATGGCTTGATTAGGGTGCTCAGCTACCACCATAGGCATCCCACTATTTTCGATATATATATATATATCTTTCCAAAGTGTCCACTTTTATATTCAGTATTATAAGAGTACTCTATGACCATTATAGGATGTTTTTACTTTTCATTATGCATACATTTGGTCCATAGTACTTTCTACTTTCTTCTATGTTACATTTTGTGAATTATCATTGAACATCCTTGCATTGAGTAATTGATATCACTTCATAATCTATCTTGCATATTGCTATTCCTTTAAAGAATGAATCATTTGACTTTATGTAGCAATAGTAATCATCTTTGATATCCATTGATAGTATTAAAATGCAAAGTCCATGTTGGTTTTATCACCTTCATACTCGAGGACGAGTATAGGTTAAACTTGGGGATGTTGATGCATGTAAAATGCATACATGAACTTTGCATTATAATACTCATATTTCAATCATATTTGCATCATATAAGGTTTATATCATTGTTTTATATTGATTTCGGGAAGATTTCATAGTTTTCCTATTTTTCTGGAATTAACCCTGCACTGGCAGAAAACCCTATTTTCTATATTTTGATGTTTCAGGGACCCAAACGACGTCCAAATGACCTGAAAATTTATGAGCATCAGTTTTTGGAAGGAAGAAAGCGTAGGGGCGATGGAAGCGAAAAAGTGGAAGCCCGAAGGCCAAAAGAGGGGGGCCCACCAACTTGGCCCTCGTGGCTCCGTTGCCGTCGATCTTTCTTCCAGAAGCTTCGTCTTGACCTAAAACCGACTATAAAAATAGTCCCCCGACGTTTTCCAGAAGGAGGCGGCGGAGAAACACAAAACCAAGAAATAGGAGACAGAAGGTTGCCGCCGGAGAAGATCGGAGGGGGGAAACACCGCCGGAATCACCTCCGGAGGTCTCCTCCATCCCCCTTCCGGAGTCTCCATCAACACCACCGTCAAGACCAGCACCATCTCCATCACCATCTTCGTGATCCACTTCATACCCCTCATAGTTTGAGATTGTTCGAACCCTAGCTATTGTCTAAGTACTATTCTACATGTTTGTGAATTGCTACTTGTCATTGTTTTGTGGGGAGATAATATTTTCAGATTGTGTTGTATCACTTGTACCACTGAATCATATCATGTCTTGGCGTTGTGAGTAATTCTCTCATGTTCCTAGGGGCATAGGATGAATTGGCAATGATTTTTATATGACATGTGTTGGTATTTTGTCCAGTTTTTATCTTTGATGTAATTCTATGATGGTGTTGTGTGAACGTCGACTGCACATCACTTCACCTATATGGGCTCATAGGAGAACACCGTAATGTAATGGAGTGAGGAAGACTTGGGAGGACACGTAAACCTGAGACCGAATCATGAAGTTGCAATATGAGGCCATTAGTATCGGAGACCTTAGAGTTTAAGGCTATGGTGGAACTCTATGTCTTAATAACCCTTGTGCAGTCATTTATTTGGCCATAAGAACTATCATAAGGGGGTTTAGTTTATTTATTTAGATTTACCTAATTATGGCTTCGTCCAAAGATGATTAAAACATGACAAAATGTTTACCTTGTTGTTCTAGAAATATTTATGCCATGAAGTCTAGGTAGCCCTTGGGAACGTTCTCCACTTATAAGAAACACACACTTGAGTTTGTCCTCTTGCTGCATAGAGGATTGGGCTTTCTCTCTTTGAGAGCTTTCACTTGTCATATTTTATTTTCAGCCTTTTACTTTATTGCAAACTCTACACCAAAAACCCAAAAACACTTGCATCATTTAGTCATTTTAGTTTGTCTAGTGCATAGATAATAAGAGAGGTGACACTCTTATTTGAGAGGATAAATACTTATACCTTCTACTCCTCGTGGAATCGATACTATACTTACACATTGAAGATTTCAACAATCCCCTATACTTGTGGGTATCAACGAATTTGTCTGAGGCCTGCTATATGCGTATGGTGTGCAGCTGCATGACCTTACGCCGAACAGCATCCTCTACATTGCCTGCTTCATTGTTCTCTGTGAATGCTTCCTGGGCGTGCACCCGCACTCGGGATTGTGGCGTCGCATCTTTTTTGTAAAGAAGCACACCATTGCCCGACAGAGTCTAGCAACAGGGGCTTCGGCATCCACACTCGCAATGACGTCGGATACTTTGACTTCAAGCTGATCGAGTCCGTCCAGGGATGGAGGAGACGGTGGTTTTATTTCACCGTGGATGCCGACTCGCAAGTACCTGACTTCTCTCTCGAGGCTCGAGTGAAATCCCGGAGGACCTGGAAACATGAGTTGACTTTCACTGAAGAAACAGAGGCCAACCAACTCTTGTCCCGAGTTGCGGACCTTCGCTGCGCACCCAACAAGGAATTGACTGGGATGCAACTCATCTCCACTTTTCTGAAGGGGCGCATCCAACCCCTTTAGGCGAGGGTCCATGCTATGTGGATGTACTCCGGGCTTCAAGACCCAACAAGAACATCGACCGAGGAGCTCTTAGGTGAAGAACTGGAAATGCGAGTGCGCCAGATTACCAACCTCAAGAGAGATGATCCCTTTGTTGAGGTGACTGCTGCGACTCCTTTCGGTGAAGGGAACTCTCTTCCTAAGGTAAACCAGATTTCGACTTCTTTTTTATACTCCCTTGAAATTTTGACCCTGCGTGCTTATCATAGAAACTTTCTTGTTTCCAGGAACATGGTATCTTGACTTTTTATCCACCAATCTCCTCGGGTAAAGCCTCGGTGAAAATAGATGACCCTGATGTTACCTCCGAGACAGAGAACCCCGTCGAGGATGTTTCTGACGATGAAGAAGAAGCCAACTCTCCCCACAAGGTGAGCGAGGAGCACAGCCGAAAAAGACATCTCGAGTCCGCGGACGAGAGCGAAGGCATGGGGAAAGAGACTCCATCCAACGTACATTTTGCTTCTACGGCAACTTCGAGTTCAGCTCCTGCTTCGAGCTCATCTACCCTAGAAGGTATGGAAGTGTTGAACGTGGCTCCCCTGGCGTATCGACCTCCTCCTCCCCAAGCTAAGAAACCTCGGGTGTCGACATGCTGGAACGTCTTCAAGGCTCCTGTGATTAACACCGACTGCGAGAAGTAAAAACTTTCCTCCAAGACTTGCTATCATCCTTGCTTCAGTTATTACTTTTTGACCATCTTTCTTCTTCGATAGGGATGAACTTGCTGGCGGCCTCACTCCTCCTGTCTCTTCTTCGCGTCCGGAGAAAACATCGGACTCAGAGCCACACAAGGAGGCCGCTTCAACTCCGCCTTCAACTTCTGCTACACCCCAAGGACTCAACCTGCTGATGCCTCGGGCCGCAGACTTGCTCCAAAGACGCGAAGGACATGTTAGTTACTTCACTACTCGAATTAATTTTGCAGAATCTGCGGGTTTCATCCTCAGTAGCCCCCGAGGCCGGGTGCAATTGTGTGCAATTGGGCACGGGCTCTTAATTCTCCTCATCTAATCCCTTTTATGCTTCTTCCTATAGACCTATGTGCATAAGATGTTGGATTTGGCTACCGAATTTGTGCATCTAGAGGCCGAGAAGAATAGCCTTCGAGAAAAACTGGAGGAGGCACGGGGTGAGCTTTTCTCTTATTTCCTTGTTCTAGCTGATGTGCAAACTATTGGTTGAGTTCCATCTGAATATTGCGATTCCGTGCAGGGGCACTGAATCTTGCAAATACTGAGAACCAGAACCTTGCTCGTCATGCCGATGATATGGAATCTCGAGTTGCCATACTCGAAAAAGAGTTGGAGGCGCTAAAAAAGCAGCAGGAAGAAGAGTCCCAAGAAGCTTTGAAGCGTGACGAGGAGCTGGCTTCACATGCTAACTCCTTGGCCAACTCTCTTTTGGGTAAGTATCTCACTACCACTCGTTCTGATGATACTTTATCAGTGCAACCTTCTCACTTGGTTTCTGTGCAGATGCTCTTGGCCTAAAGCTTGACACTGCTGGTCGCGAGCGTGTGGATTGCCTTTCGGATGCCATATCTTTAGCCAAAGATTATGGCACACGTGCTTGTGGTCTCATGGCGAAAGCTAAGAGTGCATTCTCTTTGATTCGGAAGAGCATGTATCCGGATGAAGAGAATGCACCCGAGACTTTTAGCCAGTTGGTGGAGGCGTTCAACGCGGAAAACGACCCTCTTGGCGAGTACAGCCGTGAGCAGACTCTTTGCGGTGCAGAAACCGTTCTGACCCTGGCACTGGGACATGGAGTGCAGGGTGACTTTAACAAAGTTACCTCAGAGTTACCGAAGGGACCCGATGGCGTGGAGTTAGACCTTCAACCCCTTCACCCTCGTGCGTGAGCCCTTGTGGAGCAACTATCACAGATGCTGGAGCGGCATGCTTGCACGCTAGATACGCATGCTGCTCCTTCTTCTTAGTCATTATTAGGAAAAGACTTAATTGCTTGAATTTGTAATATATTTACGTTATCAGACTACTATGTAATCGTAAGGATTTGCGCTGCTCTTGAAAATTGAACTTGTTTCTTTCTGAATGTATGCTCGAATTGTCTCTGGGCGGGTTGTGGCATGCGAGTGTATTGATGTGTCCTTTCAGAGCAACAAGCCACTCGGGCTTTTCCTGGCCAAATGGGAGATTAATACTTTACTTGGCTTTTATCCAACTGTCCACCAGGATGGCGGTGCAAGGTGTTCGACTACCCCACCGGGTTCCAGTGAACAGCAACACGGCCCTGCAAACCCAGTATTAACGAAAGATGAATCTTTCCGTTTTAATCGCTTGCGAGTGCGAGCTGATGAAGCCGAACATCGACTTCGAGTGGTGGAAGTGGATGCCATGATTCTGAAGTCAAAACAAGCCGTCATGGTTGAGCGGGAGAACTTTCTACTATCTGAGATGCGGCAACTGCGTGAACATCTCCTTTGTAAGTTTTACTCCTTCATATTTCATGTATTGACTTGTTCCTGTCCGTCGTGACCTTGATTCTTCAGCAGGTGCTCAGCTGGATTCTGGTGTGGAGGCCAAGCGGGTTAAACTTAAGCTAAATTCGATTACGGATCTCGCCTCTCGCGGAGCCCCTGGATTTTGGTCCAATCGGGATAGGGGTCATGTGCTTGTCACTCTGCAAGATCGAGTTAGTCAAGTTGGATCCATTGTCAAGTCCTGCCGGTCAACCTTGGAGCTGGTTTTTACTGCCTTATTTCCGTTGAATCCAGCACCTCAGGGCTTGGCCAATTTGATGAAGAGATTTCTTCAAGGTGGAGCGATTGAAGGCTTTGTGCGGGAACAACTTGAGGCGGGTGCCTGTTTTGCTCTTGCGCTTGTGCGTATTCATCACCCGCGCATCAATTTGGAGGATATTTCCAGAGGGCCTCCTCCCGGGTTTGACGTGGAGAACACGCTTCTGGGTCCATTTTACACGGCAGCTGACGGACCCGCAAAGAATATAGTTGCACTTCTAGAGCGTGAAACAGCTGCGACTCTTTGTCGACAACGTGCTGAACTGTAGAACTTAAGAAAATAGATTACTCTTTGTATACCTCATATGCTTCTGTAAAGGACACTATAGCGATTTGGATGTTTTCCTTTGCCTTTGTGTGATGCCGTGATTGAGTAGCTTGCAGGGTGCAGCCCCCGAGTGTCGGATGCGGCCCAAGCTAAACCGGCTCTGGGTAGAGCTGGGTTATTTTTCAGTGGCTTGTGGGGCGCAACCCCCGAGTGTCGGGTGCGGCCCAAACTAAACCGGCTCTGAGTAGAGCTAGGTTGATTTCGAGTAGCTTGTGGGGTGCAGCCCCCGAGCGTCGGGTGCGGCCCAAGCTAAACCGGCTCTGAGTAGAGCTAGGTTGGTTTCGAGTAGCTTGTGGGACGCATCCCCCGAGTGTCGGGTGCAGCCCAAACTAAACTGGCTCTGAGTAGAGCTAGGTTGATTTTGAGTAGCTTGCCGGGCACAACCCCCGAGTGTCGGGTGCGGTCCAAACTAAACCGGCTCTAAGTAGAGCTAGGTTGATTTCGAGTAGCTTGTGGGGCGCAACCCCTTAGTGTCGGGTGCGGCCCAAGCTAAACCGGCTCTGAGTAGAGCTAGGTTGGTTTCGAGTAGCTTGCGGGGCGCAGCCCCCGAGTGTCGGGTGCGGCTCAAGCTAAACCGGCTCTGAGTAGAGCGAGGTTGGTTTCCAGTAACTTGTGGGGCGCAGCCCCCAAGTGTCGGGTGCGGCTCAAGCTAAACCGGCTCTGAGTAGAGCTAGGTTGGTTTCGAGTAGCTTGCGGGGCGCAGCCCTCGAGTGTCGGGTGCGGCCCAAGCTAAACCGGCTCTGAGTAGAGCGAGGTTGATTTCGAGTAACTTGTGGGGCGCCGCCCCCGAGTGTCGACTGCGGTCCAAGCTAAACCGGCTCTGAGTAGATCTAGGTTGATTTGGAGTCTGAATATAGGAGTATGCTCTCTTTATTGATGTTTCATGATAAAAAATTGCAGGGTGGCTAGATAGCCTTATTAAAAAGGTACGGTAAACAAAAGTGACTTCTAAGGGTAGAAGCGGCATAAGTGTTCTACGTTCCACGGGTTGGAGTAGACGACGCCTGTTGCCAAGTCCTTCAGCCTGTATGCTCCTTTGCGATGACCTCGGTGATGACGTAGGGTCCCTCCGAGGGAGGCGATAACTTGTGGCTCTTCTTCTGCTTCAACCGCAGCACAAGTTCTCCTACAGCGAATGATCTGTCGCATACTCGATGGTTGTGGTAGTTACACAAGCTCTGCTGATAGACCGCAGATCTTGCGAGTGCAATGTCTCGTGCTTCATCCAGTGCGTCGATGTCATCTTCTAGTGCTATGTCCGACCCAGCTTCTGTGTACGCAGCGACTCGAGGTGAGCTGCAGCGGATCTCAGCAGGTAATACTGCTTCGGCTCCGTGTACAAGGAAGAAGGGGGTGAACCCTGTTGAGCAATTTGGTGTTGTGCGAAGGCCCCATAGTACTGACGGTAGTTCCTCAGCCCACGCGCCGGCGGCTCTTTCCAGAAGTGCAAGGAGCCGTTTCTTGAGACCGCTACTAACGAGTCCGTTAGCGCGTTCCACTTGGCCGTTGGTTTGCGGGTGTGCGACAGAGGCGAAGTTGAGCTTGATTCCCTGTTGCTTGCAGTATGTTTGTACTTCGTCGGTGATGAAGTTGGACCCATTATCCGTGATGATGCTGTGGGGCACACCGAAGCGGAAGATGATGGACTTGACAAAGTTTAAGGCTGCCGTTGCACCCGCGTTTGTGACAGGCTTGGCTTCAATCCATTTGGAGAACTTGTCGACTGCCACCAGAATAAAAGTGTGACCCCCGGGAGAAGATTTTCTCAATGGGCCCACTATGTCGAGTCCCCATTGTGCGAAGGGCCAAGCGATGGGTATCATGTTTAGTTCCATTGCGGGGGCATGAGGTTTGGTTGCAAACCGCTGACACCCTACACATCTTCGGACTATTTCTTTGGCGTCCTGCATGATGGAAAGCCAGTAGAATCCCGCTCGCCTTGTTTTGGCGGCTAGTGCTTGGCTGCTTGCATGGTGTCCACAAATTCCTTCGTGGATTTCAAGTAGGACGTGTCTTCCTTCTTCTAGTTCGACGCATCGCTGCAGTATTCCCGACGCGCTTTTCTTGTATAATTCACCTTTTACCGTTATGAACGCTTTGCTGCGATGAGTGATGCGACGCGCTTCCACCTCATCTTCGGTAGTTATTTTCGCAACAAGTATGCTATGTATGGCTGGGTCCATGATGGCTCCACGAGGAAAACCTCATATGCGCTTGACTTTGTTTCTTCAGGCGCGCTGACATTGACGGTCGTTACTAGTTCGGAGCTGACGGCCGGGGCTACTGCTGCCGGTGTGTCAGAGTCCGTGTACTTTATTGATCGAGTGCTTATCTGTTCTAGGAAGACTCCAGGAGGTATGGGTGCGCAGGTGGACCCAATATTTGCCAAAGTGTCGGCTTACTCGTTGCTACCTTTACTAATGTGACATAACTCACAGCCGTCAAAGCTGCCCTCCAGCATGTTGTAGAGGTCTCGGTATGCGGCCATGTTCTCTGATATTGCCTCACAAGCTTTCATCGTCTGCTGCACAACGAGGTTCGAGTCGCCATAAATCATGAGCCTTGTTGCTCCGCAAGCTTTGGCCATGCGCATGCCGTGAATTAGGCCTTCGTACTCTGCCTCATTGTTGGAGGCTTTTTGGAAGTTCATCTGTAGCACATATCTCATCTTATCACCTTTAGGGGATATAAGCACGACTCCTGCTCCGGCTCCTTCGTGCCTCTTGGACCCGTCGAAGTACATGACCCACAAGTTAGCTAGACAGATCGGGCAGTCCTGGTGTCTGGACTTCGGTCCACTCGGCAAAGAAATCTGCTAGGACCTGGGACTTGAGGGTGTCGCGGGGCCAATAGGTGATGTCTCGACTCGAGAGCTCGATTCCCCACTTGGCGACTCATCTCGTTGCTTCAGGTTTGTTTAAGATATCAAACAGAGGTGCTTCGCTGAGTACTGTTACCGGGTGTTCCATGAAGTAGTGTTTGAGTTTGCGTGCAGTCATGAAAATTCCATAAGCTAGCTTCTGATAGTGCGGGTATCGCTGCTTGGAAGCTGAAAGTACCTCGCTAAGGAAATAGATTGGTCTCTGAACACCATGTACTTTTCCCTCCTCTGCGCGTTCTACTATGAGTATCGTGCTGACCACTTGTCTAGTGGCGGCTATGTACAGGTAGAGCGGCTTTTCTTCCTGGGGTGCAACCAAGATGGGCTTTGATGACAAGGTTTGCTTGAGTTCTGTGAGGGCTATGCAAGCCTCGCTCGTCCACTCGAACTTGTCTACCTTCTTCAGCAACTGATAGAATGGAAGTGCTTTCTCGCCTAGTCTGCTAATGAATCTGCTGAGAGCGGCAATGCGTCCTGCTAGCTGCTGGACCCCTCTGAGGTTGGTCGGCTCACCCATGGATAGGATTGCTTGGATTTTCTCAGGGTTTGCTTCAATACCTCTGGCGGATACGAGGAACCCTAGCAATTGCCCGGCGGGTACCCCAAATACGCACTTCGTTGGGTTGAGCTTGATATGGTATTTATTGAGTGCTGCGAAGGTCTCGGCTAGGTCGTCGAGGAGCGTGGCTCCGACCTTTGTTTTGACAACAATGTCGTCTACGTAGACTTGGATGTTTCTGCCGATTTGATCCTTGAGGCAAGCCTGCATGCACAGCTGATAAGTTGCACCTGTGTTTTTTAGGCCGAAAGGCATCGTGGTGTAGCAGAATACACCGTATGGCGTGATGAAGGTAGTTTTTTCTTCGTCTTCAACCTTCATGCGAATCTGGTTGTAGCCTGAGTAGGCGTCAAGGAAAGACAGACGTTCGCATCCTGCGGTCGAGCCGATCATTTGATCGATGCGCGGGAGTGGAAAGTGGTCCTTTGGGCAGTGTTTGTTAAGGGAGGTAAAGCCACACACATGCGGAGAACCTTTGTATTTTTGTTCGGAACAAGCACGGGGTTTGCTACCCAGGTTGCTTGCTTTATTTCTATGATGAAGTTGGCAGCAAGGAGTCGGTCGATGCTTTATTTCACCGATGGCCTTGCAGTTCGGCTCCGAGAAGTGTCACAGGGATTGCTTGACTGGCCTAGTCCCTGGGTATATTTTAAGAGCGTGCTCGGCGAATTCCCTGGGTATGCCTGGCATGTCTGCTGGACACGAGGCGAAAATTTTCCAGTGCTCACGGAGGAATTCAACGAGCGCGCTTTCCTATGCCGAGGGTAGACTGGTGGATATGATGACCTTCTTGGTAGGGTATGTTGGGTGCACTTGGTGTGTCCTTGTATCACTGCTTTTGCTGAATTCTCGATCAGGTGCTCCCGGCCGGGTCATGAGGGGGGGGGGGGAGGTTGTGATAAGTTGTCGATTGCAGACTGGAAAATTCCTCCTGCATCCCGAACTACTCGGAGATCTTATTGAACTCGACGTCGCAGTTGTCTGATTTCTTGAAGTCTCCTCGTAGGGTTATCGTGCCGTTTGGTCCTGGCATCTTTAGCAAAAGATACGCATAGTGTGGCACGGTCATGAACCGGACGAACGCTGGACGCCCTAATATGGCGTGGTACTGGGAGGGCCAGTCCACTACCTCAAACTCGATCTTCTCTCGTCGGAAGTTTATGGGGTCTCTGAAGACGACGTCCAGATGGATTTTTCCCAAGGGGTAGACGGGTTTCCCGGGTACTATTCCATGGAACGACGTGTCAGAGGGCACAAGACTGGCTAATGATATCTTCATCCGACACAGCGTGCTAGCGAACATGATGCCGATGCCACTCCCGCCATCCATGAAGACCCTGCTCATCCCGTACCCGCCGATCTGAGATCCGAGTACCAGGGCCGCATGCCCGGGTCGTGGTACTTGGGGTGGGTGGTCCACTCCTGTGAACGTTATGTTGTACTCAGACCAGTTGAGGTATTCAGGTGTAGCGGGTGGTGACGTTACAGCCAGGTTCACTTGCCGGGTAATCAGCTTTTGATTCCTGTTTGAGGGGCGCCCTTTCTGTATCATGCCTACATTACCTATCGGGGCGGCGAAAGTTTCTGCCGCAGCCGAGGGGTAAGTTAACTAGGGTGCTTGTTCTACCAGTTGAACGAGGGAGGCCAGCTGGGGAAGAGGAAGTGGTGGTGCAGCAGGTGCGCCGTAAGCCGGTGCACCAGGGATTATTGGATAACCCGCATTTGTCGCAGCTTGGCTGATCCGCCTATACGCCTCCAGCAGTGCCTCGAATTTGCGGCAATCCTTCAGCTGGTGTCCGGACTTGACGTTGCCGTGCTCATTCTTGTAAGGGTGAAAGGGGTAGGGATCCGTGAGCATCTGTTCTCCGTTAATGGCGGGTCTACGCTGTCGCCATTCTTGTCTGCGGATATTTCCCTCACGATCGGTGTTGAACCCGGCCGCTACCATCTCGGCAAGTTCGTTTGCATCGTATCTGGGGTACTTTCTTTTCTTCCGGTGGTCATAGCCATGGTTGCATCCTGTATCTTGCTGGTACTCCCGGTCATCCGGGACCCTTGACTGATCATTGCGCATGTAGTCCTCGCCATCAGCCCACTCATTGGCAATGTCCATCAGCTGGGCCACCGTTTTCGGCTTTCTGCGTCCAAGTTCTTCTTTAAGCTCACGCCTTCACAGTCCTCGTGTGAAAGCGTCCACTGCGTTTTCTTCTGATATCTCCTCCACCGTGTTCTTCATGACTGTCCATCGCTGGATATAAGCGCGCAGCGTTTCACTCGAACTTTGAACACAAGTTCGGAGCTCCTCAGCTGTGGCTGGCCGCTTGTAGGTTCCTTGGAAGTTGCGGGTGGAGTTGGTGACAAGGTCATTCCAAGACCCGATGGTGTCAGAGGGGAGGCTCTTGAGCCAGGCTCACGCTGACCCCGTAAGTTGCAGCTGCAAGTACTGCATTGATGTGTTCCTCGTGCCTCCTTGACACTGCACCGCGGTGAGGTAGTCCTCGATCCAAGTCCTTGGCTCTTGCAAGCCGTCGTACTTCGGTGTTTCCGATGTTAGCTTGAACCCGGTGGGCATGCGGGACTCGCGGATGCGGCGTATGAAGCACTTGGCTCCACATGGCTCGTCCTCTTCTTCTTCCGGGTGGGTCGCCCCCCGGTTTCTTTCGCGATTGGCGCGATTCCTATCGACTACGGCTTGCGTAGTCATGGCTCGTTCTTCTTCTCGCCGGGCGCGGTTGCGGTCCACCGTCTCCTGCACTCGCCTGTCGTGCGCTGATGTTGCTGAGTGCGCTTGCCGTGATTCGACGCGTGGTCGAGGCGAGTCCTCTCGGCGTCGTTCATGTCTGGCGGGTGACAGAGCCGTAACCCCAGCTGTGGTGGCCGTGGGATAGGCTGCTTTTAGTGCGGTGCCTACGATGCCAGCTCCACGTATCATCTGCCGATGGATTTCGGCCCGCGGATCGCCTTCTTGTGGTTGGGTAGAGAGCAGGTATGTTGCCAACGCGATGGCTCCATCTTGCGGTGTTTTAGGTAACACATTGCCTGCCGGACCCGCTGTCATGAAAGATTATTCGAGGCTGCAAGTTGCTTCGCGCCTGGCAGCTTCAGGGATGCCGTCGAGTCGTGAGCGATGACGAGCGTGTTCTCGTGACCTAGGGGTGTGCACCGATGCGGAGGAGCGAAGGATGATAGCTGGGCTCGCCGCTCGCTTGATTCCTCGGCGCGACGTTGCCGCGCGTCAAGCTCTTCGATTCTCCTCCGAAGTCGTTGGCCTTGCTCATAAAGGAGCTTCTGGTACGCCAACTCTTCCCTTGTTACATCAGGCTCAAGCGGGGTTCCTCCTGTCACAGCCGCTTGCACCCTAGCCATTGCGGACTCGCTGAGCGTGATAGTTTCGCGTCTCCTGAGAGGGCTTTGCGAGTCACCAGTCCTCTCACCCGAGTTAGCCATGTAGACTTGAACGGGGCGGGTTGGAGTGGTCACAGATGATTTGATGTAGCAGTCGTCAGTATCGTGTTCGACGAGACAGATTGCACCCTCGGGGTAGAGATCGTCGTCTAGATAGATCGACGAGGACTCCGACTCTGTTGCTTCTCGGAAGTCGTTGGCGAGATCGGGTGAATAGGACTCCACGGCCGAGCTTGGCGATGAAGTCAAGGTCGCTGTTGGACGGATTGCGTCGGGTAAGCGGAGAATGCCGGAGCGATCGGCGTGGAGTCGTATGATTCCGAACGTCAGATCGACTCCTTCCCGGAGAGACCTCGGAGATCGGAGTGCCGCCGACGCGTGCGGGGTGAAGCAGAGGGAGCCGGAATAGATCGGATCCTCTGGGTGCGGCAAATCACAGGCCGCCGGACTTGAGACCACAAGTGTCATGATTCCGACGCCGAGCGTTCCCACAGACGACGCCAACCGTCGAGGGATTATCTCGGCAGTGCTCCTCCGTGAGGAACTTGGGTTTTTGGAGAACATCATGGCGTAGGTGACACCGGCGGTTAACAAGAGGAACTAGATCTCACCGGAGTTCGGGTCCCCAGTGAGGTGAAAAATCTGTATTCTATGTTGATCTCGTGAGTTACAAGGTTTGTGAGGTGAAAAATCTGTATTCTCTGTTGATCTCGTGAGTTACAAGGTTTGCTGTAGTGGCTATGGTGGCGATGCAATCTGAGAGCGTCCCCTCTACCCGGTGGCTCCTCCCAGCCTTTATAGTAGGCTGGGTCTCGGGTGTCCTTGACCGGGTAGGTTACAGATTCGAGGGGGTAACACTAAACCTAACTTGCCTAACAAGAAGTCTTAGCACCGCCTTTTACATGGGCCTGGGCCTTCCCACAAACGGATCACCTGAGAAGCTTTTCGAGTAACAGTCACCGGGTACCCGACAGGTGGGACCCGATGACCATATCCATGTCAAGAGCCCCATACTGATGAATTCCAGGATCCAAATTCAAGCTTCTGACTCTAGGATTCCGTTCAATTCTGGTATTTACGATATTTTTCCACTGTAGTAATTATGAGATTTAAATTAGCAAACTTTTCAAGATTTATTTGTCTTTCATTCCCGTAGGACCATCGTTGGGATAGTAAACTGCTTTTCGACCTAAGCTTGTTTATACTAGTTAGTGTCAATTGGAGGGTGGGCGCACTCCAAAAAAAAATGGCATCGCGATAAAAAGTTGGCAAATAAATAATATAAATAGCCAATTGATTTGCAACATTGTAGTTCCATACAGTAAATGTGTGTGATTCCAATACAGTTATTTTAAACATGAACAAAGTCGTATACAATGAAATATAACATAAATAGGAATTGGTAACTCTACGACGTCACAATCACATGAAAGTTTCAACTATGACTTCTTCACTTACTTTAAAAAAGCACATCTCGCTCAATAAATGTCACCAAGCAATGGTTCAGGCGCTCATCACCATATCATTTCTCAACGTATACTTCATTAGACTCATTACAGAAAAATATTATTTCAACACTCGCCGTAGACAGAGGTAAGAGCAATACAATTTGAGAGATAAGTAAACTATGTCAAAAGAAACATGTTTTCTTGTTTCAACAAGCAAACAAGCATAATAGAGAGCTCACCAAAATGATTTACAATGTGAAACTGTCATCTTTTCTCATATAATCAATAAAGGTATCAAGCTGGAATTCAAGTCTTACCAAATCCATGCTTTATATGCTATTGGGTGTAGAATTGGCTAAGTCTCATTACCTTGTGTGCATCATAACAAGCAAATGAATTCAAGGTATTCAGAAACTACATGCAAATAACAACTCCATATTAACCTCATCAGACCGATTGTCAAGTTCTTGAACAATTTGATCAACGAAACCAAAATATGCTTATTTTCTAAAATGATCATAATTCGGTGAAGGAACTTCAGTGCCATGTTTGTGTAACATCCTGAAAATTGGTCCTTTAAAAATTTTTCTTGACAAAACCAAACATTTCAATTTGAATTTGGATAATTTGGTTTTTTTCTCTCTTTTCCAAACCGAAGGCCCTCTCGATTGATTTTCTTTTCTTTAATGTCAAGAACCCCAAAATCCTAGCTTCCCAAAGGAAGTATGGCAAGACCATCTTCAAAAAATCTCCAAAAATTCAGGGAGGACCCCCAACCAGTGTAGAACCCAATTATGCAAAAATATTGAATACCTTGTTAAGAAAATATTTGACTTTTCCCCAATTTGTTTTCTGCCAGAAACACCAAGTATTTTTGAAAGCCTATCAAACCTTTTCCCAAAATTGTAAAAAACCCCAAAGTAGATGCTCCTAACCAATATATACCTCAGGGATTTTTCCTGGCCAAAAACCATTTATTTCAAAAGCCCAAAATCCATTTTCCCTTTTCTGCCAGAAGTGTTTGATAAAATTTTCCTTCACCCAAGTTGCAAACCAGCCAAACCTCATAACTAGAAAGTTGTAGGTTTTAATTTTCTGCACCAAGTGACATGGTTGGTTTTCTGTTTTGAGCCCTGTGTTGCAAATGGAATCCTCATGCCGATCTTGGCATGCTTTGTGGCGTGGTCGCCACGGGCATGACCGTGCCCGACGGCGCCGCCCCTTTGTGGTCGCCGCCATCAGCCCTCCCGCCGCATCCCCTCGTGCCTCCCCACCACTCCCTCGGCCCGTACAACCACGCGTCGCCTCCCCATCCCCTCCCGTGCGCCGTCGTCCGCTAGACGGTGCGCCGCACGCAGTGCCGCCGCGGGACCCTCCTCTCACCAGTGACCTACAGGCCGCTCGTGCCTATCGACCGCCCCGCGAATCCTGTTGTCCAGCTAGTCCTCCACCCCGCACGGTGACGCGCCGCTGCTACACCATCGCCGAGATGCCCGTCGACACGCCACAGCCGCCTGGACACCTCACCCGCCGCCAGTGCCACGCCACTAAAAAATCCTATCCCCGGCCGCGGTTTTCTCGTCGACAGCAAGGCCTGGATGCTACACCGACGGTGCCGTGACCGTCTTCTCGCCACTGCCGCCCAGGACACCTCACCCCGCCACCGCACCCTGCCCCCTACGACGGCCACCCCGCGGGAGGCTATAAATAGAGCCCCCGGCCGCCCTCAAGGAGCACATCACCAGACCCTTCCCCTAAGCCCTCTCCTCCCCCAGTATTGCTCCCTAAAGAGCACCAGAGCGCTGGCGGTGAGCACGCCTCCGCCGCTCGGCCTCCGGTCGATTCCCTCTCTATAGCCCTCCCCAGCACCATCTCCTCGCCCCATCCTCCAATCCAGGTCACCAGGAAGCGGTAGACACCCTCTCCGGAGCTTAGGATGGACTGAACCGCCATCCCCGTCCTCGACGGTGAGCACGCCGGCGACGGCGACTCGTCCCGCTGCTTTTTTTTTCTTTCTCCCCCACGTACCGTTTCAGGTTTTTAAAGGATGGGCCCCACCCGTCAGATTTTTAATGTTTAACCGATCCGTTTTCCTGTTTCTTTTTTTTCTGTTTTGGAAAAATAGATTATGAACCCTATTTTGAAAAGCCATAACTCTCTAAAAAATAATCAGAAAAATATGAATCTTTTTGCATTAGTTTTGTTTTGAAATTCTCTATCCAATGTCACTGGTTTCAAATATTTTGAAGATAATTTGCTTGCTGAACCCTTGGATGTCTTGAGAAGAGTTTTAACCAAGTTTTTAAATTTCTTTAATAGATTCAAACCCTCCATTTGAAGTGGAAGTTGAACTTGTTCCTAAAGGCAAGCCATCAGCCCCCAACCATCTGTTTCCAAGTTGTCGATGCCTTGTTTGCAGTATTTGTTACTTGCTTGAATGTTAGTTGCATCTCACATGCCATATTGCATGCTTATTATTTCATGTGATTTACTATTGCTATTTATTTCCTGTAATACGATAAACCCATCTCACGCGGGTTGAGTTTCGGTACCCCGACTAAATACACGTTGGGTCCTGCCCAAGTGGATTGAACCGGCTACTTTTCTGTAGAGTTGTGGCATTGCGTTGGACGGTACCATGCACCACTCCCCATTCCGGCGACGATGGACTGGGGAACCGCCGCAGTCAATGGAATGGAGGAACGGGATCGCGTGGACGCCTCCACTAACTTTTGTAGTCGACATGTGGCTGTCACTAGTCGGAGGTATCTCCGCCATCGCCCGGTTGACGCTAACCAACTGTGCTATTTTACTTCCTTTTACTCAACCTGTGGTTGTCACTGGTTGGAGGTATCTCCACCATCGCCCAGTTGACTGTGCTATTTTACTTCCTTTTACTCAACCTGTGTCTGTCACTATTCGGAGGTATCTCCGCCATCGCCCGGTTGACTGTGCTATTTTACTTCCTTTTACTCAACCTGTGGCTGTCACTGGTCGGAGGTATCTCCGCCATCGCCCGTTTGACTGTGCTATTTTACTTTCTTTCGATTAACCTGTGGCTGGCACACCCGTCGCCCGGTTGAGATTATTCACCTTTGTTGGATTATTATGTGATTATTATTGCTCATTGTAACCTGTGGACTAATGTTTGTTACTTGTTTGGTCACTAAGTATGCAATATTCTAAGTGAGTAATCACCTCCGTCGACTAGATTGAGTCATATAGTGCCACTCGCCAAACACCACCCACACAACCATGCGTCGTTAAAATGGGTAGACCGTAGCTTAGTAGCCTATCAAGCCTCTTTTGATGCTACCCACTTGGCAAGTCTAGTCGGTTACTGCATAGTTGTGGTCGGGGCTAGTCTTGCGAAGGTTCCGGAGCTAGGAGTTGCTCATGAGTTGGGGACGTGCCAGATTCACTTCGTCATAACACTTAGCCCGAGTGGTAAGTCGGTAGCTATACAAGGAGTGTCTTGGTAGAGTGGACGGCTACGGGGGAATAGGTTTGTGCTATCGCCATGATGGGTATAGTACTTCGATACCGGCGGTACAAGCTTAGACCCCAACGTGTAAATAAAAGTTGCAACCTCTCGAGTGTGTCAAATCTAGAATCTAGTATTGTTCCTACCTAAGGAACGGTGTTGGGTCCAGTCACACTAGAGTCAGTCATGTCGAACATGGAGAAATAAATTTACTAAGTGGTCAGAGTTGGCTAAAGTTGAATGAGCTGAAAGGTGGACCATAGTTGACCAAAAGCTGAGCCTCGAGTTGGACCCTAGTTGGCCAAGCTCGAGACCCTAAGTGTTGAGAATATTGTTGTGTGGAAATGAGACTCGTTCTCATCAGCCACGGTTTTCGTCACAGGTAAGTAGGTAAGTTAAGACCAACCGTTAAGCTTGGACTCGTACTTGCACATTCCATGGCATATAGGATCGTCAGTTACGGTTGATTGTGGATTGATGTCTTGCGAGTACATTCTATGTACTCACCTGGCTTTTCATGTGGCAAGATCCTCCTACCCCAGTCGCCGAGTACCCCTTATACGAGAACTAGATCCGGTATACAGGTAGAGCTCCGTGGAGTTAGGCCCTCCTCGTCACACGCTTCTGCCATTCCGCTGACGCCCTCAGAAGGAGTTATGTTTGATAAATAATGTACAAACTGTTGTGTGCGCTAGGGCGTGTAACAACCCAGCTTGGTAATGAAAAATACCAAAAAAAATTCCACTTTTTGTATCATTGTTTGCATCATGGCATCCATATGAATTTGCTAGTTTCTAACTCTTCATCTATGCAAGCAACTAAAATGGGGAAGCAAAACTTCCCAACCAATGCTTTGGCTCAACTTGTCAACAAACTCATTCTTGGACTTCCAAATTGTTTAGGAAGTTCCAAATTTGCTTCTTATCCCCAATTCTCCTTTTTCCAAATGTTGTGAATCAAGATGAATATGAGAATTCAAGTTGGCTTAATTCAACTTCTATTTTTTAACCCAAGTTAAGTTTTCCAAAAATTCAAACAAAAATCATGGGGAGCTTCAATATGATGGTGAGAGTCTCCATGAATATTTTCACTATTTTTGGAATTGTTTAAATGCTCCAATTAATTACAATTTGTGAATTGGCAAAAATACTTTTAATTAAAAGCTGTGAACAAATGATAGCCAAAACATTTTATTTTGTCTCACCAATTTTTGTGGAGCACCTAAGGGTCAAGTGGAGCCCACATGAATTTTTGTGGATTTTATAAAATTGTATAAAGGCCCCAATTAAATTGCCAAAGTTTGTTGTTTGACCACTTTGCAATTTGTTTAAAAGTTGTCGGGGGGTTTTCGCAAAAATTCTTTCCCGCACAGTGGCGGCCATGGCACTGGCGCCATGCCTCCGAGCTGGCCGGCGCCCATGCCGCCGCCCACTCCCTCCTGGCCGTGCCCCCCTGGTGGATGAGGACCCCCACCTGCTCCTCATCCCATTCCCCCACTTGCTGCTCCCTCTGTCGTGGTATTGTCGAATCTAGCCGCGGCAGGGGTGCCATCGAGCTAAGTAGAGAGAGGGGTTTTAGAGACGTGGGGTGTTCCGGCAATGGGGCGACAAAGGGTTTACCCAGCTTCGGATCTCGCAATGGCGGCGAAACCCTACGTGCTGCTATAATTCACTATAAGGCAATATCGTCGAGTTACAGTGGATTGGGATTGAGAGCGTGCCCTAAGGCATCCCATAGGCCGGCTTATAAAGGCGTCTGGACCTAGGGCTTACAGGAGGAAACCTAACCGACTAAGTACAGAGTTCTACTCCAATCCGGCTTGGGCCCTGCCTTGTGGGCTAAGTCTTCCGCAATGCAGGCCGGCTTCTGGAATCTTCCCTTAGCCGGATGGGCCTACTGCGCTTCATCATACTGGGCTGCCCGGTTAAGCCGGATTCGGCTTAACACCACTATGGGCCACCCTGGTATGCTAGCTTTTAGTCTTCTTAGTGAGGACACCTGTTCGGCATAACCCCGACAGTAGCCCCCGGAAAGCTTCAATTACTTCAGCGGCTGGCTTCAATTTTCCGACAGTGTGTTGTCCGGGAAATTCATCATCCGTCTTCAGTCTTGGAGCATTCCCAGAAACCTGCAATCATGTCGAACAACTTTGTCGATTTCAACCGGCTTTGTATGCCGAAAAGCTCTTGGACGCGTAACGACACGCGTCCGCCGATTTGACGGATATGTCAGACCCGGCAGCGTGAGTGGAGGAGCATCTTTTGAATGCAGGGGCTAGTTTCCGTTTTTCCCGTGCTGGAACAAAGGCGTCGGAGGGAAGGAAACGTCTCCAACGGCTCGATCCCGCGACACGTGGCGAGAAACTCGGCTCCTGACCGTTGCACACATCTTGGCGCAGCGCTATAAATGATGACCGCTTCGTCTCCGCCACGATCTCCACGCCATTCGCAACCCTAGCTCAAACTCTCCTCCAGATCTCATCTCCTCTCCCGAGCTCAAACTCCTCCAACTCTCCCTCAAGCTTCGTGGCAGCAAGCGCTCCCAGCTCCCCTATCATCGACGCCACGTTGCTTGGTTCGGCTCCGCCGATGGGAGTGTCCGCATCTACGGCCGACGCCGCCGCCGTCGAACCAACCGCCGCTGCATCTGCACCTTCTTCACCTCCGGTGAGCTCCTCCGCCACTTTGGGCCGCGATGCCGTGGCTCTGGCAAAAGCCGCTGCCGAAGCCACTGCCACGGAGCCCTCCGCTTCCGCGGCTACCGATGTTGCCGAAGACATCAATGTCGGCGAAGAGGAAGAGGAAGAAGAAGCCGGCAACAACAAGGGTGCGGCCAACAACCCATCCCACAATTAGGTCTGCTCTGTGGTGGACGAGGTCGAGCTGAAGGGGATGGAGGCCGACGGAGCCATTCTTCCTTCGTCTGAGTCGAAGCCGACTTGGCGATCCGCCTTCGGCGACCCTTGTCCCACTCCCATCAATGACGAATGGGTACTTCTCTCTTCCCACGTCATTAGGGGATTTTCCTTGCCGCCCTCGGCTTTTTTAGTAGATCTCCTAGATTATTACGGCCTCCAGCTCCACAACATCACTCCAAATAGTTTGTTATACATCTTCGGCTTTGTAGCACTGTTCGAAGGCTATTTAGGCATAAAACCTAGGTTAGACTTCTTCGAACGATGCTTCTTAGTCAAGAGGCAAACTGTGAACAAAGAGCTGCTAGTGGCCGGCACAATCAGCTTCAACTGCCGCCGGGATATCGATTGGTACCCTCAAGTGCCAATCGTTGATTCGGCAAAGGGATGGGCGTCCACCTTCTTTTATTGCAAGGACGTGGCGTCGCCAAACCGGCTGCAGGGGCTTGCCCCTTTTACAGACGAAGCCGGAACGCCCTGCCCTCCTGGAAAAAGAAGCCATCAGGTGCAATGCCGGCGGAACATGCCGCCCTCCAAGCGAGGATTGCGCAACTGACGTCCGGCACTCCTCCCTTGACTGGGGAGGACACCATTATCTGCTGGATGAAGAGATGGATCCATCCCCTCCAACACCGTGCTCGGCTTTTATGCGAGTACACAGGTGTCTCTGATCCCATGCGGATCAACGAGAAAGACTTGGAGCAAAGCCTCTTTGAGGCTCGCTTCAACAAGCTCATCAAGGCCCGGCCTGGAGAAGGCCGGCAATATGAAGAATCACTGCCGATGTTTACGGAGACCAACCCTCCCCCAAAGGTACTTTGACTAACCAAAGTTCAATTCTTTGAGAGATTCGGGTTTGCTTTTGTCGGACTAACATATAATATGTCAGATTCCTGGAATCTCCGACGTCCGTCCTGCTGGTAAGCCGTCGTCCGGCAAGGCGCCCACGCGGTCCATCTCCTTTTCATCGGCTACCGCAGAGAGTCGGAAGAGGAAGAACCAGCCGATCATGATTGGCTCTAAGTCGTCTGAAGATGACGATGCTCTTGCTGGGCTCAACATCCCCAGCAAGAAGTAAGTCGACTGACAACATCTCCTCCTTCCCAAGCAGCAATGCCGGATTTGCTAAGCTTCATCTTTTACCTTTGCAGGATAAAGAAAGGTGCTCCCTTGAAAATAAAGACAGTTGCCACAAGGAAGAAAGCTTCTCCTGCCATCCCTCCTCCAACTCCTCCATTTCCAGAGCCGAACCCCACTGAGGAGAACACCCGCACCATGGTGACGGCTCCACCTGTTGGGAGAGCCGGGGTTATTCCTCCCACCCAGTGGACAGAGATGACGGGGAAGGTGGCAGAGCCTTCCTCTCCAAGGGCTGAAGCTCCGGCTAATGATGCCCCAATCTTCCCCCCGATCAAAGCAGAAGCCTTCGACGAGGAGGGGCGCATCAAGCCGGAATTCATGAGCCGGTTCATGAAGGCACCTCGGCTGCCTTGAAAGAAGGGAACAACTGTCCGGGTTGACGAGCCGGATCACACCAAGGCCTATGACACCTTTGATGTCATAGAGATCCTTGAAGATCAGCAGAACTACTTTGCTGATAGTTTTGAGGCCGGTATGACGCTTCTCCGCGAGCACTACCAGGTAAAATATCTTACCCAGTAGCCCCCGAGCACTATGCCGGGTTAAGTTATTAAAACTAGCCGACATAGTGATCCGAGTTAATGCGCATGCATACACTTAGCCCCCTAGTCATGAAATGTCGTCATGTAGCCACCTTAACTTGTAAATATAGCTTTAGGCTTTTAGCAATTCCTTACGTAGATCCACCAAAAAATTGGCGCTGAAACCATCAATTCTTTGGGTGTGCGAAATCAGGAGATGCGTCGGCTTAAGACTGAACTGGCGAACAAAGACGCCATCATCGAAGGGCTTGAGGCAGACCGGGTTCAATACCAAGGTAACAATGCCGAAACTTAACTTTCTATAATGGGTATTTTCACATTGCTGACATTTTGCCTTGCAGACGCCATTATAAAAGCCAAGGAGCTTGCTGAGAACGCCAGCATTGTCGACCGGCTCCGCGATGAAAACATTGAGCTGAATAAGCTTAACCAATCAATGGCGGCGGAGCTGGAGGTGGTCAAGAAAAACCTTGCCAAAGCCAAACAGATCCTGGAAACAGAGAGGCAAAGTCACAAGGATGCCCTCAACGAAGTCCAGGATCGGTTTGACAAGCGCCTCGACGAATCGCTGGCTATCGACAGCCAGCTTCTGAGTAAGTTCCGACAAAACTTAAACTCATTGGTTTCTGTCTTAGCCAAATATAGCTGAACTTTGCGTTTTTTGCAGCTCCGGCGGGTTATGGCCACGAGCTGACGGCGGAAAACCGGCTTGACCGGATACTGGAAGTAGGGGAGCTCATCTCGAAGATTCTTTCTTCGGGAAAATAGCTTGCCGAGAATTTCTTTCCCGGCAACCCCGAGCCCCCGGCAAACCTTGCCAGCTTAGAGGCTGAACTGGCCGAAGCAGCTTCATTCTTCGATGAACGGCTTCGATCCAGCGCTCACGGAGGTGCCAAGACGGCCTTGGGCTTGATGATGGCACATTACCCGGAGGCAGAAGCATGGCGAGTGGCATCCGGCTTCCCTCTTGAAAAGGAGGACGGCACGCCGCTGGACGACCAAGATCGCAAGAAGATCCTTCGCTCCGTCTTCGGCTATGCCAGTAAAATTGCCAACATGGTCTCCTTGACCACCATCTTCAAGGAAATGCCGTGTCCGCCAACCCCTGTTCAATCAGATGATGACAATGAGGAGGCGGAGAAATCGCCATGAGCCGAATTTGCTCGTTGAGCCGGCTGTCCTGAAAATGTAATAAGCAACATGTAAAGCCGTCCAAACAATGTATATGTCTAGGAGCAACAAAGTCTTTTGCTGTATGTTAGTCAGCTTTTTATATTTGCAATCTTGCAATTCTTATGCCTCAGTTTATTCTGGCCTTGACACCTTAACCTTTAAGCGCCGGCAAACCTATTGCGAAGCTAACTCGCTGAGCAACAGGGTACGCAATGATCAATCTGTTTAAACTCAGAACAAGTGCCGCCTTTCGGTGCCGAAACGCTTTGAAGCAACCCGGCGCAAAAAGCTAGCAGACAAACATTAATTTCGCAAAACGTTGATTTTTCATCACCTTAAGGCGGATTCAACATGAAAGAGTTTACCAATGAGCAACACAGGCAATTTCGGGTAAACAGATAATAACAATAAGATCATAGGGAAATAAAGGATGGTACAGATTCTCGAATTCGACATGAGAGAAACCAATTTTTATTTCATGATCACATTGATATGGTTACAATAGAATTTGCTAAGTGTAAAAAGGACGTAGCTGAGCGATATTCCACGGACGTTTCGTCTCATCTAAGTCGTCATCTACATGCCTTTTCCTCTTGCGACCTTTCTTCCTGGGATCTTTCTTTGAATCCCTTAAGTCGAGGAGATAATATGACCCGTTTTTCAGAACTTTGCTGATAACGAATGGTCCTTCCCATGGCGGGGATAATTTGTGCTGTCGGCTTTGCACAAGCCGAAGCACTAAGTCGCCTTCTCGAAAAGATCGATTTCGCACTCTACGGCTCTGGTAGCGACGTAGATCTTGTTGATAGATGGCGGACCTTTGGAGAGCTAGCTCTCTTTCTTCTTCGAGGATATCTAAGCCGTCTTGACGTGCTTCTTCTGCGTCCTTTTCGACGTAGGTTGCGACTCGAGGCGAATCGTGGATCATGTCGGATGGGAGCACCGCTTCTGCACCATAGACAAGGAAGAAGGGGGTGAAGCCGGTTGATCTGTTTGTGGTAGTACGAATACTCCATAAGACTGCTGGCAATTCATCGACCCAAGTGCCGGCTGATCGATGCAAAGGAGTTTCAAGCCTCGGCTTAATACCTTGCAGAATAATGCCGTTAGTGCGCTCGACCCGTCCATTGGATTGCGGGTGTGCCACCGATGCCACGTCGAGTCGGATCTTTGATCGGCTACAAAACTTCGATAGCTCACCGACGGCAAAGTTTGTGCCATTGTCAGTGATAATGCTATGCGGTATGCCGAATCGAGTTGTAATCTCGATGATGAACTTTGTAGCTGTAGCTCCGTCGAGTTTCTTGATGGGCTTTGCCTCCACCCACTTTGTGAATTTGTCGACCGCCACGAGCAGGTGAGTTAAGCCTCCTCTTGCCGTCTTGAAAGGTCCCACCATGTCGAGCCCCCAGACCGCGAACGGCCAAGTAATAGGGATCGTTCGGAGCTCCTGAGCCGGCAAGTGAACCTGCTTTGCGTAGCGCTGACATCCTTCACAGGTCTTGACGATGTTGATAGCATCCTCCTTAGCCGTTAGCCAGAAGAATCCATGTCGAAACGCCCTTTGCCGCCACGTGATGCCCACACTCGCCGGAGTGGATTTCCTCCAGGATTTGCCGTCCTTCTTCTGGAGAGATGCATCTTTGGAAAATGCCGGATGTGCTCCGTTTGTAGAGCTGTCCGTCAATAATCATGTACACCTTTGCTCGGCGCTCAATTTGACGGCTCAACACCTCGTCGTCCTTGGGCAGTTTCTTATTAATCAAGAAATCAATGTATGGCGTGGTCCAATCTGGGGTTACCAAGCACACTTGAACTGATTCTGCCGACAAGGGGTAATCTTCGTCGCCACCCTTGATGGACGGCTTGTGAAGGTGATGGAGAAATACGTCTGGTGGCACTGCCTTTTTCCTGGAGCCTATTCTGGCCAGGGCATCAGCAGCTTCATTGTCATCTCGGGAGATATGTCGAACCTCTAAGCCGGCAAAACATCGGCCAAATTCATCGACTGTTCTCCTGTATTCCGCCATTGTGGGACTTTTTGTGTCCCAGCATCCATCAAGTTGCTGCGCAACCAGATCCGAGTCGCCATAGCAGAGGATGCGCTTTACTCCCAACTCCTTAGCCATGTGAAGGCCGTGGAGGAGAGCCTCATATTCTGCTACATTGTTGGTGGCGTTGAAGTGGATTCGGAGGACATAACTGAGCTTATCACCATTAGGTGATTTTAGTACTACTCCAGCCCCCGAGCCTTCCTTCATCTTTGAGCCATCGAAGTGCATTATCCAGTACTGAGAATCCGGCAAAGGTGTGCTTTCCATCGCCTCTGTCCAATCTGCAACAAAGTCGGCTAGAACCTGAGATTTGATAGTGGTCCTCGGCTTGTACTGGATGTCGAAAGATGCTAACTCGATGCCCCATTTGGCGACTCGACCCATTGCGTCGGCATTATTGATGATTTCTCTTAATGGAGCTTTGCTGACCACCGTGACTGTGTGATCCTGGAAGTAATGTCGTAATTTTCTGGCGGCAAAGAATACACCATAGGCTAACTTCTGGTAGTGAGGGTAGCGTTGTTTCGAGTCTGAGAACACCTCGCTAATGAAATAGACGGGGCGCTGATCCGGCCATTGCTTCCCTTCCTCCAGGCGCTCCACTACAATGACGGCACTTATCACGAAATTCGTGGCCGACAAGTAGAGAAGCGGCTCTTTTTTCCTCGGAGCTGCTAAGATTGGAGCATGCGTCAATGTATACTTCAGCTGAGCCAAAGCTGCCTCTGCTTCCTCTGTCCAAACAAAACTGTCCGACTTTTTGAGGAGCTTGTATAATGGCAATGCTTTGTCGCCGAGCCGGCTAATGAATCGGCTTACAGCCGCGGCGGAACCCGTAAGCCGTTGTATGTCTTTTAGACAAGACGGCCTTTCGATGTTCTGGATCGCCTTTATCTTTTTCGGGTTGACTTCAATTCCTCTTTGGGAAACAATGAAGCCCAGAAGCTTGCCTGCAGGTACTCCGAAGACGCATTTTGCCGGATTAAGCTTCATCTGGTACTCCGTTAGATTTGCAAAGGTTTCCGACAGATCGACGATAAGATCGCCGCGCTTCTTCGACATGACCGCTATGTCGTCGACGTAGACGTGAACATTGCGGCCGATCTTCTTGTCCAAACATCGCTGCATACACCTTTGATAAGTAGCACCGGCGTTCTTTAAGCCGAAAGGCATTGTGACATAGCAGTAATTGCCATATGGTGTGGTAAAGGACGTCTTAATTTGATCTGACTCCTTCATCTTGATCTGATGGTAACCCGAATAAGCGTCCAGAAAACATAGCATCTCTGAGCCGGCAGTTGAATCAATGACCTGATCGATACGCGGTAAGGCGAACGGATCTTTAGGACAGGCTTTGTTTAAGCCAGTGAAAACAATGCACATACGTAGCTCAAAGGTGTTTTTCTTTGGGACTAGCACGGGATTTGCCAACCAATCAGTGTGGACAACTTCACGAATGAATTTGGCGGTGGTGAGCCTTAGGATTTCCTTCCCGACCGCCTTGCGCTTCTCAGTTCCGAGCCGGCGGAGGCCTTGCTTGACCGGCTTCGCATCCTTGTTGACTTTTAGGGAGTGCTCGGCAAGTTTCCTCGGGACACCTAGCATGTCGGATGGTGACCAGGTAAATATGTCCCGATTCTCACGGAGAAACTTGACGAGCTCGCCTTCCTATTTGTCGTCGAGACCGGCACCGATGATGGCTTCCTTTGTCGGATCATCCTTTGAGAGCTTGATTTTCTTGGTGTCATCCTTTGGCTTGAAGCTTGAATCAACCTTAGAAGACGGCTTTTCTGTTACCGGCATCTCATCGGGGTCAATTATTTTCTTGAGATCCTCCAACTCTTCCCTGCATATTTCTTGTTCAGCATGGACGGCATTGGAGGCCTCGCACTCATTGGCTTTCTTGAAGTCCCCTTTGACTGTGATCATCCCATTGGGTCCCGGCATTTTCAGCTTGCTATAGATGTAGCAGGGCCGAGCCATAAATTTGGCGAAAGTCGGACGTCCAAAGATTGCATGATATGCACTTTTAAAGGGCACCACCTCAAAAAACGTCATGATTAAGTGATCAAAAGGCTAAAAAGATTAAGTAGAAAGGTACTGAGGGGAAGTACTATCTCTAGTGACCACAAAGGTCAGTAAAGCTAGTGAAAAAGAAAGCTTGGATGCTTTTGCAAGGAGGCTAAAAGAGGATAAAATAACAGGTTCAGAAAACTGCTATTTTGATGGCACAAAAACCATCAAGGACAAGAGATCTAATAATCATAATAATTAAGAAGGAAGGTTAAAGGGTGATGTACTAACTCTGTATATCACAATTAACACAAAAGATTCGAGGTACAAAAGTATTTGGATGGTTTTGCAAGAGGATAAAAAGAGAATGAAATAACAGTTTTCAGGAAACTGTTATTACGGTGGTAACAAAACCATCATGAAATAAGGATGTTAAAAGCATGAAAGGCTCAAACAAAATGCCAATTTTAAGTGTCCAAACAAAAATGCCAAAAGGCTATAAATATTGGAGTTATGGTCGCTGTTTTGACTAGACCTCAAGGTGAACATGTAAAGATAAGCAAATGAAATCAAAGGATTCAAAACTCAGCTTGCATATCAAGATAAGATGGAGTAGAAGAGATCTATGATGATGTATTTCAAAATTGACCAAAGGCAAGAGAATAGTGAGGCTCAAGATATATATGGTATTTGTTAACAGGAGTGAAGATAGGTCCAGAGAAGGTTTTGATCAAGATTCTCAAAGATTTTGGAATAGAAAAGATGTTAAATATGCTCCTTTAGGTCTCACATGACCATGAGCATGCCAGGGATCTTTCTAATAAAAATTAGGTATTACTTTTGTTCACAAAATAATTTTATAAACAACTCTAGTCTTGTTGAAAATAATTAATAACAATATTTAACACAAGCAAGTCAATTCAAAACAAACCATTCAACAAGCCACAACAAACAAGCTAAATATCATATCATTCAAACAAGACACTCAAAGAGTTGGTGAGATCAAACACAAGCAATTATAAAACAACAAAAATTCATAACCTTTAATATAGTTAAGTGGTTTAGTGATCACACATACTCATGACAATATGATGTTAGGAGGTTCCCAACTCATGACTTTATAATCTTCAAAAGGTTCTGATATAGATAAATATATGTGGTAATATATTCCCCACTTGCATTAGTTTCAAAAGGGGTGCCCAAGATAGGAGTTTTAAAATAAAGATGTTGATACTTGCAAGATAATAAGGTTGAGAATAGGCAGGAGATGTTAAATAGACCCCCCATAGTTTTGGGAACCCTTGAATTTTGAAATGCTTTTACTTTCCCAAATAATAGGTACTTTTGGTTGTTGCTAAAACAAAAGTATCTTTGAAATGGAATTTGGCCAAAATAAGATTGGAAATGATATATGGATTATTCTTCTTGTCATGACATGATCACCAAGATTAAATATATTTTATCTAGGTTGGGTCCTTAGGTTAATATTTATTTATTAAGCAACTTAAACAGTAAGTCATACTAGCTCAACAGAGCAATTGGAAGGAAAACACAATCATTACTGGATCATTTCAAAAAGTTTTTGTTGGTTCTGAATTTTGGGTCATTTGTAACTCTGCATTTTCCATGGTTTAAATTTTTGGGATGTTACAGAAAAGCCGTGTCCGCGGTTATGGACGCCTTGGGAATGGATTTACGGGATCGTAGAAAACCTTAAAATTTGGCAGCTAAAGGTTGCAACTCAACGTGTGTGAAAAAGGTTCATTTCCTCGAGGGTGATTCGAGGGAGTGCCTTTGGTGGAGATGAGAGGTGTTTATGACTACAAGTAGGTTCGCCGAGAACCGAAGATGAAATGTTACTCTCTTATCCGCTTTATGAAAAATATTCTGAGTAGACGGTGCCATGTGTCATTTATACCTTGTTTATGAAAATTAGCTTTATGTAAAAATAGCTACATATATAGCTTTTAGAGCCTCTGTCATCATTGGGCCTATATCGCCCTACTAAACTTGCGAGTACGTCGTACTCAGTCTCTCTTTGCTGCATTTATATTTTGTATTTCAGAGGAGGACGACACCGAGCAGCTAGGTGGGTTCTTCGTGGACGTCGACTAGTAGTCCGGGGTTTCCAGGTGGCAGCTTGGGACCGTGGAACAAGCTGGCTTGGGTTATGCTTATTTGTAGGCCTCTTAGGCCATATTTGCATCTTGTTGTATTAGACAACGCTACTTCGCTTCCGCTTGATGAATTGATGGTCTGTGACCTTTTGATGTGTAATATTTGTATCTTCTCTTATATGAGTTGCCATATGCTTTTGTGTCGTAGAGTCTGCAATGTGCCAGTTGTTCCACAAGTCTCGGTCTCTTTACTATACGTGAAAGTGATGTCTGAGCTTATGGCATGATCGAGGTGTTGTGTGCCGATGATCCATTCCGAGCACACCTGCCAATGAGTTTTGGCCTGGGATTGGTAAACCCAGTAACCCTCGATTGTGTAGCATGACCGGTTACACAACGTTTCACTGTATAGTTCTGCGGTCGGGGCGCTACAGGGCGCAGCCTTGTAATGAGACCCATGTAATGTACCATCGAGACCTTAATAAAGTTATGGTTATATTCTGCTATCAAGTTGACATATACTCAGTGCTTCTGAGACTGGTATATGGGGTAACTCGATCCCTCGGATCGGGGTGCCACAGTTTGTTCTGAAACAATGTCACCTTTGCAAGAAATACTTCTCATCCATAAGACCTCATACCACACAATCTATCCTTTGCCAATGCAGCAAGTGACAATACAATAAAAATATCTTAATCCCTCTTTTGCAAACATTGAGACAAAATAATTTGTGTAGCCAAAAATAACAATCATCAAGTTAGGAAAACAAAATCAAGTGATTCAACGGATCCGACCACTACACGTATTCTTGTTCACTCACTGTTTTGTGAAAGATCCTTTTCAATTCTTACAAGTAGCTCAAGAATTGTGGGCAACAATGTGTAGAATTGTTTTGAAACGAGAACTACCGACTCACATGTCTAGATAAACTAATTTTTTGATTTAATCTATTTGGTCACAACAATAAGAACTAACTGAAGTTAATGTGCAAAGCAATATATATAATAAGCACACACATGAATCATTTTCATTTGTCACAAATATAAGAACCTACTGAAGTTACAATGTAACTCATAACAGCAACAGGTGCCTTGTGCTTGAAAAAAAAAATTGGACCATCACAGGCACTAGCACCTGATGGCTTTGCCTTGTGCTTGAAGCTACTGCTTCTTTGGATGAGAGCATTTTTTTTTAGGTTAAGGTGGTCGAAATCCACCTCTCGATTAGATATAATAGAGTTACGGCCCAGTTTATAGAAAAAACGGTCTAGAAACCATATAAACTATACAATGCCCTGTTTATGAGGAAAACATGGTCAAAAAATCGCACAGACGAGACGACCATACAACACAAGTCGACCAACGCTAGAACACACTACCTGCTCTGGGGCCGCCACCCGGGCGCAGCAACCAGATCGACTTTCACATTGTCCGAAAGCGAGACAATCATGGTCGACGGACTCTCTATCCATGCAGTCTTTATCCAGATCGCCACCAAATCCCACCTATTCAATTGGATACTTAGATGCCCTTACCCCTGTTAAAAAAAATTGTATTGTGCAGCAATGCATGCGGCGGGGCTAGGCGGGAACGACGAGCGGCGGTGGCTTGAGCAGGCTCGACGAGCACCCGACACGCCTTAGGTATTCAGGTCGGCCAGGCGGTGCGACAAGACCCTGAGCTAGTGACTAGTGAGCTAGGCAACGCAATAATCAGTCTAGGAGCCATGCATGCATATATGGGAAGGATGAATTAATGATGTGATTAACAGATACCCACACATACGTTCTATTGTGGATTTTTTTGTGAAGAAAATCTACTTTCATACTCTTGACGAAGTTCACTTGTTTTACAACGGCAAGTACAACCGATACAAGGTGTTGAGGAGAACATCTAACAAAGCAGATAAAGGACAAGTTACAAGAAGAAGAGGCTACACTACGCCGAGCACCACATCCTTGCGTAGATCAGCCAGCCAAGAGACAGGATTGGACCACCAGCGAAGACACCACCACAACTAGCACAGAGCTTGACATCGGAGAGGAAAGCAGGAGACAAAAGACTAGAGCCTTCAGCACACGTCGAGCGCGAAGGAGAGGTTGACGAGCATCACAACGCCGAACGGAGACCGCAACACCGACAACGGCGAGCACAAACCCTTGCGTAGAACGGCCAACCACCAGAGGGGCGGGATCGGACAACACCGGCAACGGCGAGCACCAAACCCTTGCGTAAAACAGCCAGCCACCAAAGGGGTGAGAACGGACCACCGTGTCCGCAGATTGTGCCTCCACTAAGACACAGAAG
Organism: Puccinellia tenuiflora; assembly: GCA_012064385.1. Taxonomy (NCBI): domain Eukaryota; kingdom Viridiplantae; phylum Streptophyta; class Magnoliopsida; order Poales; family Poaceae; genus Puccinellia; species Puccinellia tenuiflora. Next base: position 188,184 of record QRDG01001037.1, read on the forward strand.
CAAGACAACTTCACTTCAGATCGTCAAGTGCGAAAAGGCACCAACTTTGCGCTCAAACAGCCATGGCTGAGCGAGGACCCCTGCTCCAAGACGGTGCCTCCAAGAAGGTCACGACACAGAAGCGCCGCCACCGTCGGGTCAATGACCAGGGTTTTCACCCGAAGTATACACGAGGGAGGTGGGGTGGAACCACAACGTCGCGCTAAAGAGGGAAAGCGGCGCCCACGGGCGTAGCCGACACCGGCGTCAACGACGACTTGAGCTTTCGCTCGGTCCGATCGCCACCAACCCCTCGACAAGGGTCACCGACTCCAACCCTCACCGCGAAGGGCAAGGTACACCATGCCCGCAACAGAGCCTCCAGATCAAAATCTGGGCGAGAAACGACGACCTCGCCAGGGACTCCCAACGTCGTCTTCCTTCCGCCCTCGCGGCCAAGGAAACAACCAACACCGCCGTCACGTCGCTCGCCGACAAGCGCCGCACGTGCGTCCACCACTCGGAGCCGCCGCCCCGGCTTCCAAACTCCCCCGAACTGACAAGCCAGAAAAGCACCGCCATGGAATCCCACCGGGGAACGGCACCAGACACCACATCCACGGCCCACAGCACCACACAAAAGGCACGGCTTGGCCACCAGATCCCCAGATCTGGCCGGACACACGCACGTGTGCAGCTTAGGAACGCGACGTCGAGGAGCCTGCATAGGGAAAGGAGGCCACACCCGCCGGAGCACCGCGCCGACGGCAGGTGCGAGGGGGCCCTGCCCCGTCTACCGCCTATCCCCGCCCAGATCTGCTTCCACTGGGTCGCCAGACCAGCTCCACCATTGCCGACACCTGCAGCTTGAAGACCCTGGAGCCGTCTCCACCGAGGAGAAGATGGAGGATACAGGAGATCCGGAGCAGCAACCCATGGCCGGGGCATCCGCTACCCCCTAGCTGTCGAGATCGGGCGCGCCGGCCGGCGAGAGGAGAGCAGCGCGCGGAGGTCGCCTCGCCGCCGCCGTCCTCGAGGTCGCGGGCTTGCCCGTCGGCCGTCTCTGGCGGCGGCGAGGGCAGGGATGGAGGGAGGCGGCGGGAGGAGCTAGGGTTGGGGCGCCCGAGTCGCCCCAGGAGAGGAGCGACGCGGGCAAGCTGTTCCCTCCCCGAACCGAGCCGTCCGACTTGCGGGTCAAAGTTCACTTCTCATTCTAAAACTTATGTTTAGTTTAAAATGAATCCTGAACTCTTGAAAATGTCCATATCCAACTACACACAAAAAATTGGTAACTGAATCTCGATCAGCATGTTCCACCGAGTAAAAATCAGAACACATACATCTAATAGTCAAACCTCTCCATATGAGCGTCCATGCCGCCCTACTTTGTCATCATCAGGATAGTCCATCGACACCTGCAGCTCATCTCTGTATCTCTCCTATTCACGTGAACCGATGTTGCTCATCTGGCACATCCCATCATACGTTGTGCTATACGGTAGTATATGCGCTATACGCTTTTGTGGATTCATACCGCCATACTCCTTCCTTTAAGTTGGAAGGTGTAATTAGCTGGTCACTTCGAGAGTGTGTGCTATACACCAGTATATGTCGTCGTTTTCCTACTTTTTGATGGAATGTGAACTCTTTAAAAAGTTCGAGGTTTGTTTTGGATCAAACCGAAGTTTTGAAATGAAAAATAAACTTTTAAAAAAATTCAGGATGTTTTTTTTTTTTTGAAAAGGGGATCAAAGCACCGGCCTCTGCATCACACAACTTTTTATTGCAAAGTTCAAACGTAAAAGTTATACAAACATAGCAGATCAACATCCAGCCAAAAGGCTACAAGTAACACTCCTCTAAGATATCAAGGAAGAAAACGCTAATCATGGCGCAATTCTTCTAGCTTGCCGCCAACCACCCTGGTTGAATATTATTGCCCGAACGACCGCCATCAGACGAGTACATCCGGAGTCCATAACAACACGTTGGTCGGGCGGAAGCAGCAGGGACCACAAGGTAATCCAATAAGTAGCTCGGTAAACAACCTGTAAAAAATGAGCAGCTTCAACTTTGTCAAAAATTATATCATTTCGGCAATTCCAAATTGCCCAAATAAAAGCACAAACGGCAATGTGAATACGCGCTTTAGTTTTCTTATCCACCACGTAAGCCATGTACTAAACATATTAGATATGCTACGCGGTGGCGTGATGTTATAAGTAAAAGGATAAGGCGCCAAATATTACGTGAAGGGGACAATGAATAAACAAATGTTCGACAGTTTCATCGGACTGACAAAAAGCACACTTTTTGCAACCGTTCCATCGTCTTTTAAGCAGATTATCTTTAGTGAGAATTACTTTTTTATGAACAAACCACATGAAGATTTTTATTTTTAACGGGACTTTCAACTTCCAGAGATATTAATGGAGGAAAGGTGTATGCCCATTCAAATCATGCGCATACATAGATTTAACTGAAAACATCCCGGATGTCGTCAATTTCCATCTGAACATATCATCCTCCATGGACAAGGAGATTGGGATTAATTTCTCAACTAAATTAAGCCAATCAGTCCATTTGCTGCCGGTTAAAGACCGTCTAAATTCAATATTAACTGGAGGCGCACTTGCTAGAACGTCCGTAACTAGAACGTTCTTGTTACGCACAATATTAAAGAGCGAAGGATATTGGACCGCCAAGGGTCTATCTCCTAACCAAGTGTCTTTCCCAAAATCGGGTTCCCTAGCCATTACCAATAGTAAAAGAACCCATTGAGAAGAAATCATTTTTAACTGAGAGTAAACCTCTCCAAAAGGGGGAGTCAGAGGGCTTAGGGGTCACTTGCGCTAATGTTTTACCACAAAGGTATTTGTTTTGAATGAGCTCCTGCCATACACCTTGCTCATTTAAAATTTTGAAATGTCGTTTGCTTAACAAACATTTGTTTTTTATTGCAAGAACCTCGATACCTAATCACCCTTGGTCTTTTGGACGACAAATTATATTCCATTTAGTCAACCGATATTTTCTCTTATGTTGATCACTTTGCCAAAAAAATCTATTTCGAAAGTAATCAAGTCGTTTCCGAACCCCAACAGGTATAGGAAAAACAAAGACAAGAAAAACATGGGCAGACTCGTGAGAACCGAATTTATGAGCACCAAGCGATCTCCATATGAGGGGAGCTTGCCGTCCCAAGAAGCAAGTTTTCGTTCAAAACAATCCTCAACAGGCTTCCACTCCTTATTCAATAATTTTCGATAATGTATAGGGATGCCTAAATATTTAAAGTAAACTTTCTTCTTTTTTTTGACGCGTTTAGTTGTGGATTTGAATAGGCATCTCAGTATACAAATGGATCTAACCACATAAATAGCTAGGCTAATACCTAACTAATCTCAATTAACAACACCATGGATGAAAATACCCTTTTCTAACTTTTAGAGAGGCCTGTCGTCAAAACTTGCAATGTCGAGCCTGAAAAAAGCGTGATTTATGCCTTTACCTGCCCGATTGACATCTTGAAAACAATATCCAATATGTGTATATCATGATCTCTTGACAACTGCGTGTGGCCATCCTAATGTGACATACCTAGATTTTGGTAAAATGCCATGGATGAGAACTTATGTTGAGAAATTGCACAGCTGTAACTCAAGGTGAATTAAAGATGCGGTTGTCAATTACTTACACAATATCTTATGTATATGCATTCTCAATTGTTTTAAATAAATAAGATGTAGATTTGCTCATCAAACATTCATGTATACAAGATTTACTGAATATGCATAACTGCAACATACCCTATAACATGAATCCGATAGCTTAGTTTGATCTCATTCTCTGGTACACTAAAATTTGCTTGCATTATATTGTTCCATAAACAGTTCCTAGAACTATTTATCTGGACAACAACACAATCAGCACAAGTGTTATTGGCCAACCTTACTAATAAATTGGCCAAGTTAACATTCAGTTTTCTTTCTCTTACATTTTTTGTTGCTGGAAAAATTAAGCTGGAGATTGCCACATTCGAGGTTTGAATACAATTTGGGAGAGCACTGAACATTATCAAAAGAAAGTAAATCCAAGCGGCAATCTTCCTGAACTTTGTTAACGCGAACTAAAAGAAACAAATTCTTGTCTATAACGAACAGATTGTAATATATAGAAAGTGCAAAGTTGCATGCACCAAAAAGATAAGGTATCCGTTTTGATGTTCCGTTAAGCTTTTAGCGTTGCTGCTTCTGCAAGTTGGACATATATACTCCCTCCGTTCCATATTAGTTGACTCTCAAATGAATGTATCTACACACTGCAATACGTCTAGATACATCCATTTGAGTGTCAACTAATATGGAACGGAGGGAGTAGTACATGTCTGCAAGTATGCACAAACCTGAAGGTATTATTGTCAATTGCAGAGGGTTCGATGGTTTGATCTAACTATTACCAATATGTGCCATCGCAAAGTGCAATGCATTCATTTCGTCTATGAAAAATAATTAAGTTATGTAAGTATTGATTGTCAAAAATGAACATCAAACTGTGTCGGGTAATATAGTTCAATTCTGCAGGAAGGAGAAAGCAACTCTTCTGGACAGAAGGAACATCAAGACTAACGAATCCAATGTAAACAAAGGTTTATTGAGTAGTGTTGAAGAGGTAATTCTCAGTTCACACAACTGCAATTCCATAATCAGATTTCTTGTCAATTGATCTCAATTTATGCTCTCACAGGAAACGTCACCAACCATCTTAGGCAGTCTCCATGAAAAATTCAGTTAGTTTAATTATCAAATTGTCACTCGAATATTTGTGTAGTACTTACCTATCCGATTCATGGGTTTCCGGTACAGGGTAGAGCACCTGACTATAGTCCTCCCGAGAAGGGCAAACACCTCAAAGAACTCCACCAAAACCTCAAGTGAGTCGATGGAAAAAAAAAAACAGGGCGTGGTTTTGCTGTGAGAGTTCTCTTCTCTCCCTGCCCTCTGGGCTGATGGTTTTTATTTTGGGATTTTGCTTTTTTTTTTTAGTCATAGATTACGCTAGGTTTTCATAGCACTGTTTCTTAGTTTTGTTTTTCGATAATCACAAGGTCTGTTAATTGATATGGTGGCCTGGGTTTAGCGGGTATCGCTAGTTAGAGGGCTTACTTCGCGAAGGGATAGATGCGCGCGGGAGCACCTCACCGTTTGACACGTGGCAGCTGCAGAACGAATCCCCGTGCTATGCGAGCAGTAAAAGTGAAATTGAACACGACATCCGGTCGCGCTGAAGCATCGCGTGCGATGTACGCGCGCGTACGAGGCCCAAGGGCGTGTACGACCTGGGCGTACGAAGCCCCCTGTGCCTCTGTACGGTTGCATGCAAAAAATGGCTCTGTAGGGTTGCTAGCATGGGCACCGTACGTTTCCACGCAACCGCGTACATCTTCCGTCCTGCGCGATGTATAAATCTAAAACTAAAGGATGTACACACGTTGCTACAGGATGTACACACACGTTGTTACTGGATGTACACTCACGTTGCTACTGGATGTACAAAATTTGGAAATGTACAAACTGGAAATGTACAATCACGTGCTACCGAATGTACAAAAACTGAAAATGTACAAATTTGGAGATGTACAAATTTGGAGATGTACAAACTGGATATGTACAAAATCTGTAAATGTACAACCACGTGCTACCGGATGTACAACCACGTGCTACCGAATGTAAAAAAAATTCTCGAAACCTATCAACATGGGATCTAGTTTTGAAGATCTCGACGCGAGGATCTCAAAAGTGAAAACGGTTCGTAATTCGAAAATACGGTTCTAGAGATATTTCATTTAAAAAAAACGAATCTAAAAATAAATGCTTTCCACCCATCCGTCCTCCATCCGATGGGATGGGAAAATCCCACCAAAACTCTCTAGTGTTGCCACTTGTCACGCATGCAAACACCAACGGGGGACCAAGCGAGGAGAAGGTGACACTTGGCGTGAGAAGAGCGGAGAAAAATTCCCTTTACAAAGGGTTCCCCTTTTCTAACGATTTCCGAGTTTAGCTGGAAATTCTGCACGGCAATAGCGTGGGCTTTGAATTTGCTTCTGGGCCAATTGTACTAGGCAGAGTAGTACAAATGGCTATGGTAGGCCCATCTATCCAAGGCTTTCTTCCGATTGTATGAATTTGTTCTGTTTTTTTTTGTAGGAATATTAGTATTTTTGACCTTAGGATTGCCGTCATCAGATTAAAATACTTATGCTATTCAAGTTCATATGAAATTGCACTCATATGCCTTGCTTATTTAGAAAGCTGGAATCCACTCCAACCTCTTTTAACAACCCAAATCTTCCCTGCAAAAAAAAAACACAGAACAAATCTTTTAGCATCTAGGTGTTTTCATGTGTTTTCACGTGTTCTCTCCAAATGACTGTTATTTTCATGTCCATGGCACTGACGTTCTCGGAATTGATGTCCAGAACATGAGAGGACAGTAAGTTCTCTTGCAACTTATGTTGGCGAGGAGTGACATCGTACTCCTTGTTGTCCAAATGTGGCACTGTCACGGTTAATAGGAATAAAAATAGAAGCACACAAACCCATCAATATATTATACCTCTTACCTAATAGGATGTTTTGGTCAGTCACTTAATCCCTCAAGCTAATCATAATTCTTACAAGTCCTTACCAAGCAGTAGGTGGTGAATAAGGATGGCAATTTTACCCATGGTACGGGTACCCGCGGGTACCGTACCCGTATGGGGAGGGTATGGGCACATTTTCATACCCATGGGTAGTACCCATACCCTACCCGCCAAGTCGCGGGTAGGGCATGGGTACAACCCTATACCCGTGGGTATACCCATATACTACCCGTTTATACTAACATATGGACCATACTCGGTTGATTTACTAGCTAGATATGACCATGAGATTGTGATTTTCAAAGTTAATAATTGCCATGTATTCATCTACCTGTTACTGAGTTGAGATAATTGATTTTTTTGTCAAATGTGCTACCAACAAATATAAAAGTGTGAACAATTTGTGTACTACTTGATCTACCCAACGGGTACCCAATGGGTACGGGTACCTGCCGGGTATGGGTATGGGTATACTTTCATCCCCGCGAGTAAGCGTATGGGTGAAAATTTTACCCATAGACAATATGGGTATGGGTATGATACCATGCCCATACCCTACCTATTGCCATCCTTAGTGGTGAACAACAACCGTTAGAGTCCAGTATCTCAAATATTGAGTAAAGAGATTGCTAGGTGAATATATAAATAATTTAGTATAGAGATATGTGGCGCTTGAGGCTAGGTCTCTCAACTCATAATTATCGTGGCACAATTTCAACAAATAAGAATGCAAAGGTTGAAACTTCTTTAGATTGTACCTAAGTGTTGGCGGTCGACTAGAAGAGAGAAAAACACAATCCAAGCCACTGGTCCCTTGCATGGATGAGTGCATCCACGCCATGCCGCCGAGACTCGCAGTCTTCGATGCAGTAGATGCAACACGGCTCCACCTCCATGTGAAACCATGCAACAACCACTAATACCATCCACCAGTCCCTCTGACCTATGTGCAGATTCAAGGATGATTTCCCCAGGGTATCAACAACGTAGGAGGGCCGCCATCATCCAATCCATGGATCTAGGTTTTCCGCCGAAGTTTGCAGAAGGAAGTGTGGAGTATCACCTCGGGGATGCCTTCACAATGGGAACGTCGCATAGGTGTCGCCATCGTCAGCTCTGGTTACAAGCCAAAAGCAACAATTTTCACCTGGATCTGCCCCATGAACCTCCATCAGGCACATCGGAACAACCACTTTCGTTGTTGGCCAAGCCCGACCTAGACCCGTCGGTCGAGCAGAGCCCACACGAGACAGATCGGGAGAGATCTCCTCCCCGTTCCACCGTACCTCGATGGCCTGAAGACACGCCGCCACATCTACATTAGGAGCGACACACACCATGTGAGGTCACGGTACGGTGGTGCCTCGTGACGCTCCACCGTGAAGCTAGCCGTCAAGGAACGTTGGCACCTCGTTGTCATCGTGCAGTCGATGGAGAACCTCCCCGCCGCCACCATCCTTTAGGTGAGCACCAGCTACGGTGGCGGCGCGACCGCGCGAGGGAGTGGGAGGAGAGAGGGGCTAGCGGCGGCGACGACTAGGGTTGCCTCGTGTCGCGAGAGGAGGGCGACGTGGGGGGACGATATTATCTTCACAATAACTGGGTTAATAAAGATGGCGCGATAGGTCACTATGTACATTATGTGGAATATGTGAAAATAAATGACATCCGAATTTTAGGAACAAATGAGGGATGCTTGCACCTATAGATGTTGCTTTTCTCTTATGCAGGTCATCTATCAGTGTACACATATGTTTCATTCGTGGTAGTCTCTACAATATTTGGAGTTTCGTGACTTATTTATGGATGTGTCCACATGGTTGGAGGATGCGATAAAGAATATTTTTATCCCATGTGGGTGGGGGTGTGATCTTCGAATTAGCACTCTAGTTTCATAGGCATTATGAGCTCGCTATGAATCTTGTAATCGCTGTTTTTTTTCCTTTTTTTGATTTGTTTGATTGTGTGCATCTTTATTATGCGGAGGCCAGGTATAAACTAATTTGTATCCTTGCGATGTTATGAGTAATAAAATGTCCTTTATTGAAGAAAAAGGTGTTGTTTTCTTGTGAAAGATGACCTAGACAAGAGATTCAGAGGAGGATGGCAGGCAGAGAGTGTAAGGTATTTTTTGCTGTTCTGTTTCTCTTCTTTTTTTGCACGTAAATAAACTCTTTCTTCTTAATGAAACCAGCTGATCTTGTGCCGTTAGGATCACTGAACAATAATGTATCTGTTGTGAGCCAAGGTTTCAAATATAAATTTGATTCGTATATGACCGAATCGATATTGTAGACTATCTTAAAATAAAAGACTACGGCGTCGTACTTGACGCATCAAGTTTCTCTCTCGAAATAGGCTTTCGCCCCGCTTTATAAATAAAGCCGATATGGCCGAAGATACAAAGTAGTGAGGTAACCCTCTTACAAAGATGATCCTAAGATAACCGGACAACATTAGTCACACCGAAAACGCCAAGCGGCGAACCAATACGACTATGAAACCGAAAGAAGAACTCCGGGATGTTTGAACTCCACGCCATGCCCTATGGCATCTGAGCTCCACGACAACGCCCCCAAGAGGGTAACGGCGCATAGCGTCGTCACCGCCGAGTCCAAACGGACTTGGGTTTTCACCCGGAACCCTGCCACGGGGAGGAGCACCTCGACGACGTCCTCAAGAGGAGAACGACACCCGCGGGCGTCGACGCTGTGCCGAAGCACGGAGCTTTCGCTCAGTAACTCCCCCGTGACACAAAGAGGGCCGAAGGACGAACGCGAAGAAGCAAACATCCAGCTCTAGATCAAGGCACCGCCGGAAGACCGCGCCTGAGCCACCCGCCGCTGCATCCATTGCTGCCCACACAACCAAAGGACGCAGCCACCACCGTCGTCATGTTGCTCGCCGGAGAGCCATCCATGCGACCCGCCACCCGGGGCCGCCGCCCCGGCATCCGCAAACTCAAGTCAAAGACGTGAAGCGGCACACCACACAGCCGGCGGATCGGACGAGAAGGACTAGCGCGCAGCAGCCCACCGGAGGGGACCGCCCTCCACCGCCGGAGGCGGTTGCCAGCCGGACACAACATCGGGATAATACCAGGCCCACTCTGGCCCGGCCGAGCCCAGATCGGGCCCGTAAAGCTCCTGCGTCGTGCTGCAGCAATGAGGCTGTCGCAGCCGCCTGCCTACCACCGTCGCCACCGCCTGCGTCGTCGTGTGCCACTCCTCAAGCCACAGGGCCGAGCTTGCCAAGCCCTGACTGACGCACAACGGAGAGAGAGGACGCCGAGGTCGCCGTCCGCCAGCCACCATCCAGACGCCACCACTGCAGCGCCTAACCACCGCCTCCCTGCGCTGCTGCCGCCGCCGCCGGTGACCGCCGCTGATCCCGCGTCCCTGCCATGGGGGGCTTCCCCGCGTCGCCCCTGGTCCATGCGGGAGGGAAGAGGGCCTCGCCGCCGCCAGCGTCGCGCGGGCTTCGCCCGGCCATGCTCTCCGGCGGCGAGGGGAGGATGCAGAGAGGGAGGGAGCAAGGAGCGGGCGGCTAGGGTTTCCCCGTGGCGCTTGCGGGGAGCGTCGCGGGGGGAAGGGGGGCTTTCTAGGTGTGGTGTCCTTGCGGTCGACGCATCAAGTTTCGACGAAGGATACGCCGTCCTGCCATATATGTATTCTCCTGGATGATTGACCGCATCATTCAGAATCGGCTAACGACCTAAAGCGATCTCCACTACCCATGAATCTTCTCGTCACCAACTCAGTCATGCGCTCCACACCACGACTACTGAAGGGAAGGGATCCACAGCACCAACTGCATGGCACACCTGACATAGTGACCTGACCTGACCATCACATTAGCAGCCAATGACAGCTCCATGCTTCATATCATAATCATAGGGTCTCACTGCTCACCTGCTAACACTAGTGGAAAAACAGGCTCTAGTACCGGTTCCAGAGGTACTATAGTACCGGTTGGGCAACCGGTACTAATTAATCGGTACTAAAGGCCCCAACCTTTAGTACCGGTTTCCTCTGGAACCGGTACTACAGGGGCCTCCCGTGGGCTGGCCGGGAGCCTCAGGGCTGGAGACTTTGGTACCGGTTCGTAACAGGAACCGGTACCAAAGGGTTGGGACCCTAAACCTGCATTCCCTGCCGCGGCAGAGAATTATGCATTTCTCTGCCGTGCCAGAAACGCAGAGAATCCAGGGTTTAGGGTCTGTATTTGGACCGTTCGTTGTACCAGTATCTCTTCGATGCGCGAAAAATGCGTTTGGTATATATAAGATATCTACATGAAGATCAATTTGATGTATATCAACTTGGTGCATATATAAACATGTAATTAATTACATAAGATCGCAAATTAAGTAGTACGACTCTCCGAGTCATACTATATATTACATGTTCCTAGCTCACTATTACATTGACGCATACTAAACAAAATGGTACTCTTCCCCAGGAGGTAACCAAACCGGTACTAAGGGTAACATCCTTTGGCTGTTTTTCCACTAGTGTAACTTGTACTATGTCTGAAGCGTGCATGGCTTTCTGCTACCTAATGTATCTGAGACTACACAAAAATATGGCATGAAAGATCTTCCCCAGGATTGCATATATACTATTCACACAGGATTGCTATCTTAATTCAACCTAGCCAACTTGATTAGTACGTACTTGCTTTCTCTGATATGATCCTAAGTTCCGTGGGCATATGCAACAAGATCTTATTAGAATAGCACTTCGGCAGAGAAGAGTAACCCCTTTCTGATATATGATTAGCCCCCTAGCTAGCTTTGAGATCTAAACATGTAGTAGTGCTGTATATGACCACAAATCCATAATGTTCTTCCCAATTTGTAACAGAGAAACCGCGATATATTTTGCCCCGCACAATAAAGACAGGCTGGTCTTTCTCATGCATCATCGGTCTTGCGAGTAGTGGATATTTTGTTTTCCTATATAACCATACATAATACACCCCTTTACACACATCCACATCCAAATCCACCAAGTGTACATGCTAAACCATCATCAAAATCTTGAGTGGATCTTGCTTTTCAGTGGTACTGATTCTCCAACTAATGGAAAATGCGAAGTGTTCCATCGAACAGCACTTTCAGTCAGAAATAGCGCATAATTGGCCCGTTCCCGTGGTGAAGATATCTATCATCGCCACCAGTGTAGAGAGTTTCGGAAGAGCCTATGTGAAGCCTTTGCAAGAGCAAATTGTATAGATTGGACCGGTGAACTAAAGCAGGCAGGTTCGTTGCACACAAAAAAGACCTAAAGCAGGCCGGCATTCCATGTCTTTTATTACAACTTCGGGATTGAAAACTGGTCGTGAATTTTTTTTCGATAAAGAGATTTTCATTTCATAGTATCAAAAAATACAATGTATGACACACCCGGACTCTGCATAACAAGATGCACACAACCCCAACACCGTTACAATAAATTAAAAGGAACACACACATACGCATCACAAGTATTTCTTTAATAACGGCTATGTAGAAGGAGGGCCGATCCGAAAATCCTTAGGCTATCCATGTCGGATAAAAATATCCCTCGCCGTGTGCTCCGAACGTGCAGATGTCTCCATAAAAATGTCTCGATTTTCCACACGTTGTAATTTGGACCACGAACGGAGCAAACTTGTGCATCGGTATATGACCTGCAAAAGAGTAGTATTTTTATCATTAAAAACCTTGTCATTTCTACAAAGTCAGAGCGACCATATAACGGCTAACGCTCCCACTCTAATAATAGTTCTGTTCTTCATATCAATACCATGCAGCCAATTGCCAAAAATATTTGCAATCGACCATGATGCATATAAGTTAGAAGCTATTTGAATGGCTGACCAAATAGAACGAGCTACCCTGCATTGGAAAAATAAGTGTTTAATCGATTACTCTTGGGGACAGAAAACACATTTTGTACTTCCCTGCCAGTTGCGTTTGACTAGGTTGTCTTTGGTTAAGATAACTCCTCGACGAAGATACCAAGCAAATAATAATAATTTCAGAGGTATCTACATCTTCCAAATTTTCTTATTGTCGACGACCGGTATATCGGAGTGGATCACAGCTCTATACATGGAATCCACAGAGAACAAACCGTTCGTCTGAAGGTTCCAGCGAAACCCATCCGGACCTTGTGATAACTGAACCTGTGCCAGTCGCCCCAATAAGGCATTCCACATCACGAGCCGCGGTCCAAGAAATGTACGCCTGAACGTCATATTAGGAGGCGAGGACTGCATAACAGCAGCAATTGTATCGCTCTTATGACGGACAATATTTTATAGAGATGGATATTGTTCCCGGAGGGTAGTATCGCCTAACCATTTATCCTCCCAAAAACAAATTTCCGTCCCATCCTTAATATTGAAAGCTCTGAAGCGAAAGAAATGTTTCTTAGTCGCCATGAGCCGTGCCCAAAAGTGAGAATCCCCCGGTTTCCAAGACACGTGGGACAAAGCTTTTGGGCCAATATATTTCCTCCTGAGTAGTGTCTGCCAAACACCGTCCTCTGACAGCAGCTTAAAAATCCATTTACCAAGGAGAGCTGAGTTTTTGACCTGTAGGTCAGAGATACCCAACCCTCCCTGATCTTTTGGACGGCAGACCACATCCCAACGAGCCAGTCGGTATTTCTTCTTTTCACTATCCCCTTAGCAAAAGAATCTAGATCGGAAATAATCCAATTTATGTAAGACTCTTTTTGATAGCTGGAAAAAGGAAATCATATACAATACCATATTACTTAGCACTGAATTAATGAGAACCAATCTTCTATCTAGAGATAGTAACTTTCCTTTCCAACTACTCAACCTTGCTTGTAAACGATCTTCGACATGCTTCCATTCGACATGGTCGTGAATACTTCCATAGATTCCTAGTTCTTGAGATCCTTTCCCTAGTAAATAGGCTTTTCGCCAGAGTCACGACATGTATGATGATTGTGCTAATGATGAGATGACAGCACGAGTTGCACGCCTAGCTAGTTTACTGCTATGTGTAGAAGTTCCGAAGAACCTTCGAGATTACAACTATGCAATGCGGTGTCTAAAATGTTGAGCACTTTTACAATACCCCAAATTTATTATTAACCGTCTATTATATGAGATCCAAAGGTTGAGGTTCTTTGGTACTCCCAGAAAGTGTTACGGAGTACTTCCGCCAAGTTGTGCTCAAGTTGAAAGGATTACCGCCACTCAAGGGTAGAATAGTAACTGAGATTTATTTATTTTTGAGGTAATCTAATCCAGGATGAAATAATTGCCATTAGCGTTATAAGATAACCATGGCGGAAGCGCCGCCCCCAGGTTGGGCTGCCGGGCGACGGACATGGCTGACCATTCCAAAGGAACGATAGATACGTATGACGATTCCTTTTTCCAAAGGACCTGGATGGTACTTCTCCATCTTGTGTTCGTCCTAAATAAATTAATGTGTTCAAGACCGATGAGAGATTAATTAGCCTTAGATCCGGAAAAGATTCAACAAGCGGCAACATGTTCGACTAATTTCCAGTGTCCTCCGGCCATCGGCGGCTGCCTAAGGACGCTAGAGGTGAGCCTGGAGCGGGCATGTGCAGTTAGGTACTGAGGATGCGGTAGCAGGCATCAATTGTGGCAATTCGACCAATTCACTTTCTTATCATCTTTTTTACAGTTTCATACGCAAGGTATGCGGATGCGTTCTATGATCTAAAGAAAGAAGAAGATGGTTAAAAACCTAAAATACCCCTACGAATCAATGGCCAGATTTTACCGGTACTCCTCATCACCTAGGTGGAGTACCAGTGTACCGTAAAATTTTCCAAAATGTTGTGTACTTGTGTAGAGTATTAGATTCAGCACAAAACCTTAAGCTCATTTGATGTTTGTTAGTAAACAAATGCATTGATATGACCAGCAGTCTCCTTTATAGCAACGTGACCAATAAATACATTTTCATTGCAAAGTTATATTCTTGCTCATCATGCCAGGAGGCTCTTATTTTATAGAAAAGAATAATTTTGTTACTCCCACAAGGTACATTATTTGGTTATTCCTTCAAATAAGTTTTCACCATACATCTAAAGCAACTCTATATATTCTCTGATTCCAGTCAAATTCCGATATAGTCGGCCATATAATGGAGAATGTATTTTCTTCCATTAGCATCGGATGATTCGAAGACAATAATACAGAACGGGAGAAAGTTTGGCCATTCATAGAAGCCGATAATTGGAGCTTCCTCCATTTAGCTAATTAGTATCCTTGGTATGCATATCTAAGGCATTTGGTAAAAAGGTTTCTATTTCAATAAGTTTTGCATTTGCCTTGTATCCTTATATCAGGACACAAACAGAGTGTGACATTCGGAAATACAACTTTACAGACAAGTGTTTTATCGATCACCCCATATGAACCATTATCATGATAGGGCTTTCCTAATCATCCCACTACTTTCTACCAACAAATGGTGCGATGCAGATTCTAGCAGATGAATTTAGGTCCTTGTCTACATTTACTGTGAAAACAAGCAACCAGGCATATCTTTTTGTTCTCTGACATGTGTGCTGTTTAAAGCTTGTGCATGATCCTGTCATGTATCCTGCACTAGACATCTATCCCAAAAGTCCGAACTGATGGAAAGGCTAGTACAATCCACATATACTGTAACACCCCCTCTAACGTGTGACGCGGAAAGTCAACACGTGCAACCGGAGAAGAGCGACGGCGCGCGAGTCTCAGAGGTATATGCCTCAACCAATACGTAGACTCAGAGGTACGGCTTCAGAGGCGTATATACTTGGACACAAGGGGGGTTATCAGCAATTTTTTAATAAATTGCGCTTGCCAGGACTCGAACTCGAGATCTTAGGCTCTGATATCATGTCATGTATCCTGCACTAGACATCTATCCCAAAAGTCCGAACTGATGGAAAGGCTAGTACAATCCACATATACTGTAACAGATCCATCAAATGATTGTGAAATAACAAGGTGCACAAATAAAATAATGTAGAGTTATGGTGGCCTCTGCCTCTTGCTCTTTCTCAGATCCAAATCTTCCAAAGAATATTTGTAGCTGGGGATAAAGTTTGTACTCTTTCCTTCTATAGAAACAAGAGTATCTGATATGTACCCTCAAAGGGGACATTAAATAACTTAGAATTTCCCAGCCATTTTTGACTTTCGCTTTTGGGCGATCACCGCTCTAAACTTTTTCTTCCAAGACACTAATCTAAAGTCACATTACATAGCTCAGACTGGAAGGACTAAACTTAAGAGTTATTCAACTGGAGCTGTTTTGACGCATGATGTGAAGTTTTTTTTTTTTTACCAAAACAGCCAGCGCTGTATTTATTTGATTAGAAGAAGATTACAAGGTAAGGTCAAAGTTACAGGCCAACAAAGAGGCCACAAAACTGCCGGCCAAAACACTGAAAACAGCAGGCAACCAACAAAACCGCATCTAACAACAGACTAGAGTTTTGCTCCAGCCCGAACAGAACATATTGTGCTCTAGTCAGGTTCTCGGGGTCTTGGTGCCAGCTGACCAACCCTAGATCTTCCTACGAATACTAGTTGTTTCGTCGACCGTCTTGTGAAACACTCCAGTCAATATCGAGAAACAGTTGTTAAGAGATCACTTGACGTTCCTAGCTCTCCCACGCAATTACTCCTCCCACCAGCGCCTCAGGTCTTCGGCATCTGCAGGCTCGGGGTTAAGGCTAATATGTGCGGTTTATTTGAAACGTATCTCGCATCTGCTTGGAGAAATGGCAGTGCAGAAACAAGTGCAGGCAACACGCAGGTGATGTCAAAGTGGCTTATGTTTGAAATGCAGGTAGATGCTTGGTATAGCCTTTCACAAAGGAAATACTTGGCGCGTTTCTATCTTCTAGTTATAGGTTGCCCGTATACACATCTCAGAACTTCTTTTACACAATGAAACTAGGAGCATTTCCACGGGGAGTGTCTAAATTGTGTCCGGCACACCTCCATTAGAGGCCCCTTTTAGAGGGTGACGGACACTTGTCCGGCGCTTTTTTTTTTTTGCGCCACCCACACCGGCACTGTCTAAAGGGCTGGACAAGTGTTGAATCTCCAGATTTTCTATATAATTTATTTGTGTAGCCAGTGAAACATCATAATATATGGGCACACGTAGCCACAATAGTCAGCCCACTCGATCCACTCACGGGATCTTCTGTGGTCATATAAAACTAATAAACATGGCACATAGGCACAGAAAATTCCGTGAGTGGATCGTTTGAGAATGGCAGCCCACCTGATTCACTGATCTTCTGTGGCCACGGAGCACATAAAAAATATCACACTCCGGATGGCTAGGCACAGAAAATCCTGCTAGTGGATCGCTCCTCCGCATGCAAGGCGCGTAGTATGTATGACGGATGGGCCATACCTGTCGAAGCCGCGCGCCGGACAGTGTCCGGCACCGCGAAGGCAGCCCCTAAAGTTGGAGCCCAGTTCGCGGTGCCGGACAGATTTTCGGCCGGACGAGATCTTTACGACCCCCGGTGTGCCCTGTTTTTCTGTCCGGCGTCCCAAAGGAGATTTACGGCCCCTTTTACGACCCCCGTGGAGATGCACTAGGAAGGCCCTTACCTCCCTAGTTTACCAAGTGATTATGGTTTTGGTATGACTGGACCACTTTCAAAAAATGGTAAATTGGAATAAAAATATATAGAGGGACACAGTTCAAAGAATCTATCCGTAGTGTTTTGATCACCGGACTGCTGAATGGGATAGAATATATTTTCCTTGCAAACTTGGGACGAAACTAACCAGAGGGCCTCTTTGGATTGCCGGAGGATCTAAATCTATCGGATATTTCCAATAAGGTCTATTGCCATTGTATTGAGGTGCAGATTCCAATAGAATACAATCACATTTCCTACAGTTCCATAAAAGTCAACAGCTCAAGCCTCATTTATTTCCTTTCTCGTGCACACGAGTCCAAACCTTCGCCCCCTATTTTTTCTGACTAAGAGCATGGGAAATGATTGTATTCCCCCGGGGGATGGAGCGTATTGCGTCCTCCGCCTCGTACGCGCGACGCGTGTCCACTCCGGGGCGAAAAAAAAACAGAGGACCCACTCCACGCGGTGCCCAATCCCCCACCTTCTTCCTCCCGAGTCCAACCTACCCCGCTCCGGCTCCCCAACCCCACCTTCTTCCTCACCGTCGGATGGATACCGCGATGCCCTCTGCCACCTCCTGCGCGGAGGAGCCGGAGGCCACCGCATCGCCCCTCCCCCAACTTCACCTCCTGCGCGTCGCCACCGTGATCCACCGTGTGCCGCCACCGCGATCCACAGTGGGTCGTCCTCGGGAGGCCTCCCGACCTCCGCCTGCGCCGCCCGGGAGGCCCCCACTTTCGCCCGCGCCGCCTGGGAGGCCCCCACCTCCGCCCATGCACCGCCCCGGGGAGGACCCCCGACCTCCGCCGCACTCCTCTCTGGGAGGGTCCCCGGGCTCCGCTGCACGTCGGCAGGGCGGGTCCCCGGCCTCCGCCGCACGCCGGCATGGAGGAACTCCTCGCGCTGCGCCCCTGAGGCCCCCCTGCTCGCCGACGGAAGAAGTTCTTCCACGCCCCGCTCCCCGAGGATCGCCTGCTCACTGACGGGAGCTACCAGCGGCCAGCGCTGGTGCTACCAGTGGCTTGTGCTGCTGTCGTGGGTGGTGGCGTGTTGCTGCCATGGCTGAGGTGTTGATGCCGTCGTGGCGACGCAGTGCTGCCATGGCCCGGAGGCGAGGACGGTGCTGCCATGGCACGGTGCCGTTGCTACCGTGGTGGTGGCACGTTGATGTCCGTAGGTGTTACTGCCGTCACGACGGAGCGGTGCTGCAATGGCCCCGAGGTGACGACGGTGCTGCATGGCCCAGAGGCGGAGGTGGTGCTGCCTGCTACTCGAGGTGATGCTTCCGGCGGTGGGACTCGAGGTGATGCTCACGGCGGCGGGAGGGGTGCTGCTTGGAACTCAAGGGGATGCTCTAGCGGCGGGAGGCGGTGCTCCTAGAGCAGCAGAGAATGCTCACAGCGGCGGAAGATTTTTCTCAATAATGCTTTAGTATAAGAATTTTTTTGCTACAATTGTTATGTAGTTTTGCTACAATATAATAAGGTTTTTACTACAATGTCTCCGGCGAGGTCTTCGTCGATGCCTTTCGACGAGGTCGGTTTTGCTACAATAATTTTTTTGCTACAATTTGTTCTGCTGTTTTTGCATCATAAGTCTAATCATAGGACCTCGCCGGATTTTTTTTGCTACGATGCTGCAATATACCAATTTGTTTGCTATTATAATTATGTGTTGTTACTACAATAGTATAAAGATTTTGCTACGATGTCTCCGGCGAGGTCTTCGTTGATGTTTCCGGCGAGATTCTCCGACGATGTCTCCGGCGAAGTCGATTTAGCTACAATAGCACATTTTTGTTGCTGTGAGATCTCCGGCGAGGTCTCCGGTGAGGTCTCCGGCGAAGTCAGTCTTTTCTTTTTCTATTTTGTGGACAAACCGTTTTTTTGCTACCTGGAGCAAAAGCGGGTTATTATTTGCTACATGGTGTAAAAGTGGGATTCAACAAGTCTTTTTCTATTTTCTGGGCAAACTGTTTTTTGCTACATGGAGCAAAAGCGGGGATATTATTTGCTACCGGTAGCAAAAGCAGGATTTGGGCAGAAAAAAGGACACGTGTCAGCACGGGGACCCGGGGGATGGGAAGGTTTGATCCCCCGGGGATGCTCAGCACCTTCCTAAGAGCATCTCCACCAGGAACACCTAAAATATGTCCGGCATACCTCCATTGGAGACTCCTTTTAAGGGGTGCCGGACACTTGTCTAGCAAAAATAAAACTGTGCTCACACCGGTACCCATAAACAAAAGCGGACAACTACTACCTTTCCACTTATGCATTTAGACAAACAGGTTATGAGCGTTGTTGCTGTCGAGCGGAAGGGCGGCAGCTTCGACGGCGCGGTGCGGGCGCTGGTTCCGGTGGGCGCGGATGGCCAGGCTCGGTGGAAAGGTGGCTTCTCCGGCGCCGGCGTGAAAGTGAGAGGCAACCGCCGCAGCAGGAGAGGTCGCGACTGAGAAGGGCAGCAACAGCGAGCACCAGCACGCACGCACGACACGGCCGTGTCCTTGGCCAGCAGCAGCGAGCGGCAGCACGCACGCACGGGCCAGCAGCAGCGAGCAGCAGCACGCACGCACGAGCCAGCAGCAGCACGCACGCACGACACGGCCGTGTTCCGGAGGGCGACGCCGAGCGCGACTCCGTGGCGGCCGACACCGAGCTCCCGCAGCGGTCATCGCCTCCACGTCCACCCGCACGTGCCCTCCCACCGCGGTCATCGCCTCCACGTCCACGCCGCCGCCGCGCACGCGGCCCTGCTCAGTGCTCACCCTCGCTCCTCCTCCTGCTCCTCCGTGGAGGCCGCCGCCGCCGGCCGACGCGGCCCGGAGATCTCCATCGCAGCGTATAGTACTAGTACTGGCTGACTTGTGGGCCTGTTGAGATTATTTGTTGTCGGACACTGTCCGGCACCGCGAAGCGAGCTTCTAAAGTTAGGGTTTCTGTTGGCGGTGCCGGACAGTATTTTCGGCGGACAAACGCCTTTGTTACAAACGATAGCAAAACAACGATGAAATTAAGCAATATCAAACCAACGGGGGACACGAGATTTTAACGTGGAAAACCCTTCCAACAAGGAAGAGAAAAACCACGGGCGCCAGCCAGCAATACTTCACTATTTCGGGGTGAGGTTACAAACGCACCGGGATTTACAATGTGTGGCTTATCTCCGGCGGCGGCTTACAAGACGTATTTATAGTGGTCCTGACCTAAACTAGGTCGGCAACAATAGGTGTCATGGTCGGTTACAATAGTTGAAGCTCAATGTAACATCCCAAATTTTGGAATGTTTTAAAAATCACAAAAATTTAAAACTTTTATTAATAATTCAATAAAGTCTCCAAAATCAAGAAAAGCTTTTATAGAAGATTGTTTTGACATCTTCAAAGTTATATTTTAAATTAAATATTCCTTTATCTTCAAATCTCAATTTTAAAGTCTTGGAAATAAAATATTTAAATGGGGTTTCAAATAGTATTTCCCCCTTTGGTTTATTGTTTTAAAATAAATAATATGGGGATATTATAAACCCTATTTCATTTGTGGAAATAATTTAAATACTCTTCCAAGCTTGGTTTTATAAAAATGTTTTATCTTAAATTATTTCAATATGAAAATGAGTTATCATTTTGAACGATATTACTCATATTATTCTCTGGTTTTTAATTAAATATTTTGAGACATTTATAAACCCTAATTTAGAAAATTCCCAATTAGCCATATAAGGCATATTTAACCAAAAGGGTATTTTGGTAATTTGTTTTGACCAAAAATAGTTCCAAAATGTCTATTTTGACTATTTGGAATTTTACAAATTTTTACAAATTTATTTGACTTGATTTGGAGCTTGAAATCAAAAGTTATAAAAGAAAACAGAAAAAAAAATTTGATGACGTCAGGAATGACGTCATCGTCTTCATGCTCCAGGACGTGAGTTACGTCTCTCACTACCGTTTCTTCCCGAATTGATTGCGGGAGTTTGACAACCCCAAATGAAGTGTTGTTTCCTGCTATGCGAAGCCCTCGATCTCCTCTTCCTTTCCCCCCCAAAATCCCTCTCCTAATCGCCCCCAGGCCGCCGGATTTTCTCGCCGGAGTTTGATCGGCCGCCGCCGTATTTCTCCATTTCCGGCCATCTTGGTAATCCCCTGCCGCCAATTCTTGGCCTAGTCCTCTCCCCTCGCCTTGGCTCACCCCGCTGACACCCTTTTTGGCCTCCTACCGCAGCAAATCGTCACGTTCGTCCTCGACCCGATCTGGCCGCCGCCTCCTCGGACACCGGCCGATCTGCCCCGCTGATCCAGGACACAATCGACGCCGCCACTTCGCCATCGTCTTCTCGGCGTCAAGCCACATCTCGTCATCCACTTCGTCGAGACCGACGACCACGGGAACGTCGAGTTCATCAACGACCCGAGGAGCATCGTCCGCCGCTACAACTCTGGTGACGAATTGCGGCCATCACTGACCCCCTCCATCACCGTATCCAGCACCACCGAGATCACCGTGAAGTCACGCGTTCAAAGGTACAGCCCAAGCGTCCTGGAACCCTCTGTTCCGTCGCCACCGTCCAAGTATGTGCACGCCACCGCCGGTTTTAGGTCACCGGAGCAACTCCGGCCACCATACCCAAACCCTAGCTTCCCAGCCACCCGATCCTGATCCAACGGCCGAGATTAGATGAGCCGAGCCGAGCCGACCCAAGCCGAAGCCGAAGCCGAGCCGAGCCCTGAGCCGATCCTTTTTCTCTCCGGAATAAAAATAGAAATGACAGTTTTGCAGAAAACCCCCTGGAACTTGGATTAATCATATCTTTTTCTCTGTTTGGCCAAATTAGACAAATAATACCTTTTTGGAAACCTTAGGAAAATTTGAATCTTTTGGCTGTATTAGTTTTCTGTTTTGTCGAATTTATATTTATTCAAATTTCAAATGAGGAGTTTGAGTAAATTTGACATAACTTTAGTTTAAAAATGTATTTTTGAGTGAATCCAATTCCAGTAGCTTTGTTTAGAAGCCCTCTGTCCAGAGAGACCAAAACCAGGCCTAGCTACCACCTTTTCAAACATAAACATTGAAAGTGTGCCAAAGGCCATTTAAATGTTAATGTTTTGCAAACCGCAGTTTCATAATGTTTTTAAAACTCTTTTGACCAACTCTTTTGTGTGATCACTTTGATCAAGACCAATCTTAGAACCTTTGTAACAACCCTTCAACCTATTCAAGTTTGAAATATTCAAATTTGATTTCAGACCAACCCCTGACCCAAATGGCAAACCCCAAACCTAATGCATTGATTCTTTTTGCATATGGAATCATGTATTGAACTTAGACCACCAACCTAGTTATGTTTGTTTCTATCCATGTTTGTTGTTATGTTTGTTTATTTGATTGTTGTATTGTTGCTTATTGTCATATATTTGTATTGTATAGATTGAACGGAGTGCTATGAGCTACGTTGAAAAAGAGTGTGTGAGCAACGACAAGTTCCAAAAGGCAAGTGCATACACCCTTTCATGAAAGACCTACTATTTTGTTATATATGCATTGTGGACTATTTCAGTAGTATGCATGATAGGTGTACTACTATATTGCTATGCAGACCTATCTAATATATCACCCCTTTATTCCTGTTGATTTAGGGACCCATTCACTTGGTAGAAGTTAGAACTGCTATGCTGAAATGTTTTATTGTAGTACGAAAGGATAAAAACTCTACTAAGTTAATGAACTA
Source organism: Puccinellia tenuiflora (assembly GCA_012064385.1). Lineage (NCBI taxonomy): Eukaryota > Viridiplantae > Streptophyta > Magnoliopsida > Poales > Poaceae > Puccinellia > Puccinellia tenuiflora. Next base: position 211,200 of record QRDG01001037.1, read on the forward strand.
CCTGGGTGGCAATTGGTTTTGCTCTATTGGTGGTCAAAGTTGAGTGGCTGCTCAGGGCCATTTCCATGGTTTTAACTGAGTACGTGCACTTGTGAACGGCCACCCAGGAACAAAGAGATTTAAGTCACTCCAAGTTTAGATTGCTTCCAGTGCAGCCACTTGGTATTATGGCTCTGCCTTGACTAAGTAAGTTCTAGGAACCTGATTCCGACAGTTCTCAGCGGATGAATGTCTTGTATGGGTCTGTCTGACGAACAGGGGACTGTTTCCCAAAGGTCTCGTCTTCATCTTCACCTTTCCTTTTCACTTCAAGAAGGTCAAGGTCAGAATGGGTTGATGAAGTCTCGTGGTGAAAGTGCACAACCTCTCGAGAGTGTAAAACTATGATCATAGCCGTGTCCCCGGTTACGGACAATTCTGAGCAGCTGGACAAGGATGTCGATGGAAAATCTCCTCATTCCAATTTCATAATAAAATTTGATGGGTGAACATGGGTATATGAGACCTTGGATGCGTTCCATGGGTGAGTCTCATATTCTTTTTGAGAAAGAAAATGTTTTATGAAAAGTAGGACAAAATTTGCTTCACGCAATAGCCTTGAACTCCACCAGCCAAATAAGCATGTAGTATTAGTCTTGCCATTTTATATTCCACCAAAGTATCACTTGCCGGCCTGTCACAAGGTATTGACCCAAATTCCCTGGGCTGCAACGTTAATGTTGCAGGTTTTTACGATGACGAGTGAGGACGTCTACCTTTCGAGCTTGCAACCAACATGTATGCCAGTGGCACATGAAGATGATGAAGCTCTCTGTGCTACTTATGTTTCCGCTGCCAAACTTTGCATTCAAGCTAGCCTTTGGCTATGCAATTTGTAAAGAATATTTTACTTATGATCTCGCGATGTAATATTATTTGACATTGATGCATGGTATTACATCTATTTGTGAATTGCTATCCGTACTCGATCCAGGGAATAGCATATTTCACGATGTGTCATTGCTTTTCTAAGCAAGGGCGCTACAGATGGTATCAGAGCGTAATGTTGCCTGTAGGCTCGAAAACCTTAGGTTTGGATTAGAAATAAGAATGACCATAGGAACAAAAGTTATTTTCTCCTTGTCTAAATCTTTCCTAATATCTTCTTGTAACCTTCTCAACTAATTGCTTTCTAAGTTATCTTATCTTATTTATAGATGACCATAACTCAGAAATGTTTCCGAAGACGTTGAAGATCAACATGACAATTATGGGAAGCCATCAAGCGCCTTGATCGAAGACTTCAATTTAGACTTCACAGCACCTGAAGTACCTCGACGAACTCAAAGAAATAGAAGAGAATGCTGAATCACTAAAGGAAGAGATAGACTAGACCACCATTTTACCCGAATAGCGTTATCGTAATATTGTATTGACTTACCAAATTGTGGTATGGCAGTACTATCGTGTCTATTTTGAAAAACCTTGTTGTGTTTGTTTGTTATCCAAACTATAATTTCAAAAATTAAGTAGGAGGAGTTGTTTTTATCTCTATTGGTTGTTTTACTGCTGATTGTTGCTTGCTAGATGTTGCTTGTAAGATGATTTGTCTTGTTATGCGGTGTATGGGTATTAGTGCTTCCCTTAGTATCTTTCTATATCTACTCATCTCTGCTAAACCAAACCAGATGTCTCACCCACATGCCAACCATGATGGAAAAGATAGCCACCTCAAGGTGCCCTATGCAGTTCAGTTGCTGGTAGCAGCCCAGACTCAGATGACTCAAGTGATGAAAGAAAGTCAAGCCAACAACCCCAAGAATGAGTTACCCACAGGAATGCAACAAATGTTAGATAACCAGACTCAATTAGTGCAGATGATGGCTCAGTATATGGCAAGAAACAACAACAAGTTACCACAGATGGAAGATGGCCACAAAGAGTCCAAGGAGAATATTATGACAGGACCCAGAGCCTGCAAAATCTGTGGGGAGATTGATCATTCATCCAAAGAGTGTCCTGATGAGTGGCCCCATTTGTATACAAACTATCCTGATGAAGGATGTCCTATGATCCAGGTTACTTGCTTTTTGTGTGAAGGAACAAATCACATTCCGGCTCAATGCCAAATTTATCCCATAGTGCAAGAAGTCAGTCGACAAGTCAAAGCGGGAATGCAACAAATTCTCAAGAGGTCTGTGGTAGTACAGAAACGGAAGGAGGAACTCAAGCGAGATACTAGCCATATAACATGTTTCACATGTAGGGAAATGGGTCACAACAATGGAAATGGCCAGCAGTGCCACAACCATGAGACTAACAAGGACCTCAGTCAGGTGACATGTTACAAGTGCCAGGACAAGGGGCATTATGCGAATAAATGTCCGATGGAAGGCAAAAACTATGTGAAATGTTTTAATTGCAAGAAAATGGGTCATTATGAAAGAGAATGCCCAGACGATCCCCGAGATATGACAACAGTATTTTGCCACCGCTGCAGAGAGACAGGACACTTCACCGATGATTGCCCAAGTCGGAAGAGACGTCGTGTGAATGCCTTGCTCGACTAATTTTCATTAGATTATGTATGAGGAAATAAGCACTATGATGAAAGAGTGGTGTAATGTCGATGTAATAACCACAATTTGTGGGGATGAGTGAAACTTGTATCGAATATCTTATGCCAAAACTTGGACAAAGCAATAACAATTGTTGTGAAGCCTGCTCACAATATCAGGGATGAAGACAAGACACTGATATGGACAAGCAAAGACGACATGGAAAGCGTGTATCCCAAGGAGAGGGATCACCAAAGAAGCTATAGCTTGTGAGATAGCATATGTAGTAGTTTTCGTAACCCCATAGTTTGAAGGATCGATAGTTTAGTTCAAGTTGTCTTACAGACTGGAAACATTCTGTTAGACATGTGAGATCGACCGAGTGTTAGCTTACGAGATTCTCCAAACCAAGTACAAGGTAATGAATTGAGTGCGATGTGGAGTAGCTACCATGACGACTACTCATTTCATTCGCTTTGCTATGAGGAATGGTAAATCTGAGTGACATACCTATAAGAGAGACGACGTTGATAAGCCTGATCCGTAGGAGGATAATATATTATAACCCTATGTGAGGCAAAAGTGTTGCCGAAACGTAAGATATTCGGTGAGGATAAACCACAAATCTCGTGATGAAGAAAAGATCCAACAATGAAAGTTTTGACCTACCATGAGAGTTTCGTTAGAATTGAACGCTTTGTTTGCGCTGAAGGATGCCAACCTAGAGAAGAAAGATTGCCGAAGACATCACATGGATGGAAGACATAATATTTCGAGCCATCTTGAAGAGACATCCACCTATTGGAGATGGAGCACTTAATGAGTGTAAGATATAGTTGACTCCAGTGTGACGACAATATTCACCGATTGACCCAGCCCCGAAGGAAAGAGTTCAAGATTACTCACAAAAGTTTCTTTTAAGGGTGGTAGCCCACCCAGTTGTCTAAAACCCAGAGATCCTAAACCCATCTTCCTTTCTAGCCTCTCCGAATCTCGGGGACGAGATTCCTTTTAAGGGTGGTAGGTTTGTAACATCCCAAATTTTGGAATGTTGTAAAAATCACAAAAATTTAAACTTTTATTAATAATTAAATAAAGTCTCCAAAAATCAAGAAAAGCTTTTATAGAAGATTGTTTTGACATCTTCAAAGTTATATTTTAAATTAAATATTCCTTATCTTCAAATCTCAATTTTAAAGTCTTGGAAATAAAATATTTAAATGGGGTTTTCAAATAGTACTTCCCCCTTTGGTTTATTGTTTTAAAATAAATAATATGGGGATATTATAAACCCTATTTCATTTGTGGAAATAATTTAAATACTCTTCCAAGCTTTGTTTTATAAAAATGTTTTATCTTAAATTATTTTAATATGAAAATGAGTTATCATTTTGAACGATATTACTCATATTATTCTCTGGTTTTTAATTAAATATTTTGAGACATTTATAAACCCTAATTTAGAAAATTCCCAATTAGCCATATAAGGCATATTTAACCAAAAGGGTATTTTGGCAATTTTGTTTTGACCAAAAATAGTTCCAAAATGTCTATTTTGACTATTTGGAATTTTACAAATTTATTTGACTTGATTTGGAGCTTGAAATCAAAAGTTATAAAAGAAAACAGAAAAAAAAAATTTGATGACGTCAGGAATGACGTCATCGTCTTCATGCTCCAGGACGTGAGTTACGTCTCTCACTACCGTTTCTTCCCGAATTGATTGCGGGAGTTTGACAACCCCAAATGAAGTGTTGTTTCCTGCTATGCGAAGCCCTCGATCTCCTCTTCCTTTCCCCCCCCAAAATCCCTCTCCTAATCGCCCCCAGGCCGCCGGATTTTCTCGCCGGAGTTTGATCGGCCGCCGCTGTATTTCTCCATTTCCGGCCATCTTGGTAATCCCCTGCATCCAATTCTTGGCCTAGTCCTCTCCCCTCGCCTTGGCTCACCCCGCTGACACCCTTTTTGGCCTCCTACCGCAGCAAATCGTCACGTTCGTCCTCGACCCGATCTGGCCGCCGCCTCCTCGGACACCGGCCGATCTGCCCCGCTGATCCAGGACACAATCGACGCCGCCACTTCGCCATCGTCTTCTAGGCGTCAAGACGCATCTCATCGTCCACTTAGTCGAGACCGACGACCACGGGAACGTCGAGTTCATCAACGACCCGAGGAGCATCGTCCGCCGCTACAACTCTGGTGACGAATTGCGGCCATCACTGACCCCCTCCATCACCGTATCCAGCACCACCGAGATCACCGTGAAGTCACGCGTTCAAAGGTACAGCCCAAGCGTCCTGGAACCCTCTGTTCTGTCGCCACCATCCAAGTATGTGCACGCCACCGCCGGTTTTAGGTCACCGGAGCAACTCCGGCCACCATACCCAAACCCTAGCTTCCCAGCCACCCGATCCTGATCCAACGGCCGAGATTAGATGAGCCGAGCCGAGCCGACCCAAGCCGAAGCCGAAGCCGAGCCGAGCCCTGAGCCGATCCTTTTTCTCTCCGGAATAAAAATAGAAATGACAGTTTTGCAGAAAACCCCCTGGAACTTGGATTAATCATATCTTTTTCTCTGTTTGGCCAAATTAGACAAATAATACCTTTTTGGAAACCTTAGGAAAATTAGAATCTTTTGGCTGTATTAGTTTTCTGTTTTGTCGAATTTATATTTATTCAAATTTCAAATGAGGAGTTTGAGTAAATTTGACATAACTTTAGTTTAAAAATGTATTTTTGAGTGAATCCAATTCCAGTAGCTTTGTTTAGAAGCCCTCTGTCCAGAGAGACCAAAACCAGGCCTAGCTACCACCTTTTCAAACATAAACATTGAAAGTGTGCCAAAGGCCATTTAAATGTTAATGTTTTGCAAACCGCAGTTTCATAATGTTTTTAAAACTCTTTTGACCAACTCTTTTGTGTGATCACTTTGATCAAGACCAATCTTAGAACCTTTGTAACAACCCTTCAACCTATTCAAGTTTGAAATATTCAAATTTGATTTCAGACCAACCCCTGACCCAAATGGCAAACCCCAAACCTAATGCATTGATTCTTTTTGCATATGGAATCATGTATTGAACTTAGACCACCAACCTAGTTATGTTTGTTTCTATCCATGTTTGTTGTTATGTTTGTTTATTTGATTGTTGTATTGTTGCTTATTGTCATATATTTGTATTGTATAGATTGAACGGAGTGCTATGAGCTACGTTGAAAAAGAGTGTGTGAGCAACGACAAGTTCCAAAAGGCAAGTGCATACACCCTTTCATGAAAGACCTACTATTTTGTTATATATGCATTGTGGACTATTTCAGTAGTATGCATGATAGGTGTACTACTATATTGCTATGCAGACCTATCTAATATATCACCCCTTTATTCCTGTTGATTTAGGGACCCATTCACTTGGTAGAAGTTAGAACTGCTATGCTGAAATGTTTTATTGTAGTACGAAAGGATAAAAACTCTACTAAGTTAATGAACTACCTGGGTGGCAATTGGTTTTGCTCTATTGGTGGTCAAAGTTGAGTGGCTGCTCAGGGCCATTTCCATGGTTTTAACTGAGTACGTGCACTTGTGAACGGCCACCCAGGAACAAAGAGATTTAAGTCACTCCAAGTTTAGATTGCTTCCAGTGCAGCCACTTGGTATTATGGCTCTGCCTTGACTAAGTAAGTTCTAGGAACCTGATTCCGACAGTTCTCAGCGGATGAATGTCTTGTATGGGTCTGTCTGACGAACAGGGGACTGTTTCCCAAAGGTCTCGTCTTCATCTTCACCTTTCCTTTTCACTTCAAGAAGGTCAAGGTCAGAATGGGTTGATGAAGTCTCGTGGTGAAAGTGCACAACCTCTCGAGAGTGTAAAACTATGATCATAGCCGTGTCCCCGGTTACGGACAATTCTGAGCAGCTGGACAAGGATGTCGATGGAAAATCTCCTCATTCCAATTTCATAATAAAATTTGATGGGTGAACATGGGTATATGAGACCTTGGATGCGTTCCATGGGTGAGTCTCATATTCTTTTTGAGAAAGAAAATGTTTTATGAAAAGTAGGACAAAATTTGCTTCACGCAATAGCCTTGAACTCCACCAGCCAAATAAGCATGTAGTATTAGTCTTGCCATTTTATATTCCACCAAAGTATCACTTGCCGGCCTGTCACAAGGTATTGACCCAAATTCCCTGGGCTGCAACGTTAATGTTGCAGGTTTTTACGATGACGAGTGAGGACGTCTACCTTTCGAGCTTGCAACCAACATGTATGCCAGTGGCACATGAAGATGATGAAGCTCTCTGTGCTACTTATGTTTCCGCTGCCAAACTTTGCATTGAAGCTAGCCTTTGGCTATGCAATTTGTAAAGAATATTTTACTTATGATCTCGCGATGTAATATTTATTTGACATTGATGCATGGTATTACATCTATTTGTGAATTGCTATCCGTACTCGATCCAGGGAATAGCATATTTCACGATGTGTCATTGCTTTTCTAAGCAAGGGCGCTACACTCAAGGCGTCTTCAGTGGTCCTTTTCGTTGTAAGAACTTGCTCTAATTATGTAGACCTGCATCATTTAAATAGTAGTGGTTGCATGGTTAGTAATATACGTGGATTGTCCCTATCATTCGGTCTAACAAAACCCCTTCTGATTCATGTACAACTCCAGTGGATGAGTTGCTAAAAAACTCTAGACTTGAACATTCATGTGGATGACATCAGCAAGATTGCAACCCACCAAGCAAGTTCGAAAATTTTCTTCATTGCTCATCACAGTAAAAAGAAAATTCACAAGAAATGGCTCATCAAATCTCACTAGATATGTAGTTTTAGTGTTACAAGCGATAGCAAAACAACGATGAAATTAAGCAAGATCAAACCAACATGGGACACGAGATTTTAACGTGGAAAACCCTTCCAACAAGGAAGAGAAAAAACCACGGGCGCCAGCCAGCAATACTTCACTATTTCGGGGTGAGGTTACAAACGCGCCGGGATTTACAATGTGTGGCTTATCTCCGGCGGCGGCTTACAAGACGTATTTATAGTGGTCCTGACCTAAACTAGGTCGGCAATAATAGGTGTCCTGGTCGGTTACAACTCGTACCGTACCGCGGGGCAGCGCCCCCGCACCCCCGGCAGTCCTCCTGTCTCGGGGCATCGCGGTGGGCTAACGCCTCCGCTTCGCTTCGGCCCAAGCCTACCGGCGACGGGCCTCGCTTCGCTCCGTCGTTAGCCTTCTCACTTATAGAAACGGATTTGGATCACCATAAAATAACACTCCACCTTGAGCCAAATTCCATCTTGTAGCATCAACAATCCTTCACCCTGAAACATCAAAGAAAACACTTTCGGCGCCAACTAGCCTCTTGGGCTAAACAGTTATACCAACTAAGCTCGAGCAAAGCTCAAACTTAGCAATAGGAACTGGCTTTGTCATCATATCAGCAGGATTATCATGAGTACTGATCTTGCATACCTTCAGCTTACCTTGTGCAACAACATCACGCACATAATGGTATTTGACATCAATGTGCTTTGTTCTCTCATGGAACATCTGATCCTTAAGGTAAATGGCACTTTGACTGTCACAGAACAGGTTAATACAAGTATCATCTCCACAAAACTCAGCAAACAGACCTTTCAACCAAACAGATTCTTTGCATGCTTCAGCAATAGCCATGTACTCAGCCTCAGTAGTAGATTGTGCAACAACACCCTGCAAGGTAGCCTTCCAGCTAACAGCACATCCACTAACAGTAAATACATAACCTGTGAGGGACCTCCTCTTATCCAAGTCGGCAGCAAAATCTGAATCCACATAGCCTGCGAATCCCTCAGCAGTCTTGCCAAACTTCAAGCAAGCGTTGGATGTGCCGCGAAGGTACCTGAAAATCCACTGAACAGCTTTCCAATGTTCTTTACCAGGATTAGCCATGTATCGACTGACCAAGCTCATAGCATAAGACAAATCAGGTCGAGAACACACCATGGCATACATTAAGGAACCAACAGCACTAGAATATGGAACTCGAGACATGTACTCAATTTCTTTGTCAGAACTAGGACATTGCAATGCTGACAACTTAAAATGAGGAGCAATAGGCGTACTAACAGACTTTGCATCATGCATGTTAAAACGATGAAGAACTTTCTTAATGTAATTCTCCTGACTAAGAAATAGCAATCTAGATTTTCTGTCTCTTGAAATTTCCATACCTAGAATTTTCTTAGCAGGACCAAGATCCTTCATCTCAAACTCACTACTCAACTGTTTCTTCAACGTAGTGATTTCTTTCATGCTCTTGGCAGCAATTAACATATCATCAACATATAGCAACAAGTATATAGGTGATTCATCAACAAATTTAATGTACACACAGCTATCATATTCAGACCTCTTAAAGCCATGTGACATCATAAAAGAATCAAACCTTTTATACCACTGTCGAGGAGATTGTTTCAAACCGTAAAGGGACTTCTTTAGCTTGCACACGAAATCCTCCTTACCAGGCACTATGAACCCTTCTGGTTGGTCCATGTATATCTCCTCCTCAAGTTCTCCATGCAAAAATGCAGTCTTCACATCTAACTGCTCAAGCTCAAGATCATGCATAGCAACAATACTGAAGAATGTACGAATAGAACTATGCTTGACAACCGGGGAGAACACATCATTATAATCCACACCGGGAATTTGGCTGAAACCTTTAGCTACTAACCTTGCCTTAAACCTTGGAGGCTCATTAGGAGACAAACCTTCCTTTCTCTTGAAGATCCACTTGCAGCGGACGGCCTTCTTTTGTTTAGTCAAGCGCACAACATCCCATGTGCCATTCTTATCAAGTGATTGCATCTCCTCGTGCATTGCACCAATCCACTTGTCACGATCAACCGAAGCAATAGCTTCAGTGTATGTAGCTGGTTCAGCCTCATGCTCCACCTGTTCAGCACAACTTAGAGCAAAATAAACAACATCACATTCTTCAATTAATCGGTTAGGGGGAACAATATTTCTCCTTGGCCGATCAGCAGCAATGGACGGTTGCTGCAAAACAGGAGGTGAGGTTTGCACAATCTCCTCATCAACAGTTTCTGTTACCTCCTCATCTAGGTGCTCCATCTGCTCCACCTGCAAACGAACCTGTGGTTCGTCCTTATCAGAAGAATCTGGCACAACATCAGTAGTCAGACTGTCCTGATACATAACAGATTCATTAAACACAACACTCCGGCTGAAGAAAGTCTTTTTAGTTTCCGGATTCCACAACTTATATCCTTTCACTCCGGAACCATAACCAAGAAATAAGCACTTAACAGCTCTAGGCTCTAACTTTCCATTATCAACATGAGCATAGGCAGTGCAACCAAAAACTTTCAATTGTGAATAATCAGCCGGCTCACCAGACCATACCTCAATAGGAGTTTTCTTGTCAAGGGGAATGGACGGTGACCTGTTGATCAAGTAGCAGGCGGTGTTGGCAGCCTCAGCCCAAAAACGCATGTTCATGCGGGCGTTGGACAACATGCAGCGAGCTTTGGAGATGATAGTCCTGTTCATCCGCTCCGCTACACCATTCTGCTGAGGTGTGTATGGGATGGTGTGATGCCTGACAATGCCTTCCTGCCTGCAATAATCATCAAATTCATACGAACAAAATTCGCCACCATTGTCAGTACGAAGCAACTTCACCTTCCTCTCAGTTTGCCTTTCAATCATAACTTTCCACTCTTTAAAAGCAGCAAAAGTATCATCTTTATTTTTCATAAAATAAGGCCAAACTCTTCTAGAGTAATCATCAATAATAGTAAGCATATAACGAGCACCACCATAAGAGGGCTTACGTGAAGGTCCCCACAAATCAGCATGTACATAATCTAATGTACCTTTAGTGGTATGAACGGAAGCATTGAACTTAACTCTCTTATGCTTACCAAACACGCAGTGTTCACAGAACGGCAACTTACTCATATTGCAGTCCTTCAGCAGTTCTCTCTTGGCCAATTCTGCCATACCAAGTTCACTCATATGTCCAAGTCGCTTGTGCCAAAGGTTAGTTGTACTTGGATCATCATTAGTAATAACAGCAGCAGTACCAGACAAAGTGCTACCTCTAAGAATATATAACTTGGCAGAATTCATATCACCAACCATAACAATAAGAGAACCTTTCGATACCTTCAGGCGTTTATTCCTCCGGCATACTTGTACCCGTCACAGTCAAGGGTACTCAGCGAGATCAAGTTTCTCGCCATAGATGGTATGTGTTTCACTCCCGTCAGCGTGCGTGTCATCCCATCATGGGTCTTGATCTGAACGGATCCAACGCCAACAATATGACATTTGTTGTCGTTCCCCATACGCACGAAATCTCCAGTCTGCATAATCTCATAAGAACTGAACCAATCTTTGTTACAGCAAATATGAAACGAACAAGCAGTATCAAGAATCCACTCATCATCACGGGTAACACATGCAGCAAAAACAGCTAAGCATTCACCATCAGAACTATTATCACCAGCAACAACAGCAACCTTACCATTACCATTACCGTCAGATTTATTCTTCGGTTGGTAAGTACCGTTCCTTTTCTCCTTGTTCTGCACCTTCCAGCAATCATCAATGGTGTGATTGGTTTTCTTACAATACCTGCAGAACTTGTCTCGTCCTTTGGACTTTGAACGGCCTCTGCTCTTATCTCTGTTGTTGTTATTGTAGTTGTTATCTCGCTGCTCAGGCCTGCCTCGAACCTGCAATGCATCGCCCTTGGAGGGTGATGCGTCAGTCTGCACCATACCTTTCATCTTTTCCCTGGTCTGCAGGGCCTCACATACTTCCGCGAGGGTTAGATCATCGCGGCTCAACAATATGGTATCTCGCAGATTTGTAAAAGAACTAGGCAGCGAACATAACAACAGAAGAGCTAAATCTTCATCATCATATTTTACCTCCATCGACACTAGGTCGGCCACGATCTCCTTGAAGATCGACAAGTGGTTCATCACAGAACCACCTTCCTGCATCTTGTGCGAGAACAACTTCATCTTCACATGCATCTTGCTGGTTAGATCCTTGGACATGCAGATCGACTCCAGCTTAAGCCATAACGCTGCCGCAGATTTCTCCTGCAGCACCTCTTGCAAGATATCATTAGATAGATGAAGTTGAATTAATGACAAAGCCTTACGATCCTTGCGCTTTTCTTCAGGAGTCCACTCCTTCGCGTCCTTCTTTCCGAACGCATCCAGCGCCTCATCAAGATCCGAAGCCTGCGAGAGGATCGCACGCATCTTCACTTGCCACAGAGAAAACCTCGTCTTGTAGTCCAGCAACGGTAGATCAAACTTCATCGATGCCATCGCAAAACCCTAATCTGTAACCAAGGCTCTGATACCACTTGTTACAAACGATAGCAAAACAACGATGAAATTAAGCAAGATCAAACCAACGGGGGACACGAGATTTTAACGTGGAAAACCCTTCCAACAAGGAAGAGAAAAACCACGGGCGCCAGCCAGCAATACTTCACTATTTCGGGGTGAGGTTACAAACGCGCCGGGATTTACAATGTGTGGCTTATCTCCGGCGGCGGCTTACAAGACGTATTTATAGTGGTCCTGACCTAAACTAGGTCGGCAACAATAGGTGTCCTGGTCGGTTACAACTCGTACCGTACCGCGGGGGCAGCGCCCCCGCACCCCCGGCAGTCCCCCTGTCTCGGGGCATCGCGGTGGGCTACCGGCGACGGGCCTCGCTTCGCTCCGTCGTTAGCCTTCTCACTTGTAGAAACGGATTTGGATCACCATAAAATAACAGCCTTAGGACCCCCCGTGTGGTCTATTTTTTTTTGTACCCTTTTAGGACCCTGGTGGAGATGCTCTAATGACACTGCAATGTTCAATTGTATAATTTGCTTTCGCACTAGCATAGGTACTAAGGGCAACTCCAATGCAGCGACCCAAACGGATAAGAATTATGTCCTGATTTCATCTGTTTGGATCGCCAAGCGGACACATATCCAGCTCTGTCCGGTGTTTTTTTGCCAGTGAACCCAACGCACTACCCATACCCAAACTGACCCATCGCAGCTTTCCCGTCGTCATCGAGCTGCTCGCCACCACGATGTGCAGCTGCTCCGCCGCCGTCTGCGCCGCTCGCCGCTGCCACACGCTCCTCACGCCGCTGCCCTGCGCCGAGCTCCCTGCGGGCGGCAGCGCTAGCCGAGCAGAGATGACAGGAGGAAAGCCAGCTCCGACGCTTGCTCGTGCCGTCGGTGTTGTTCGAGTTGCCCTTACGCCGCTGCCCGCACGCGCGTACGTCGCCGCTGCTGCTGCTGCCCCGCTCGCTCGCTGCAGCTCGCCCGCGTGCTCGCACGCCGCTCACTGCTCCCGTGCGCCGCCGCTGCCGCTGCTCGCCTCCGCGGCCAGCTGCTCGCGCGCGCACCATCGCCCTCGAGCTCGTCCCATCGCCATCGTACTTGTCCCGTCAGATCGGAGGAAGGAGAGAGAAGAAGAAATAGATAGGCGAGAGGTGGGAGGTCACTGACATATGGGGCTATTTTTACTTGTGAGCGGACGGAGCGGATGAGAACGGAGCAAAACGGAGCTCTGCCCACGTCCGTGACGACCCAAACCTGGCCCAAATTTGGGCCGGAAATAGGTCAAAACGGACACAAAATCCGGCATCTATCCGTTCGGGTCGTGCCGTTGGGACCTGGCTTTTACCCATAGAGACAAAAACGGACAGATCTGGACAAAATGGGTACCTACGTTGGTGTTGCCCTAATGGCTACGATATATTCCTACATCAAACAAACACCATCTTTAGAGCATCTTCACCGGCAACCCTAGAAATATGGACCCCTTGAAAAAAAATCCTAGAAATATGTCCGGTAACCTCGAAAATTTGTTCGTTTTAGGAGGTGTCGGAAACATGTCTGGCACAAAATAAGGTGTGGTGTTCTCAGCGGCACCACAAACAGTCGGTCATATTGATTTTTGTCCATTTACATCAATATGTTCATATTTTATCTAAATCACATAAAAAATAATTGCATAGTATAATAATAATTAAACATATAAAAACTAGAATTATTACAACAATTAAAACTCGGCTAGTTCCAATACGAACTACTCATATGCTCTAAATGTATACAAGTGCGCGACTTGATCGTTTTACAGTCGATCATACGTTGTTTAATAAATAATTTGTTGATGTGTAGCGCGAAAATCATCAAACTCGGTCGGCACGCCCTGATGTGGCTCAACAAGAGGGGCCTTGGTACTCACACTACTCATCGAACACCATATTAGCATCCCGCTCACTCTCGATGATCATGTTGTGCATGATAACACAAGCATGCATGATCTCTCACATCTGATTTAGCGACCATGATAGAGAAGGGTACCAAACAACTGCTAACCGGTCACACCAAATACCCGCTTCACATCTTTTCAGACACTCTTGTATATTTGCGAATTGAGATTTTGCCTCAGCTACAGGGTTGCGGATTGTCTTCACAAATATCGACCAACGAGGATAGATACCATCTGTTAGGTAGTATTCCTTGTCGTATTGGTTAGTATTAATCTCATAGTTGCACTCCGAAGTTTGCCCTTCAGCAAGTCTCGCAAAAACCAGAGTGCATTGCAGTGTTGGTGTCATTAATTCTGAGAACCGGTCATGCCGAAAAAGGAGTGCTAAATCCACATGTCATAATTTGTCACATATCTAAGTACAACACTAGACGCTCCAAAACGTCCTCCTGTATACTTCCCTTGCCAAGCGAATGGACAATTCTTTCATCTCCGGTACATGCAACGGATGCTTCCAAGAATCCAGGAAAATTTTCTCGCTGCACCTCGTGCCATAAGCCGCTGAGCCAGGCGCATCACCGCCGTCAAGGAGGAGGTCGATGCCATGTGAGGGAGGGAGATGGGTTCGACCGAAGATCAATTTTTTTGTTAGTGATTGTTGTAGATCGGATCGCTAGACTAAGACGAGGAGGCTCTGGATACCATGTCAAATAGGCAGGAAACAATACCCCTCTTGGGGATTAGGTGTGTGTTAACATAAGGTGGGAAAATCCCTCAGAGTGGCACTACAGAGAGGTATATCGTATTGATGGTGTACTACACCATGCCAGGCTCACGTCATCTAATCTAGATTTTTCTTCTTTTTGAAATAACATTTTCCAATTGACTATGTTTATTTTAATTGAATGACATAGACAATTAGACATGTCATTCCGGGTGTTGTACTTTGGTGGTGGTTAGAGTGTTGCTGTTTCGAGTGTTTCATCACTCCGACGGGGTCTTTGTTTTTAATTCTCTCTTTTTATTTTTTTCTTCATTGTGTGCATCCTGTATGTCTTTCGATATCTTGTTGGTACAGACGCTGGGTGTAATTGGTATCTCTGTGATATTAATATATTCTCTTTATAAAAAAATGAATTTCCTATTTCTACAATTTTCCTATCTAATAATCAAAGGAGCCCGATACAACATTACTCTAAAAAAAAGGTACGTGGAGACATGATCTGGACTTTTAGAAAATGGGTTTGCAAAACGTATGTGCTTGTTGTTTAATTGGTAATATCGTTTTTTTTTCTATTGATGTACACTTGAAAATCCGTTCAAATTTTATGGCCTAGTATTTTTTTTCTCCACCATGTTCTTGCTATATATTGTAACTCTTGTGACGTACGCACGTTCTAACCAAACATAAGATGTTTTGGGATTGATTTGCTTTCCACGCCAGTGCATGGAGTTTAGACATGGACTCTAGCTAATGTGTTTTTGTTTTCGATATAACGGACTTGTAGTATGCAACACGGATTTCTCAATTTGGGAAAAACCATCAAACGATAATCAGGAAAGTAATCATGCTTTCAATCACTTGCTAATCAAGTTGCAACGTACATAAATACAGTAGAAAGTTAAAATTGAACCCACATATAGATTCATAAACATGCGAATGTTCAATTTGTGAGAACGAACAGTGTATTCATAAATCATATGAAAGTGGTAAAACCAGTCAAACCACACTGATTTAAAAATCTTACGTCCACACTTAATATTTATTATTCTCAACATAAATTAAAGCCGTACACATGACGTACGCGCAAACATAATACGGAAATACCAGAAAGTGCAGCTGCGCTATTTTGTCGTTTCGAGCGCTCACCCTGGCGACCACACGATTGAACCTGCGCATAGAGATATTGCGTTAGCTGCCCAGCTGTGTAGCGAGCCTCCTCCCTCCCGATCCCCTTTTCTCATCTCTCCGTCAGCTCCAGTGCTCCACGAATCGAACGACGCCGCCCTCGCCTGCTGCTCCCGGCCAACTCCGACCGCCTCCCATGCCGCTTCTCGCCGGTGCGCACGGTACCGCGTCGCCCACCCACCCACAGCGCCGCTCTCGGCCACCCATTCCACCACGCCACCGAGAGCTCCCGGATCCACTGCGCCGCCGGGAGGGCACCATCTCCTGCCCCGACCTCCTGCAGGCAACCCCCGCCGACCGGCTTTGAGGACGCCGCCAGGAGGGCCCCAACTCCAGCCTCGACAGGCCACCCCGTTGACCCGCCATGAGTGCGCCGTCCTCCCCTGCCCCTCGAGGGCCTAGGTCCTGGAGCTGCGCACCTCACGGTTTCCCGCCGGCGGGGATTAAATGCATGCGAGCTCCCCGACCTCCTGTGCGACGGCCGCTGCCGGTGGAGGAGGCTATGGACCTAGGAAAGCAAAGGCAAGAGGAGGTGAGGGTGGATAGAGGTGAAGAGCTGCCGGCCGCAGCGAGCCAGCGACCATAGTCATGGAGGACTCAATTGCATTTTTTTAGCGAACTGTAGCTCGTGCTAAACGCCAACCCCGCGACGAAACAACTTTGGTGTGCGAACGAAGCAATTTTGTTGAGCTACGCGTGCAACTTCGGTGTACGTCGAAGCAACTTCGATGAGCGAACGCATGCAACTTTGGTGTACGCCGAAACAAATTTCATGCGCGACGAATTTTTTTAAAGGCCACGGCGAAGCAACTTTGAAGAGCGATGAAGCAACTTTGGTGATCGATGAAGCAACTTTTGGCGAGCAACAAAACAACTTTGGTGAGCGACAAAACAACTTGGTGCCCAACAAAGCAACTTTGAAGAGGGACGAAGCAACTTTGGTGTGCGACGAAGCAATTTTTGCTGCGTGACCGTTTTTGATTAAAACCCACGACGAAGCAACTTTGATGAGTGATGAAGCAACTTTTGGCGTCAGTTCGAGTTAGTTCCAAACAAATTTATTAATAATCAGAGGCAAAACAATAACAAAGTGTTTGTAAAGGTAGATACGTTTGCGACGTATCATGTGGTCAGGGGGAGCGTCCGTCCGAGGCCACGTGGAAGACTCTAGAAGGCTCGCCTATTGCTATACTGAAGTTGTCTAGTGTTGTTGCGAAGTTGCCTACCTCTGTTGTGTAGTTGTCTATTATAGTTCTAAAGTTGCCTACCACTATAACGGAGTTGCTTATGGCTACACGGAAATTGCCTAGTGTTCTTACGAAGTTGCCTACCTTCGATTGTGTAGTTGTCTATTACAGTTCTGAATTTGCCAAGTTTTGTTACGGAATTGTCAACATTTCTTATGAAGTTACCTAACATTGTAGCGGAGTTGCCTATTGTTACACTGAAGTTGCCTAGTGTTGTTACGAAGTTGCCTATCTTTGTTGTGTAGTTGTCTATTATAGTTCTGAAGTTGCCTACCACTACAACGGAGTTGCTTACGGCTACACCCAAATTGCCTAGTGTTCTTACGAAGTTTCCTACCTTCGATTGTGTAGTTGTCTATTACAGTTCTGAAGTTGCCAAGTTTTGTTACGAAATTGTCAACATTTCTTATAAAGTTGTCAAACATTGTAGCAGAGTTGCCTATTGGTACACTAAAGTTGCCTAGTATTGTTGCGAAGTTGCCTACCTCTATTGTGTAGTTGTTTATAATAGTTCTGAAGTTGCCTACTACTACGACGGAGTTACCTACCGCTACACCACAGTTGCCTAGTGTTGTTGTGAAGTTGTATACAATCTTCGGTTGTGTAGTTGTCTATTACAGTTCTGAAGTTGCCTACCACTACAATGAAATTGCCTAGTGTTGCTGAATAACTGACGCCGCTGTCGCGAGTCTTCTGCTCTGGATCTTCGTCTCGGCGTCGTCGTCGGCGATGTCACGGGGATCCGGAGCCCCTCTGTCTAGGCGAGCTCGTCGGCGCGGCGACGGGCTCGTTATGGACTTTTGTTTCCCTCTCTCGTCCGCGTCGCGGCGGCGTTCTCTCCGGCGCCGTTGGGGAGAGAGGGATAGATGTGCAGGAGCTGTTGCCGTCACACTGTTGTGCTGGGCGGCGGGCTGGAGGATGCTGCGACCTATGCTGGGATGGTGGTCCGCGGATGGCGGATCTGGCTCCGTTCCTCGACGGCGTCGACCGGAGCGGCCGGATCTGGTGAAGGAGGGTGAGCTCGGGGTAGTTCCCCGACCTGCGTGCCACAGCGAGATGTGGGCACCTCGGTGCTTCTTTCGGCGGTTCACAAAGCCTCTTTTGGCGATGGAGCTTCCTCCTTCTCGGGTGAGCTGGTTTGCGTCGCTTCCTCTCTCGGTGGTCGACGCCGGAGAAGAGCGACGTGCTGGTGCTGTTCGTGCAGAGCTCTTCAAGGACCTCGTTGTAATTTCGTTGTTCTTCGGGGGGTTTTTTGCACTTTGTATGGGTCTGTGTGTCCTTCTGGACCCTTCCTCTCGTTGTGTACGTGTACTGTACTCCGTATTTCCTTAATATATATATATACGTATGCTTTCAAAAAAAAAAAACTCTACTGTGATGTGAAGGTCTCTAATACAGTTGCAAAGCTGCCTACCCTAAACGCTTGAAATTCTAGCTAGCCACGCTCGGAGCCACATATTAGGCTACAACGTTCCTAATCTGTTGAATCGAGTTTGTAAAGCAACTTGGTGTAGAGCTCCAAGCTGAGCATGCATTTGCTAAAAAAACATGCAACTGGCTAGAGTCAGGCGCACATGCGTGCGGTGGCAGAGAACGTGCATGCGGCTCGCCGTGGCTTTTTTTTTTTTTTACTTTGGCATTTATTTAAGCCAAACGTCGGAACCGCGCGTTGTCAGCTTTCCGTTTACGACGAAGCGCCCAACTCGACGATTTAGCGCACGCGCGCTCCCTATACTATATGGATCTCTCGACCGATTTCCAAACCAAAACTAATCGGATTAAGTAACGATGCATATCACGACAGTAAACCACAATGCATCTCGACTCGACCATGGAAAATTATTAATTAACGGGCCATTTGTCTTGTGGCTTCTTCTGCTTCACCTTGACCGAACTACACCTTGATACCTTCACACGAGCCTAGGCTTGGCCATGCAGACCAGGGGCTTCTCCATCTCCAGCGACATGTTGAGGCGCTCCGACAGGTCGACGCTGCAGCAGTTGGCGTCGGCAGGGACCCACTCGAAGCGGTGCAGCAGCTGCGCGAGCCAGAGGTGGACGGTGGCGAGGGCGAGCGCCCTCCCTGGGCAGATGCGACGGCCTGCCCCGAACGGCGCGAGGCGGAGGTCGCTGCCGAGCACGCTCACGTCCTCCTCCGCGAACCTCTCCGGCCTGAACGCGTCCGGCTCCGACCAGACCTCCGGGTCGTGCGCGATGGCCCACATGTTCACCATGGCCGTGGTGCCCGCCGGCACGAGGTGGCCGCCGACGCTCGCGTCGTGCACGGCGAGGCGCGCCCACGAGAGCAGAGGGCCCGGCGGGTGCATGCGGAGAGTCTCCTTGACGACGCACTGGAGGTAAGGCAGGCTGCCGACGTCGGCGTCCGACACAGCGCAGCCGCTTCCGACCACGGCGTCGATCTCGGCCTGCACCTTCGCCTGGATGTCCGGGTGAAGCACCATTCTCGCCATGATCCACTCCAGCAGGATCGCGACCGTGTCAGTCCCTCGAAAGATCATCTCCTGTACAATATCATGAAAACATGCAAATGTATGTTTATGCAAGTGCACTAATCCAGCAACAAGTATAGTACTACAATGCAGAGTCATATGCGAGAATTTTACCCAAAGAAGAGCAACCATGTCAGACTCTGCGAGCCTGTCCTCCCCTTCCAGTCCAAGCAAGACGTCGACGAAGTCTCCTGCGGCCAGCTCCTCGCCTCCGCCATTGTCGCGGCACAGCCTCTTCTGCGTGTGCTCTTCGATGATGTTCCTCACGTACACGTCCACTCTACGCACCAGGCTGCTGCACCTCTTCCTGACGCCTTGCAGGTCGAGCCACTTGAGCAGCGGCAGGTGGTCAGCCCAGTTGAACATTCCGAGCAGCTCATACCCTTCCTTCACCATCGCCTCGAGCTCGACGCCCTCCTGGCTGGCAGCGTCGTAGCGCGTGCCGAAGACGGTGGCCATGACGTGCTCCAGGGAGGCCGCCTGGAGCACGCGCCTCATCATGACGGCATCTCCGCCACGGGCGGCCAGTTGGTGGAGCATGCCCTCGCCAATGGCGAGGCGGCACGGGGCGGAGGCGGCGACGCGGCGGGCGCTGAAGAGGTAGGTGGCGCTGATGCGGCGGAGCGCGCGCCAGTAGTCGCCGGAGGGCGCGAAACCCATCGCCCGGTGGAAGAGGAGGCCGCGCGCGGCGTCCTTGATGGGGCGATCGGCGAAGGCGGCGCTGGTGAGGAGCTCCCGCGCCGTGTCCGGCTTGCTGGCCACGACGAAGCGGGTGAGGCCGACGGAGAAGGACACGAGCGCGTCGCCTCCTGGCACGGAGCGCGAGAGGGCGGCGATGGCGCGGTGCGCGGCATGGCCTGCGAGCGCGGTGACCGCGCCAGGCGCTCCCGGTGGCGAGGAGCCGCGGAGGCGGGAGAGCGCCCAGGCGGGGCCGCCAGGGCAGAGCCACAGCAGCGAGGCGGCGATGAGGAGGACGGCGAGGAGAGGGGAGAGGAAGGTGGCGGACGCGGGGAGGAGCAGGAGGAGGTAGTCCTGGCTGGAGCTGAGGGTGGCGTCCATGGTTGGCTTGCAGGTGTGGAAGGCAGGATGGTGCTGGGTTGTGGGTTTGAGAGTTGGGGAGGAGGGGGGTTTAAATAGGCGGCGCGACCGTGTGTAGTTTTTTTTTTTAGTTTAATGGCCGAGTAAAAAACTCCCCCAAATTGCGTTTATTAATTTGGTGTGATTACCGTAATAAGAGCGCTGTGATTTCTTGCTAGCTGGCCATGCAATTCAATTTGATGCCATTGAGTAATTTGAAATTTGGAAGCATTAAAACGGCTGAGTTATTAACCATTATTACCGTCGAGATTGAATCCTCGGAAACCTACATGCAGACATGCGGAGTGCGCTGCACTTTTATTTTTATAGCTATATAACGGGAACACATCAAATTAAATCTATTTATCTTTCATAAAATATTCTGATCGACTCAAGATTCAACGCATACGCTAAAGGTTGTAACGTGTATCAGTTGCTAAATTTCATGTTATATCACGAAGTTCATATAACCAAACATACGCCAACGGGTGAAATATCTATAACATACAACGCCCACTGGTATAATATCAGAACGAAATAATTAATATATAAACAACAACAAAATTGGGGTGGTCTACCCAAACATACAACAACAAATTCGGATTCGGTTTCTTTGGTTTTTGTTCCATTCCTCATTACCTGAATAGACAGCCAGAACACTATCTCAATCCTTGTAAAGAAGATGCAACACCGGTTACACAACTTGAGAGTGAGTCTTAAGGCATTGGTCGAACAAAAGGTTGCAGAAAATATTCTTTGCAATAAGTGCTGAACCTAGCATGGTTATTTTACACAATGCATCGTGAACGAAATCGATTTGCAGAGTTGGTAAAGCACATCAGTGTTCGGTTTGTTCATAACATTCACTTTGGTTCTACGCGTAGAGGTAAAATTAGTTAAAACCAGTTAAAAATTAAAATTAGATCTTCTTTCCCTATCAAGCATCGAAATTTGTGCCATTTATATATTAGAAAAAGCACCAAGAGGCGCAAAGTACATGGCCAGGACCAAAACCAAATTGTTTGCTGCTATACAAAAAGACAAAGAGGTAATATGTAAAACACCCATATTAATCGCCAAGCTGATCAAATTCATCAACCTCCATGGTAAAATCACTAAAATGTTGAGGCTATTTACTCAGAAACCTATCAGATTATATACATCATGCCAACCAAGGCCCATATATCTCCATCCTATAGGCCAGATACAAATAAATCTAGTGTGAAAACTATGATGTCTGAACGATGTAGTACATCAGCTTCATTTGCATCTGCTCTGCAGCAGCACACTGGAGGAAGGTTTCAGCACGACTCGTTAACCGGCCGTGTCGGATCGGACTGCGAGGTCATTAGGCCAGCACAACAGCAGAGGTCGGCGGTCGGTAACACATGGGTAATGTGAAATCTTTAATTATGTTAACTATGGTAAATAAAGTTAAAGCGTAGATGAACTGCAAAAAATAAATTGCATATCAGGGTCTATGGAACAATAGTAAATTTCCCACAATGGTAAGATGATTTTTTAAATGAGAAGTGAATCGAGAAATGATTGCATACCTTTTGTTTACTGAAAACAATATATCTATATGTAGAAAGTAGAATAGGCAAAGCATGGTAGATCATATAAGGACATAATGGGCTTAAGCACGTAGTGAACGGACAGCAGGTCTTTCTGAGCTATTCAGCACATGCTTTGCATTGAAATAACACATACCAGAAGAAGGTAATGAGTATACCATAAGATCTTGGTTGGTAGCATTGCAAGTTTCTTGCGAGAATTCATCTATATATATAAGAACAGATTTAACTTCTACCTATCAGCAATTTTTCCAATATCACTACGAAGGGCATCTACCTCATGGACAAGTTGAGAATCCACCCATGAGTTAGCAGATCTGCACTTGTAATCCGTGGTATATAAAAAACTGACAGACAATTCCTTATATTCCCACCTTGATCATCTGGCTCCCTTAGAGAATGCCGAGAAAACATTTAACCGCATCAATGATTATGCATATCAGTAAATCAGACCACATCGAATTGTTTATGAATGTAAAATTAACTTATGCAAAAGTAACAAAAATATGAGATTACCAGTATCACAATTAACATTATCCATTTCGTCAATGTTCAAATACCTTGAGAATCTCATACTGTACTCTGTATTGGCGTCAACGGACAATTTGCTGTGTGACCTTCATGTGGGCTTTTACTTGAAGGAAACATGCTCGGTAGTATTACATTCTTCCTATCGTGAGGAACATTTTCATTAGTCTGACACCAAGATCCTCTATCTTTCACCTGCAAGATTCACAAGAGGAACCACTGGGAAAGGCAGAACGGAAGAACAAAGTTTCTACTATGCAGTGTCTCCCCGTATAGATCAACTGCTCAACTGAACAACAAACATAAGATCTCCCATTCCAGAATAACAAGTACCTATTTAAGACATTAAACACAGAGAAAATCTCACCCCCTTGAAGTAGCGTTGGCCGACGCTGTTCTCGCCTCGTATCAGGCTGTCGTGTCCGGTCAATCTCCTTCACCATCGCCATTGGCGACGGCGTCTAGCTTCACTTGCTCACAGCAGTACACCTCGCGCCTAATTGAGTACACCAGGAATTTGTCTCCAAACACAACTTTAATAGGAGGGACGATGAGAGAAGCGCCGCAGTTCAGTCTCTGTGGGGGGTGGGGGTGGGGGGTGTGAGAATGACATGAGCAACTCCAGGCTGCTGCTCACCACAAAGTCATCCTACCAGACCATTGCTGGGATTCCTGTCGATTCGTGGAAGCAACCACTAATTAGGTGATGGGCGTTTTGGTGGGAATAGCTCGCGACCACGCCGCGCTGCTGCTGCGCCTCTACGAAGAGGCGGAAAGCGAACATGTTAACGACCAGCGGAAATCGAAATCCAAATCAAAGGAAACCAAATTGGCGGAGGGAGTGCAGATCTCACCTCCTCTTGCGCCGCCGGCTTCTTGTGGTCTTCGTCGGTGGCGGCGGGAAGGTGAGCAGGGTGTCCGGGCAGCCGAGGCCCCCTCATGTAAAACTGAACTAACTGACCAAAAACAAGAATGAAACCTAGTACTAACTCATTAGCTTGAGTTTTTCACCGCCTGCCACTCCCGCCGAACTCTCGGCCAGCCGCTCCAATCACACACTCGAAAAAAGGTCCCCCCTCCTTTACCCGAGCTTGGAACCCGCTACCAACTTAAAAAGATGGTAGACGAAGTTACCCCACCCAAATACCCCATGAAAAGAACGGAAAAGAACTGAGCAAATAAGACTAACTAAATAAAAATTGAAGATACTTAGATAATGAGAAACTTAGGCAAGTGAAATGCCAATAATGAGTGACTGAAGTAATGAATAACTGAAGGAAATATAAAGAGAAACTTAGGAAAATTAATTTAATTTTGAAATGCCGAGAAACAAGTGAAATGAAGAAAAATGAGAGTCTCAAGAAATGCCCTAAAAGAATGAAATAATGAAAGACTAAGGAAATGAGAGAGTGAAGAAACTTAGTGAAATACAAATAATGAGAGATTGGAGAAATGCGGAGAAATGGAGTGACTAAAATAATGAATGATTGAGAGACTTAAGAAAACATAACGAGTCTCAAGAAATGAAGAAAATAGAGAGACTAAAGAAATGCAGAGAAATGAAGTGACTAAAATAATGAAGTAATGAGACACTTAAGAAAATATAATGAGATAATGAGGAAAATACTGAATAGATTGAATAAAGAAATGAGAGAGTGAAGAAATGGGTAAAACTCAAGCTAATAATGAGTAAAACTCAAGGAAACAACCGACTCAAGACTGTAAACTTATGAACTGAAGTAAACCGAAATACTTGATAAACTGAAGAACATGGTACACTGAAGACTAATAATGAAAGACTGACAATGAACAATGAATAAATAATGAAAGACTTGATAAACTAAAGAACAAGGCAACTTAGGCAAGTGAAAGTGCCAATTATGAAAGACTGGAGTAATGAAATAATGAAAGACTAAGAAATAAGGGACTGAAGAAAATTAGTGAAAAGGACTAAAATAATGAAGGATTGAGAGACTTAAGAAATTTAATGAGTCTCAAGAAATGAAGAAAAATGAAATGAAGTGAATAAAATAATGAAGTAATGAGATACTTAAGAAAGTATAATGAGATACTGAAGAAATGATGACAAGCTAATTATATTATACTGAACAAATGAGAGTCTCAAGAAATGCCCTGAAAGAATGGAATAATCAAACACTAAAGAGCACATATGACTGAGAGAAGACTGAAAATAATGATGAAGGAGAGATGCCTAAAAGAACAGCCTGAAATACATGGGGGACTGAAAAATAATAAACGATAACTAAATGATTCAAATGAGGACTGACAACACTTGGCAAAACTGAAGGTTGAAAGAAAATACTCAAAAACCAATAATAAAAAAAACTGAAGGTTTGGACTAGGCTGGACCACACACTGCGAGATTTACTCTCAGTGGAGAGCATAAATCGGCCCACCAGAATATTGACTGTTAGCAGGTTTGGACTCACAAATCTGATAGCATCTTGATTGTCAACATCCAAACCTGCCCCACCCCACATTCTGTTGTCTTTTTCTATTTTTCTTATAAGCAAGAAGGCAAATATGGAGAAATGAATGACCAGACACCCAATAAACTTTGTCCAAAATAGTCTAACCCATATTAACCCAACTACTTCAGCTCATTATTTTCAACAAATAACAACAAAGGAACACATAAACAGTGAATCATTTCTTTAGAACCAACGAAATGCAACGCTTGATCCTGATTACATTGTTGATAAAAACCTTAAAAATGCTAGACGCCATGCTAGTCCTGCCATCAGAGAAAGTTTAGTGAAGAACTCGTACTGAACACACTATATTAATCATCCATGGCCGAATTAATCTCTTGAATAGCTGCATTACAGCTGAACTAATTGCTTTCATGGCTGCATCACTACTGAATTAATCCCTTGCATAGCTGAATTACTACTGAATTCAACTGTTCTGCTACTGCTATTGCAATAAACAAACTAACCATCAGAAGACTGAACAAGCTTAACAAGCCCCCAGAATATCAAACGCATACTTCATTGCACCCTCCCTCGGTGTCCTAGCATTTACAAGTTATAACTGTCAAAGTGCATAACAGTTTTTCTTTAGAAAGAACATCAGTCGCCGCTACTTACATGAAGTTCTGAACTTGAAATACAAAAAAATAATGATCCCAGACATCATTATTGCTCTTAACAACTCCAATCATGTGAGCATCATGTTCAGATTGCTCACGAAACAATAATGATCCTAGACAAGAAAAAGAAATACGATGTTAGTTTTTCTTAGGGATGCTTCAGGTGCACCTTGTTTATATAGCCACTACTACACGCAATGAACTACCCGATACAGTCACTAAGAACTGCTATAACGAAATGGTTCACACGAATTTATTCTGCCGTAGGCTATACTCTGGTGCAGGCTATTGAAGACAAAATAAATTCTGCTTGTAGGTTCTTCCAATTAACTTCACTTCGTTGCACTTCACTCGTATCAAATACAAACCAGTAGGCAGTAGCCATACAACCTTCTTGGTTAATCGAATTTGCCCCACATAGGCACACACACGAGCAAGCAGCTACCCTTCTAATTTCTCTCAAGTCGACGAACTGAAACTGAAAAACAACACGGGGAGCAGCAGATCCAAACACCTACAACCATGGAGCTCCCGGGAACAAAATCAATAATCAACAACCCAGGGTCACTCCACTCCTCCGCCTTCACCTAGCGACTGAATCTAAAGCCTGCTACCTGAATAGGACCACCGCGGCCGACACCGTGGTCACGCATACGCAGCCCTCGAGCATCAGTACCGCCACGGAAAACAGACAATTCCGCTACTCCCACATCGGCCGCGCCAGACACCACTACCACGTCATCTCTCTCGCCGGCGAACAAATGAGAGAGGGAAACTGAGGAAACGAAATCAGAAACGAACCTATCTCCGCGGCGGCGCCCATGGCCTCCGTCCCTGCGAGCCACCATTATCTTTGGGGGCGAGGTGAGGGATCCCTGCAGACCTCTCCGAATCGCGACGACCTCTCCGCCATAGCTTTTCGCCCTCTCTCTCTCTCTCTCTCTCTCTCTCTCGCAAAAGCGGCGGATTGAGAACACGAAATGAAAATTCCTAAAAAAACACTCAAAGGGACTCGTTGACTCAACCGCGGGACAAAAAAAATGAAGAAATTGGAGAGAGAAAGACAGAGTGCACCGAGATTGTTGAGACAGATCGGATGGTCCAAAAAATGACTGTTTCTCAATTACAAAACAGCTAGCTGTTAATTAGGAAAAGTGAAACACTAACGTGGCAGATGTCAAACATGATTCTTTTCACTACTAGGACAACGGGCGTTAGTCTTAACCGCAGCATGCGGGTTCTAAGTTCTAATAGATAAGCGATGTCTTATACAGTCCTTTTCATCAGTTCGAATTTTCGGATAGTTGGCTAGTGCATCAGTTTTAATATGGTATCAGAGCTAGAGATTTAGAGTTTAAATACTGACCAATGCAGTATTAAAATAAATATTTGCGCGGCTCGTGAAGAAAAAGTCCACGGCCTAGACGTGAGGGGGAGTGTCAGAAATATCACAGCCCTTTCCATCAGTTCGAACTTTTGAGATAGTTGGCTAGTGCATCAATTTAATAAGCGCAACGGATTGGATGACGAAATTAGGGTTTAGAGTAGCGGCGGAGAAGATTTTAGCGGGGTGGCGGTGCATAGCGGCGCGGACAAGAGGATGGCGTGGTCATCGGATTGCTTATTCCGCTCCTGGCTTCCGTCGAGCCGTCGGAAGAAGAGTGACAGGAATCAAGGTCGTCGACGCGCTATCAGGAGAACTCGGTGGCGTAGGAGTTGGAGAAGCTCTACCACTGCAATCTGCGGAGGAAGTCGCCCAGATGGATCTTGTAGAGACCTCAGAGACTAGGCAGGAGGTACTACGCATGCTTGGATGGCATGTTGAGCTTGTTTGGATATGTTGAATGGCACTATGACTCATTGCCGATGTTTTTTTAGTGATTTGATTGGATATTTGCGAGATGATGTGTGGAGGCTGCGTGGCCAAAGAAATGTGGCTCGGTCTGAAGATTGCAATATTCATGAAAAAAATCTGTAATATTCAAGGAATAGCTCACTTGACTTCTTTTTCTTGCTAGTCTTAGTAAGATGTGCATTCTTTTTCTTCCCTTTCTTTAGATTTCCATTGCACCCTGACTTGTTGTGTCCAGATTGTCACACAATGAACATTTGATTATAGTTACATGCTTGCTCATTTGATTATTGTTTCTTCTCTCTTCATGACATTTTCGCGGCTTCTTGACATTCTCATATCTAGGAGGTTTGAGGCCTAGAAATTTGCAGAAACATGCCACATATCGTCACCTTCCACAGTCCTCACTATGTGGAATTTATTCATTTTCACTCTTTGAATACTAGTAGCAACTGGAGCTTCATCTTCAACTCATTACCAACAACAACGGGAGATTCAAATTGGTTTTGATCATGCCCTAGATTCAACACTTGAGTTACAACAGCTCATCTTCGTCATGATCAACAGCTACTGGCCTTCTTGTGCTGTTTTTTTTTCAGTGGGCTACTGATTGCTTGTGTGCATCAGTTATAAGTACATCAGTGTTAGATTCAACAGAACTCATGACATTATCTGGTTTTTCTTCACCCATGCTTCGATTTAGACCGGGATTAGTTAGATGAGAGCGCAAAACAACATGGATTTCGACGTTAGGATTCGATCCGTCCAACCTCCACGAGTTAAAGGTTTTAAATGGGATTTTTATTTTCAAAAGCAAAAGCAAAGGTACGTTGCTCCTGTGGAGAAGACGAACGTGCGCGTGGAGTACGTAGCAATTGAATTGTTTCCATCAATTGGCTTCAATGAACCTACTGGTACCTAGCTAGCACACGCTACTTCTGCTGCTACGCGTTGGAGTACAGTAGTGGGCTAGCTACTAGCTAGTGGCTATGATAGGAGCATGAGGCAGGCTTTGGCCCATCTCGTCCCAGCGGGGGATACGTCGCCGTGCTGGGCCCCGGCCGGACATCGATGCAGGCGGAGGCGGTCCTCGGGTCTCGAGCGGAGCCTGCCACCGCCGCCGACCGAAGCGGCGGGCACATGCCGCCGTGCATCAATGGGAGGAGCCGTCACGGCCGGCCGGCCGGCGTGCGTACGAACGGCGCAGCCTATACGGCCGTTCCTTCCAATCAGTCTGCAGCTGCACGCGGGTGGAACAGCTAGAGCTAGCCTCGACGACAAGACAGGTCCGCCATGGTGGTTCAGCAATGAAGTGATAGATGGATGCTCTGCTCTGCTCTGCTCAGCTCCGTCCGTTCGTTCCGCACCACGGCATGTCACTGTGTACGCCTCATCAACCAGTGGTACGTACCTTTATGCCAAAACAAAACAAATTCACATCTCCCAACTACTATTATAGTACTCATATGACTATCACCTTTATGCCAAAAAAAAAAACAAATTCACAACTCTCTCAACTATTATAGTACTCATATGACAATCTATTGTGGCTTGTTTTTGTCATTTTATCCGATTCAGAGAGATGTCATCGTTGCAATTGGGAGTTCTGCCAAACATACTCCGTATGTACGTGCCTACTGGAAATACCCAGATCAAAAGAGTGAGTTTTTGCTGACTCTCAACTATTATTCACGGCTCATTTAATTACATGTCGCAATGCAGCTCATTGTTGGTGCATGTGCTAAGCCACTAAGCAACTCAAACAAGTCCGTAACTATCTATCTACTCTGGCTCGTTCTTGTCATTTTCCTACTTGGGTGGGATGCCAATTAACTTTGTAAAAGAAAGGCTTTGGCAACATACTCTGAAGAGAGTTTTTGCAAACTCCCAACCATCATCTCCGGCTCATTTAATTATGCATGTTAGCATGGTTCATTTTTGTTGATAAACTTATCAAATTGGTGCATATATAATTGTCTAGTGTGGCCGCTTCTTCCCATTTTTCCACTTGGGTTGGATGCCAACTTTGCAAAAAGGCGATTTGACAACACATGTGATGTAAGAAAGCACGGATTTTTTTTATTCAGAGTTTTTTCTAACTCTCAGCTACTATTTGTGACACATTTAATTATGTGCGGCTCGTTGTTGTTTCTAATCTATTGAATTAGTAATCAATTTCGTCCAGAACTATCTATTGTGTCTCGTTTTGTCATTTTCCCACATGAGAGGATGCCAACTTTGCTCAAGGGATATGTTTGACAACATATATATGTACCCAGATTGAAGAATGTTTGCTAATTCTCAGCTATTATTCACGGCTAATTAAATTTTTTCTCTTCATGCATCTCATTTCTGGTGATAAACTCTTAAAAAAGTTAAATTTGCCCATAACTATCCAATTGCGGATAGTTTTGCATCTCACTTTTCCTGCATGGGTGGGATCCAAACTTCGCATAATGGTGGTTGGACAATCTATACTTGCAAAAAATATCCAAATTCATACTTGCGCCAACTATCAACTATTATCTGTTGGTTATTTATTTATTTCTAATAGTATGGCTCATTCTTGTTGCAGAGCTATTAAAACAATCAGATTGGTCGTTTGTCCCACTTGGTTGGGACGTCAACTCAGTGAAAAGTGAGGTTTGATAACATATGTACGTGCAAGAGTACAAATAATACCGAAATGAACAAGTATTATTGATAATAGCAACAATTCCGTGGGAGAAATACAAACGCAAGGGGATTTTAAAGATTTTTATGTGAACAACATGTGCCACCTGGTCACATGCCATGTGTACTGCGGCATGAAAAAGGGGACATACAAGATCTACAACAGAAAGTTTAAGTATCAGTTTGATCATGTTGATAGTTGAGAGACGAAAACGAGTCGTGTGACACAGTGACAGTTTACACACGAACTTGTAACTAGATATTTTTTAATGTACACTGAATTGACCCTGGTTTCAAACCTTTTAGGGCCTCTTTGATTCACATGATTCCAAAAATGCCTTAGCAAGAAAAACGCTAAAACTAGATGTGAAGAGTCATGATATGCTGAACCTACTGAACTTAACAACATAAGAACATCTAATTAGGGTTGATTGATTGCATCATAGGAAAAAGCAAATGATTTTTCCTAGAAGATTAGGGCTTTGACATACTTGTCATCATAACAAAGGCAAATTAAGTAAGGTTCGGCTCGATTTATTTTTTTCTTTGGAATTACATATGAAATCATATTAATTCCTTTGAATCAAATAGACCTAGTTGGAATGTAAGAGAAAATTAGGCGTGTTCGGAAGTGTCTCAGCTTCCCGAAATCTAACTCCGCGCGCCAGCTTTGTGCTTCTTTGAGGAGCCCAAAATGTTTGGGTCTGCTCGAGTTTCTAGCATGAGCTGGTAGCCCAATAAGGAGGGAATATGGCCCAGTTAGCAATGTGGGTTTGGTACACTACATCGCTCGCCACGTATATTCGCTCGAGGGAGAGAAAAGATATCATCTTCTCTAGAAAAAAGTTTGTCTTTTCTCGGTCCATGCTTGTCGGCGGCTCCTAGCATTAGTCCCACGTGATGCGCGTGCTCCTGCCAACGCCAGCCCTGCAGTAGCTACAACGGGACCACCCCTGCTCGTTAACAGTACGAGGACGATCGATGGAGGCGTGCAGTTGACAAGGAACCATGTTCCTGAATATTCAAGAACTGTAACTTGAGAAGGAGGCCCGGGACAGGGGAGGTCAAGAATGAGACGACTATACCTGGTGCAGACGGCACTAGATTGAGGGTGGTGGAAGGGGAGTGACACCGCTAGATCCGGTCGACGCATTAATTCCTCTCAAATAGATCAGTTAGTTTTAGTTGTGTCCTCCCAAACAGACCTAGATCTCTCTCTTTCCCATGTGTTGGGAATTTCTCTATACCATACTCGAATGGATGCTTCTGTAGCGCCCCGACCCCGGAATTATACAGAGAGGCTATGTAACCCACAGGCTATGTGATGACGGGATTGATGAGAGTGTTTCTCCCTCAACTACGCCAACAAGCACTCTTGATACCCTGAAAGGAAAATAATATATGGGATAGGTTGAGCCTCCAAGTGCAAAGTATGTAGAAGTGGAAGTTTTTTCCCCACGAGGGTGACTCAAGGGTTTAATATCGAACTCTCGGGGAATCAGGTAGTGGGGATTTTATCTCCTTGTCCTTCTCTAGATTTGCTAGTCAAACAAAGTAGATTGCTTTGTGCCCTCAACCTCACCAAGTGGTTGTCAAGCACAAGGTGTGAGAATGATATTAAGATAATAATGAATGCAAAATAGTAAATAAATATGCAATGGTGGTAAGTGGTAATGCAAGGATGATAGTAATGATGATGGATGATATTTTTGGGGTTTTTATATGTGTATGCAATGAATAAAAGTGTTTTTGTATTTTCTGATTTTAAAATGGCTGGATGTAGAAAATGCTTAAAAGTGGTTGGAAAGTTGTTTCTTATGATTAAAAATGGACCGGGGTTCATGGTTTCACACATGCACTCTCTCTTTAATATAGTGTGGCAAATAAGTACACATAGGATTAACATATGAGATTGCAAACAAGTTTAATGACATGTTACTAATTATATGGGCATCACGTCCTAACATAGAGACCTTTTTATTATTAGTCTCACTTATACTCCACCAAGATGCGAACTAAATCATAACACCTCAGTAATTAAGATAACTCAGAGTATAGCCTTAAGATTAATGACATGAAGTGAAAATAAGAACATGCTGGATCTAGTCATAGGTAGAGGCTTGTCACTCCTCATACCTTGCAACATGGTATTTTGGTTTATCCCTAGTGAGGCAACAAAGTAAGGTAAACACCCAATGGATCGCGATATTAAGTTGTCAGCTTATCACATCACCACCCCCGTTACTCCAACTAATGCACACGTTCCCCCTCACATGCTCTCATAAACATGCTTGATCAAAACAAGGATACAAGAACGGGGTACATAATATGCATCTACTTTCATAACTGAAATAAACATTGCAATCTCAACATATATTAACTCATAAAAAGATCCACCACAAAGGTAATACAACGATGACTGTAATCATGTTCAGCAGCTCATACGGTGCTAATTAGTGAAGCTCAAGAGAGAGAGAGAGAGAGATACATATGCTACTGCCATAAACCCATAGTCCAGAGGTGGACTACTCCCTCTTCATCATGGAGACGGTGGAGATGTCGATGGAGAAGAAGGAGACCTCTCCGGCAGCGCTCCGCCGGAGTTTCCCCCCTCTAATCTGTAGCCTCCTGGTCTCTGTTTCTTGTTTCTCTCGTGTGGTGGCTCCCTCTTCGAAGAACGTCGGGGGGCTCTTTATATAGGCGTTTTTAGGTCACGAGAAAGCTTCAGGAAGAAGGATCGTCGCAAACGGGGCCACGAGGGCCAAAAGAGGTGGGCCCACGCGGCCCCTGTACCTGGCCGCGTGGGGCACCCTCTTTCGCCCCTCCGGCCTCCGTTTGCTTGCTTCCTTCGCTCCTAGGTCTTCCTCCTTCCAAAATAATGATCGCCGTAAATTTGCAGCTCATTATGACGTCGTTAAGGCCCTGAAATAAATAAGGAAAAAAATAGGGGTTTTCTGCCTACGCAGGATTAATTCCATAAAAAGGGGAAATCATTATTAATTACCAAAAATCATTAAATAACAGTAATATACCCCTTATATGATGCAAATATGAATGGAATATCATGTATGCATTTTACATGCATCAACATCCCCAAGCTTAACTCATGCTCATTCTCGAGTATGAAAGTGATAAAACTAACATGAACTTTGCAATATAATAACAACATGGATATAAAAGATGATTGCTACTGCTACATAAAGTCAAATGATTCATTAATTCAAAGAAGTAGCAATATGCAAACAGTTTATAAAGTTATATCAAGTATTCAATGCAAGGATGTTCAATGATAGTTCACGAAGTGTAACATTAAAGATAGTAATATGGACCACAAGTATGCAATATGATAAGTAAGAACATCCCACATTGGTCATAGAGTGAAGATGAAAATTTGAAAGTAAAAGGTGGACACTTTGGAAAGGATATATAAATGAGTAGAGGTAAAACATGCATAAGTTTCATCTATCCTCCAAACTATTCTACTTGAGTTATTGATTGCAATGGTAATACTTGGTGTCAAGCTCTCATTCCCCTATCATAGCATCTTGAATGATTAAAGTTAAATGTGAAAGCAAATATGAGTAGTGGCCTTGATAAAGTAAAGGTTAGATGTCTCATGCCCCTTGAATACAAGTACCTACACCATGATTACCCATCTTGGGAAACAAAGCAAGTTTAAGTTATCTATCATTGTAAGTAATAATGGTATTATCAAGAGCCTCAACTGGGGTACCTCTTGTCCCATGATATGGATCAAGCCCACATCAAAACAACAAGACAAACAAACATAATGAACAACCTCAACACCCTTTTTATTTACCACTTGATATACCTTTTTATTGTAGGGTGTATCACAGAAAGTTCAAAATAGCATGTAACTAAATTTCTACCATGAATGATGCATGGCTTAGATTGGCGGCCCAGGTTTCTCTCTAACCATTTATACAAACTCATTTAAACTTACTTTATTTCCACATTATTTCACCATGATAGGCATCCATAAACAAAAGTACATGATATCAACTAAATAAATGATGGAACATGTTGAAAGCTTTGCATGTGACAGCACATATGGGCTAACTCCCAACCTTAAACATTTATGAAGCCACTATCATCATAATATTAATCACAATGGTTCATGTTTATTAAATGCAATAAAAATAAAGTGTGCATCAAGTTCGCGAGAGATTTTTAACCAACTTTTCCCATTACAATAAATAACATAATCATTTTCATTTAGAGGTATAGATAACACAAATAACATGGTAAACATACTTGGAATAGCATAAAGCTAATAGGTAGATATGGTGGACTCACTGGAAAAACTTGGGTTGAGGGTGCTGATGACGGAATTGATGAGAGTGTTTCTCCCTCAACTACGCCAACAAGCACTCTTGATACCCTGAAAGGAAAATAATATATGGGATAGGTTGAGCCTCCAAGTGCAGAGTATGTAGAAGTGGAAGTCTTTTCCCCACGAGGGTGACTCGAGGGTTTAATATCGAACTCTCGGGGAATCAGTAGTGGGGATTTTATCGCCTTGTCCTTCTCTAGATTTCCTGCAAACAAATTAGATTGCTTTGTGCCCTCAACCTGTCAAGCACAAGGTGTGAGAATGATATTAAGATAATAATGAATGCAAAACAGTAAATAAATATGCAATGGTGGTAAGTAGTAATGCAAGGATGATACTAATGATGATGGATGATATTTTTGGGGTTTTTATATGTGTATGCAATGAATAAAAGTGTTTTTGTATTTTCTGATTTTAAAATGGCTGAATGTAGAAAATGCTTAAAAGTGGTGGAAAGTAGTTTCTTATGATTAAAAATGGACCGGGGTTCATGGTTTCACACATGCACTCTCTCTTTAATATAGTGTGGCAAATAAGTACACATAGGATTAACATATGAGATTGCAAACAAGTTTAATGACATGTTACTAATTATATGGGCATCACGTCCTAACATAGAGACCTTTTGATTATTAGTCTCACTTATACTCCACCAAGATGCGAACTAAATCATAACACCTCAGTAATTAAGATGACTCAGAGTATAGCCTTAAGATTAATGACATGAAGTGAAAATAAGAACATGCTGGATCTAGTCATAGGTAGAGGCTTGTCACTCCTCATACCTTGCAACATGGTATTTTGGTTTATCCCTAGTGAGGCAACAAAGTAAGGTAAACACCCAATGGATCGCGATATTAAGTTGTCAGCTTATCACATCACTACCCCCGTTACTCCAACTAATGCACACGGTCCCCCTCACACGCTCTCATAAACATGCTTGATCAAAAAAAGGATACAAGAACGGGGTACATAATATGCATCTACTTTCATAACTGAAATGAACATTGCAATATCAACATATATTAACTCATAAAAAGATCCACCACAAAGGTAATACAACGATGACCGTAATCATGTTCAACAGCTCATACGGTGCTAATTAGTGAAGCTCAAGAGAGAGAGAGATACATATGCTACTGCCACAAACCATAGTCCAGAGGTGGACTACTCCCTCTTCATCATGGAGACGGTGGTGATGTCGATGGAGAAGAAGGAGACCTCTCCGGCAGCGCTCCGCCGGAGTTTCCCCCCTCCAATCTGCAGCCTCCTAGTCTCTGTTTCTTGTTTCTCTCGTGTGGTGGCTCTCCCCTCGAAGAACGTCGGGGGGCTCTTTATATAGGCGTTTCTAGGTCATGAGGAAGCTTCAGGGCGAAGGATCAACGCAAACGGGGCCATGAGGGCCAAAAGAGGTGGGCCCATGCGGCCCCTATACCTGGCCGCATGGGGCACCCCCTTTTGCCCCTCCGGCCTCCGTTCGCTTGCTTCTTTTGCTCCTAGGTCTTCCTCCTTTCAAAATAATGATCCCCGTAAATTTATAGCTCATTATGACGTCGTTAAGGCCCTGAAACAAATAAGGAAAGAAATAGGGGTTTTCTGCCTGCACAGGATTAATTCCATAAAAAGGGGAAATCATTATTAATTACCAAAAATCATTAAATAAAAGTAATATACCCCTTATATGATGCAAATATGAATGGAATACAAGTATTATAGTGCAAAGTTCATGTATGCATTTTACATGCATCAGGTGCTGGAAACAAGTTTTTACTTGTTGGAATTTTTGGGCTAGCAAAAGGGAGAAAGATGACCATCTAGATGCATACATGAGTGTCCATAGAACTAACTAATTCATGTCAAACAAGTTGAAATAACATACAGCATCAAAACATGAATAAAAGATAGCTCATGATAAAGCATTTGCAAATTATTACTCATAAAGAAGCTCATGAATGATGCAACTATATGTGTAATTAAAAATCAACTTAGACATCCCTTTTCCTAATACAACAAAGGCATGCAAGATATTTCAACCCATATTTCCAGTAGCTTTCTCATATATAAATGATAGTGTGGTGGTCTCACAAAATAAAAATCAAGGCAAAAACAAACAAAAAGACGCTCCAAGTTTATGCGATAAAGTGTTTCAAATGAAAAACAGAAGTTAGACGTGTGCAAACCGAGAGTATGTTGGTTCAGTGGGGATGTTCTCCATATCCCCAAGCTTATGGTTTTCACCATCCTTGGATAACTCATGGTGCATCTCCTCCAATCCCTGTGAAAAAACTTCAAAACACTGTTTCTCCCATTTCTTTTCTGTAGGGTGATATTAGTAGAGATAAACAAATAGGCTTCTTGCTGCATATAATCCATGGACTAAAATTCATATGAATGATCAGAGAGTGTATAATGTTGTATGCCCACTCATAAACTCAATTGGATCAAAAATATTCAACTCAAAAGTTCAAACTATGCATAAAACAATATGGGACAGAATCTGTCCAGAAAAATAGCAGCAGAAAAACGTATTTTTATGTCCTACTTAAGATCATCGAAAAATTCTGAAACAATTCAGGCATACAGAGGATGAAATGTTGCAGTTACAGTTAAAATCTCAGCTCAATCGGAGTTACAGAATAGCAATGAAAAATCAAACCGTGCACATACTTCGTGCAGGGATAAAATCTCCGAATAGAAGTAGCAATTTTTTCGAACCAAAATAGGTAAAACTTGGCACTTTATTAAAAATTCCAGAAACTAAGCTAAGAAAACAATCTCTTGTTACAGCAAGAGGACACAAAGAAAATCTAAATAAAAAAACTGGGTTGCCTCCCGTAAAGCGCTTTCTTGTTGTTTACGAAGCTCATGAGGGAGCTTAAAAGTTGTGCCCTTCTTCCTTGGGAAGTGTTCCATGCATTTCTTATGTGGAAACTGAAACTTCACATTCCCTTCCTTTGAATCAATAATAGCCCCTATGGTACGAAGAAAAGGTCTTCCAAGAATAATAGGACTAGAGGTTTATTTTCCATATCCATGATTAGAAAATCCAAAGGTACAAAAGTCATATGTAACTCTACCATAACATCACTTACTTTTCCTAAAGCACGTTTAATGGTATTATCAGCAAGTGCAAGTTCAACAAAGCATTTTTCAAGATTCTTTAATTCAAGTACTTCATATAATTCTTTAGATAAAATAGAGACACTAGATCCTAGATCAAGTATGGCATGGTGTGTCTCTTTTCCAATAGTTACTAGCACCTTGGGGATCCATATATCCCTAAGCTTAGGTGGTATCATAGCTTCTTGATTGTATCTAGCAATTTTTTCTTTCAAGACATGATTAGCAATATAGGAACCAAAACCAGGTTGGTTAACATCAATAGAAGGATCACTTGCAATTTTTTGTAAGATAGATATTAATTCATGCAAGGTACAATTCTCTAAATCAAGCAAAGGATCTTTATCTTCACTAAGCATCTTAACTTCTTCAACTTTTCTTTCATCATGTTCAGTTTTACTAACTTCTTCTTTTAAAGCCATAAGATGAGACATAAAAGGCAACAGATATTCAGGATAATTTAGCAATTCATTCAGAGTTTCCTCCAAAGTAAGAGGAACATTTTCAGCAATATTAATAGAATTCAATCCAACCACAGGTGGTGCTTGTGGTTTTCCAGCAGACATACTCAATAAAGTGGCTTGATTATCAGCAAGTTTTGAAAGGGCTTTGTCTAGTCCTGCAGCTTGGAGTTGTAAGTTTTTAATATCAGAACTAATAGAAGCAACAGACTTATTCAACTCTTGTATCATGGTATTATGACTAGCAACTTGTTCCATAAGAATTTTATGAGCCTCAAAATTATCATTACTTGATGACACAGGCTTCCATTTATCATTAGCATTAGGATATGGAACAAAAGGCCGATTGTTGGGAACATACAGAGGTTTATTATAAGAATTATAATTGTTGTTACCATACCCATTGTTTCCATAATTCCTAATGAAGTTGACATCAATAATTTCAGAATTATTACCAATTAGTTTTTGCAAAGGAATATTTTCAACACTAGGTTTATTAAGCAAAGCAAGAATAGTATCCATCTTAGATGACAAATCATGTGTTTCTTCTATGGAGTTTACTTTCTTAGATGAACTAGGTGCTCTATCAGTATGCCATTGACTATAGTTTTGCAAAATGCTTTCCAATATATTCTTAGCCTCTACTATAGTTTTTCTCATAAAAGCACCTCCAGCAGCAGAATCAAGTATATTTCTAGACATGTAATTCAGACCATTATAAAAAGAGTGTAGTATGGTCCATTCATTAAGTCCATGTGATGGGCAAGTTCTAAGCATAATTTTTATCCTATCCCAAGCCATAGCAACATGTTCATTTTCATTTTGCCTAAAAGATAGAATATTGTTTCTATTTTGCAAAATTTTAACAGCAGGATAATATTTCTTAATGAAAGCTTCTTTCAGATTATTCCAAGTTTTAATGCTATCAGTAGGTAATGAATGCAGCTACTCCTTAGCTTTTACTCTAAGTGAGAAAGGAAATAATTTCAGTTTTAGAACATCACTTTCAACATTCTTAAATTTTTGCATGTCACAGATTTCAACAAAATCATGGAGATGCATAGAGGCATCCTCCACAGCACTACCACCAAATTGCTCCCTAGTTATCAAGTTCAACAAACTAGGACTTACTTCATAGCTATCAGCTTGTATCTTAGGTGTGGTAATAGGTTTAGCAATAAATTGATCATTTGGATTATTTGTGTAGTCACACAACTTAGTCCTATCACCCATTTTAGCAAGCTTTTATGTGTTTTTTATTTTTTATGCAAAACTAAAAATAAAATGACACTAAATAATGCAAACCGAATTAACTAATGCCAAACAAAATGCAAAACTGAAAATAAAAAATGCAAACCGAAATTGTCGTGGTGGAGCACGAACAGATGCCATAGGTAGGCTTAACTTGGGGCCGTTGGACGCTGGAGGCACCGGGGAGGGTAGGCGCGTGTAGAAGACGCACACAAAGACACACAAACACACACCGATTTACCCAGGTTCGGGGCTCTCGTGAGGAGATAACACCCCTACTCCTGCTTGTCTGATCTATATATGGTGGATTACAACTGAGTTACACAAGGCTCCTTGAGCTGTATGAGATGAACTATGAGCTCTTGGCTCTCTACCGAGTCTCGGAATGGCTCAGTGGCTCTCTGGTGTGGGAAGTCTAGAGTGTTCTCGTGTGAGGCAAAGTATCGAACGTCTCGTGAAGCGTCTAGGATCGTCCCTGTAAGAGGAGCCCCTGGTGCTCCTTATATAGGGAAACCCAGGGCACATGGTTAGGGCTGACGTTGGTGCTGGCGTAGGCAGCACTGTGGCCACGTCCGGTCCTCTGACTGCTTCGGTCATCCCTGCGTGGCATGTCCAATCCATCACCTCCTGTGCACTGCTCCGAGGTACTGCTCCGGTCAGCGGCATGGAGGTCTGACTCCCCATACCGTGACCACCGAGTCAAGGAGTAGGCAGCCCATCATGTCCTGCCAGTGGCAGGACGCCTGCCCCGTGATTGTAGGGACAAGACGTGCGCCTTGACCGTCCACCGAGATAGAGCTCCACTTCTCCCGATCCGGCATAGGTGAAAGTGCATGGTTGCCCCCATGCATTGTTTTGGTAATTAATGACAATCTCTATGGACTAATATTTGTATTGAGCTATATTTGTAGGTTGTCCATTAGCTTGCTTGTTCTCCATTTGTTGGAGTCAAGGTTAAGGGAAGAAGAAAAGTTTATGTTGATCAAGGCTTTGTGCGGGTTGATCATCACTCAAGGCCAAGTGAAGATATGCCGAAGTGGTGCTTCTCCCATCTTGGTTTATGGAGGAGCAACAAGTGAAACTTCACCGAGCAAAGCGCAATGAAGAAAGGTGGTGCGTCTTGAGGAGTTGAAGATCGTCTTCATCGACCTCAAGTGGGTTTTTGCGCAAGGCAAAGGTATGATCTTGATAGGGTTTCTATTTTGCCGGTCTCATGTTGTTTAGTGAGAGACCGGGTTATAGGATAGATAACCGTACTATCAAGAGGGGCTCTCGACCGAATATCGTGATCGTATCGTCGTAGAGAGCACAAACCTTTGCATCCATGCAATCATCTTTATTGGTTCTTATTTGTCTCTTATCGTGGTGTGTTTTGGTGCTTGTCGTGCTTGTCATGACAAGGCTAAGGTCACCGAAAACGGTTTTCATATGCGTTCCCTATTGCGTTTTCGGTATTGGAGATTTTGCCGGTTTATCCGTGTGGGAGATTTCTCTCTTCCATTTCTTTGCAAAATCTCCATTGCTTGTTTTCCATTTTCAAAGGTAGCATTTGTCGTCCTCTTTCCAACAAAATTGGTTTTACTTCATTCGGACGTGAATTGCAAAAGTTATAGAATTTCCGGTTTGCGAAAATGAGTTTTTAACTTTCCCCATTTGGTTTTATAATATTTTCTTGGACTATGATGTTTCTCTGCATAATCTTTTGTGCTCGTTGTGACGATTCCAACGAGTCCAAGATTATCGAAAACGGAGTTCGTGGGTGAAAGTTATTGCATTTCCGATTTGCAAATGGGAGCTTTTACCTTTCCCCATTTATTTTTATAATATTTTCTTGGACTATGATGTTTCTCTGCATATTCTTGTTGTGCTCGTTGTGACGATTCCAACGAGTCCAAGATTATCGAAAACGGAGTTCGTATGCGAAAGTTATTGCGTTTTCGGTTCGATCGAATTTTCAAAACAGAAAATCAAAAGAGAAAAAAAAGGGGGGCGAAGCAGCCGGCCAGGCCGGGCATATGGCCG
Organism: Puccinellia tenuiflora; assembly: GCA_012064385.1. Lineage (NCBI taxonomy): Eukaryota > Viridiplantae > Streptophyta > Magnoliopsida > Poales > Poaceae > Puccinellia > Puccinellia tenuiflora. The sequence goes on from QRDG01001037.1 coordinate 252,751, forward strand.
GCCCATGACCGGGGCCTCTCAGTTTCCTGGCCGGCCATCATGGCCGGGCCAGGCCGGCCATGGCCGGCCCACCCATTGTCCCTATATGGCCTTCCCGGCCATTCCCCCGGCCAGGCCGGCCCGATGGCCGGCCTTTCACGTTTTTGCCTCCAACGGGCAGATTTCTGCCCTCCCTTTTAAGTGGTCTTCTTCCCCATTTGGTCTCCAACTTTTGGCTACCATTTGAGCTCTTCTTTCCTCCATTGTTGCCATCTCTCTTGAGCTTTAGATCTCTCAATCCCTCCAATATTTCTTGCTACTTTTTGAGGGAAAAAGAGAGAGCAGGTTTAGATCCACGTTTCCACCGATCAATTTCTTATCTAAGTGAGGGGAACTATTTGGATCTAAATCTTGGGGTTGCTTTGTGTTCATCCCCTTTGTTCTTCCTCTCTTATTCCCCCCAAAGCATTTGTTGCTTGGTTGGAATTTGGGAGTGAAGGACTTGACCACTTGGTGTGTTCTTGCCCTTTTGCATTTGTTGCATCGGGTTGTGCTCCCCACGGTGATTCGTGGGATTGAAGGTTGGGAGCTTGTTACTATTGGGTCATTGGACCCTAGACGGTGGTGGTGCCGTGAAGACTTCGGCTTGTGAAGCTTCGGCACGTTGGGAGCCCCCAATTGAGTTGTGGGTGTGTGCCCCAAAAGTTGTAAGGGCTCCGGAATCCGCCCCGAAGGATTCCGATAGTGGAAGGTGAACTAAACCTTTGGGTGCGGTTCATCGGAGAATAGGGTGAGGCCTTTGTGGCATCTTGAGTAGGCCTTTTGTGGCGAGCTCACACCCCTCCAACGAGACGTACTCCCTTAACAAGGAGGAACTCGGGAATAAATCTTCGTCTTCGCGTGCCTCGGTTATTTCTATACCCGAGCTTTTACTTATGCACTTTACATTGTGATAGCCTTCGTGCTTGATGTTTATATTTAGCTATCACCTTGTTGCTTGCCTTGTTTAGCATAAGTTGTTGGTGCACTTTAGGTAAACCTAGAATTTTAGGTTGTTGGCTTGTTAATTTAAACACCTAGTTTTATTCCGCAATTATCAAGCCCCTAAATAGAAAAAGTTTTAATCGCCTATTCACCCCCCCCTCTAGGCGACATCTCGGGCATAGTTGTTCTTTCAATAGGCATGCCAGATGCTTCCTGACTCGGTTTCTCCTTTCCTGCACAAAAGAAGAACAAGGAAGATTCCGACATACAATATGTATGATCCGACATCTGGGTATGTCGGTTGGCCTTGACCCGGTTGACTCCGGGTAAGCCTGTAAGGTATGTCGGTTTACCATTGACTCAGTCAACTCCGAGTCCACGCTTATTTCATCATCTTGACCCTACTCGGGGGCTGCCCCCCGACATTAGTCCCCGAAGCTGGCGCGGTCCTGCAACCTCGGATGCAGGGCCACGGCAGGTTTACCCGAGAACCAGCATTTTTACCGACTGCCGACATAAGATATGCCAGCTAAAATTATATGTCGGAAAGCAATTTGCATCCCAACTTGCTATTATACCTTATGTCGGATCGCTCCGACTTACCGGAGAACTCCACGGCTTGTCCGAGTCACTGGTTCTCCTACGTGGCAGAGCATCTCTGCCTGACGCTTCGGTTTTCGTGCACGGATGGACGTGACACTGGCACGCACGCCACACGCGTCACGCCGGTCTCCTAGGTCACTGTGCCCACGCAAGCACTCAAGTGCATTTTTTACCGCACCACTGCGCGTCGCCTTGGGTCTCACCCGATCGGTTCCCTGTGGCCCAGCATGGGGCATATCGTCCGGCCGTTATGCAATCGTGCGAATCGTGGCGGAGATCCTGGGGCAGTTATTCCCCGCCAGTTATGGGGATCGTGCGCAGAGAATCGTGCGCTCACGATCTCCTCCGGCCGTTCATAAATAGGGGGAGGGGGCAGCTGTTTTTCCCCCTCCGCATTCACTTCTTCCTCCTCACTTCTCTCCTGCGCACAGAGCACGCCGCCACCGCACGCTCCGCGCTCCTCGTCGTCACCGCAGCTCCCTGCGCACCGACGACACCTCCGGCCAACGCCTACGCCGTGCGCTCTGCATGCCGCCGCCGGACGACGCGCGGGATACGCATTCCACCGTCGCCGCCGCTCCACATCATCACGGTAAGTTCTTCCTCCTTCTTCTGCTTCTTTTCCTCTTCTTCTTCTTCTTCTTCTTCTTCTTCTTCTTCTTCTTCTTCTTCTTCTTCTTCGCCGCGATGCACCGAGCACCGCCGGTGGGCTAGCCGCCGTAGCGTTTCTTTTCTTCCTCTTTGCTTCCTTTCTCTCTTCACCGCAATGGCTTTAATCTCACCGCTAGTGACCCTCTTTTTTTAGATCTCGGCATCTCCTCCCGATATGTCGGACAACTCGCTCTCGAGGTGGTCGAGGTGGTAGAAGAAGGAGTCGCTGAGGGATCCACTCGGGCAGCCTGGGAAGGCTCCGACGTCTCCCGCTCCGAAATCAATTGGCTGATCCAGACTCGGCGGATCCCGGCCGGAGTGGAGTGTCGGCTACCGGGATCAGAGACCGCGCCGGATCTCCGCGAAGGAGAACGCGTAGTGGTGGTTCCCTCTTCGAAGAATGTCGGGGGGCTCTTTATATAGGTGTTTTTAGGTCACGAGGAAGCTTCAGGAAGAAGGATCATCGCAAATGGGGCCACGAGGGCCAAAAGAGGTGGGCCCACGCGGCCCCTGTACCTGGCCGCGTGGGGCACCCTCTTTCGCCCCTCCGGCCTCCGTTTGCTTGCTTCCTTCGCTCCTAGGTCTTCCTCCTTCCAAAATAATGATCCCCGTAAATTCGCCGCTCATTATGACGTTGTTAAGGCCCTAAAATAAATAAGGAAAGAAATAGGGGTTTTCTGCCTGCGCAGGATTAATTCCATAAAAAGGGGAGATCATTATTAATTACCAAAAATCATTAAATAACAGTAATATACCCCTTGTATGATGCAAATATGAATGGAATATAAGTATTATAGTGCAAAGTTCATGTATGCATTTTACATGCATCACGATGCTACACAATCGAAGGGCATGGTGTTACCGCTCTCACGCAACACCTCGATCATGCCACAAACACTGGCATAGCTATCAATGTATAATAAAGAGATCAAGACTTGTAGAACAACTGGCACATCACAGACTCTACGACACAAAGATCATAAAGCAACTCATATAGCGAGAAAGATACAAATTACACAACAGGGGTCACAGACCCATCAGTACAACAAGCGGAAGCCAAATATGTTGTCTAAACAACAAGATTCAAAATAGGGACTAAGAGGCCTACAGATAAACATCCCAGCCAGCTTGTTCCACGATGTCCCAAGCTGCCACCTGGGAACCCCAGACTACTCGTCAATGTCAACAAAGAACCCACCTGTCTGCTCGATGTCGTCCTCCTCTGAAACAATTAAATATTCAACAAAAGAGAGACTGAGTACGACGTACTCGCAAGTTTAGTAGGGCGATATAGGCCCAATGATGACAAGGCTCTAAAGCTGTATAATAGTTGTTTTGCATAAAGCTACTTTTCATTTATAAAGATATAATGTAATACCCCGCAGTTATAGGTTCCGAAAGGGTATAAATAGGAAGTTTGCATCTTTGCATTCATGCATGTTTGAAAAGTCCGAATAATTTTTGCGCTTTTATGCAAAAAGGACTTGGACGTCGAACTTTGACAAACGTCGATGATTTGGAAACATATCACTGACTAGTAGTCAAGCTTTGTCAATTTAACCAAAGTCGTTAATTTCAAAACTCTATTTTGTAAAAAGGGGTTACTAAATCTTGAGAGTTAAATCCTTGTTGAATTTACTTCGTCAACCTAAGTGATAACAACTTATGGTTTGGATTTTCTCTTATCAATAATAGAAAAGAATTAAAATACACCTTCTAAAAGACTCAATTCTATATCTTCACTTTATTCCTAAAAACCACAAATTTGTATCTCAATAATTTAAGTTAAACACATAAATATGACAAGATCATACAACTCATATCATCATAACATTTTATCTCATAATTCCATATCTTACAAGTGGCATACAAGTGGAAATTCCATCTTAATACAATAATCGAATACAATCTTTAACATAAACATTTATATATAATTTCTGTTACAAGGAAAATTATAGAAGTAAAAAGAAGAAAACCTAAACTAAATCTTCATCTTGATTTATTTGAACCCCTTCTAATCTGCAAATCGATTACAACACAAATAAAAGAAAAGAGTGGTTATTGTGAAAATGTAGCCAACACCATTTTGGTGCTGGCAGTTCATTATTTGAACCTGGCAATAGCTTAACTCAAGAGAAACTTGAGAAAGCTGGGAATCAAAATTGGAGATTAAACCTAGGCAACATCACTTTTGATTATGCTCTGAATCTGAGAAGGCAACCAAATGGGACAAAGGCTATAATCATCATTTAATTAAATTTCCAATAAGCATACAAAGGCAGCAAGGCACTGGTTGAGCATGATCAATACTTCAAATTCAAATTAAGGAAACTGGCAGCTTTGCAATCTCTAATTGGAGGCCAAATTCAATTTACAAACCCTCAAAATAAATATGGTATCACATTTACCATTGATTGGTAAATGGAACCAAAAATCTTAAGCCCACTATTATAAAACATTTCTCAGCCCAATCAAAACTTAGCCCAACAGCAAAGCCACCCGAATCCATCAAGTTTACATCAGCCCTAAGGCAACAGAGGGATGCCAAACAGTTCATAACCACATTACATAGTAGCAGTCGGCAGGAACTTGATAAGATCAAGTGATGTGGAGGGATAACTCCCTGCGCAAGGATCCTAGCCTATATCCATCCACAAGTGGACTTGAATCCATCTCATAACCCAAATGGATGGACTTGAACCAGTTCATAACCAGAATGAACAAAAACAGCCGGCCAGAGCAAGGATATGATCAAAGAGGTGGAAGAGTTAGCCACAGAGGAGTAAACAATGGCCAGGCACAGAAATTCATTCTCCAGGGGATGAGAACCTCTTTAGAATAATAAAAGAGTGGCAGCTCGAGGTAGAAGAAGGGCCACTGCAAGCAGCTTACACAGCACATGCAAGTTATCCTGGTGTCACCACATAATTCACCCAAAAACCCTATAAATAGGGCAGCCAACCGAATCCACAAGGTACAACACAACCAAGCACAACACGCACATATCTGAACATGTTCATCATCAAGAACATTAGCCACAGCACATCTTGCAGCTAGAACTATACACTCTAGGAAAATTGAAGCAGCGAGGAGGAGCAGGCTAGCCGCAAGACGCAGGTTGTCAGTTAGCCAGAAGACCAAGCTACTCATCAACAACAGGTTGATCCTTTGGGTGCTTTAGGCAGAGAGGGAGAGAATTAGCTAGCTCTGAAATTGACAGAGCCAAGCTAAGCATGTTTTCATGCATGGAAGGGAAGAGAGAAAGTGAGGAGCATCTGTTCTTATCAGAACCATGTTTAACAGGGATTTTGTCTAAAGAAGATGAGAGGGAAGTGCAACATCTGTTCTTTATAAATCACACACAAGCCAGTGAACCAGGAAACTGGATTAACTGAGCTTAGCACATCTGTACACTGGAAGAAGCACAAGAAAGCATAAAAAGGAGTTTTTCCAAAGCTAATTGTAGCCAGCTTCTGTGTAACTCCAGTGGAGGCATCACAGCATGCACAACTATTTTGTCTTAGCCACAGAAATAATTCCACACTTGCACAGAACACAGAACACAGCTACAGCATGAGATCAAATCCCAAGACCTAATTCTTTTCACCCAAATCTTTATCTCTGCTACCTAAAAATTCTCCTAAATATATTCTTCATCGTACCCAACTAAACAAAGCACTAAAGCATCTAATACAAACTAAATCATCATCAACAAAGCCTATCCAGTGCATAAGCATGAAATTGTTTAGTACCAGTGAGGAGAGCTTGCGCAGCATAGCAGCTAAGCTAGACCAGAAAGTGAGCTAGGAGAGGATGAGAGCAGAAAGGAAAAAGAGGAGGAAGAATTTTACCGTGCGCCCATGGCCGTAACTCCAAGACAACGGGGCAGTGCCCGTGTGGTTTGGGGAGGAGGACCAGAGGAGGAGCACACACCAGCACCATGGCGGCACAGAGGGTGAAGCTCTGCGCCAAGCCATGGCGGAGCATCTCAGGGAAGGAGGAGTTTGGCGGAGCGGCGCCGTCACCGAAACCCTAACCCTAGGTTCGGGTTGAGCACGGACACAACAGGAGAAGGAGAGCAAATCGATGGGGATGCAGAGGTAGAGCGTAGGTAGAGCTCTCGATTGCGCCCTAGCATGGCGGCGGAGCTGGCCGGAGTACGCCGGAATCGGCCGGCGACGGCGAAGGCGAAAGGGGATCATGTCGACCACGGGAGCGAGAGAGGAGAGAGAGAGGAAGGCAGGAAGTGGTTCAGTCGGACCGAACCGGTGCGGGTTGACTTGATTCAACCAAGTACCGAGGACCTAGTTGCAATTTTTAAGAATTGCTAAATCCAAATCAAATCGAAATTATAATTCAAATTTTAAATCCCAAATAAGAATCCTAAACACCGGGTTGGGTCGTTGCGGCGGCCAACAGCGTGGAAGCGCGTGCTCTTCCTGCCCGACGGGGTAATTGGTGAGGAAGCTCGGGAGGGGTGATGGTATGCGTGGAACATGATTCCCCTACCGCATCATAAATGGGCGGATGTGTGTTGATTTGGGAGAAGCTCCACATGGCTGGATGTCCTGAGCCTTGGCTATAACACTCATGGAGTGTAAAGAGAGCATATATAGGGCCAGGCAACTGTTGGGTAAAGTGATGCAACTCTGCAGAGTCAAACAACAAATTTGTGATATCACAACCGTGTTCCCGGAATGGAACTACGAGATCGAGGCCAGAATGGAGTCCCATTTGGATTCACAAGACCGGTGGAGGCTGGGACATAGTTTTCAGAATAAAATCTATCCTTTGAAGAAATGTTTGTAAAAACTTGCATCTATGCCAAAGACCTGAGGTTTTGGCAGTAGCTAGTGCATGAAACACCTTATCTCTATATATTCAGAACTTGCTGAGTAACGCTGTTGCTCACCCTTTCCCTTTTGACCCCATGCTTAGACTTTGAGGAGGCAATCAAGGAGGGCTATGGAACTTATCATGAAGACGAGGTGTACTACGAAGAGCCTGATCTATCCGGAGGCATGGAAGGTGTCGACTACCTGATAGTATATGGCGTAGGAGACGAGGAGGCATAGACTTAGACTCCTGTCTTAAGAACCAGGCCGAGCAATACTAGACAAGTACTACTTAGGTTGTTGAGCCCGATGGTTCTTAGTTTACTTCTTTCTATCATTAATAAGTTGACCACAGTCAACCGTACCGTAGTTGAAATTCCTCCCATGTCGGAGGAAGATGTTGAAGTTTTTGTACACTTCTGGCTTGTAATCTTCAGCAGTGTGTAATAAAGTGGACTCGCAATGTTTCTGTTGTACTACTCTAAGGGATGTAATATTTACGAATAAGTCCTTTCGTAGGTGTTATGTCAACGACTTGTACACTACAATATGCAGTGGTGTGCTGGGTCACCGCATATAACCGACACATGGCATCGACTACTCAGAATGTTTTTCGAAAGGGGATAAGATAGTAAACTTTCATCTTCGGTTCACATTGAACCCATAGTAGCCATTGCTCACCACTCATCTCTACCAAGGTACTCCCTCGAATCACCCTCGAGGAAATGAACCTTTTAACACATGGTTGAGTTGCAACCTCTAGTTGCCAAATTTTAATTAAGATTAAAGTTCTCTATGATCTTATCGTCTATTCCCAAGTCGTCCATAACCGCGGACACGGCTTTTCGAAAATATTTAACCCTGCAGGGGTGTACTAATTTACCCATTGGTACCGTCCGGCTCGCCTAATTAGCTCTCTTCCGGGGAAAGCTGGCAAGTAGGCGCGGTTGCACCTTTACCTCGATGAGACTATCCAAGGATCATCTGTGGCGACAGGACAAGTTTATCCAGCCTATTTTAGCCCCTGCCCCCATCGCCACATCCTAAACACCACCACACACCCTCTTCGCGCCATCATCCACCTGCAACGCACACGCAAATGGAAAGCGCAAACTAGAGGAGCCTTGGATACGCCCGCACAAGTTATCCAGTTAGTAAGGAGCCCATACTCCCACTAATGGAAGCACGCTCGTCTTGGTTCAAGAGGTAAAGAACTCGCACCTAGGGGCAAGAATGAGGCAAAACACCATCCCCGATGGCAACTCATCCAAGCCGTTTAAGCAATTTTAATTAAGTGCCACAAGTATCCACCATGTCCGAACTTTCCATCAACATCATAAATATGGAAATAAATCACCGGACAATTCAGCATTCGACTAAGCATGGCTAAGCATAGCTAAGCATATATATAACAATTATCTCTTTAGCTAAGGCCATCACATCAAACCTATGGTTCATAGGAGGAGAAACATGTAATTGTTTAGGGAACATGCAATTCATAGGATACTCTATGTCTTGTACAAAAGTTGACATTGGAATCGAATGCAATATTATGGTGGATAAAATATTTGTATAAAACAATAGGATGCTTTATGCCAAGAAGGTTAGGTTATCTCTTGCCTTCCTGAAGGGGCGTGTAGTACGGATCGTCGGGGTAGGTAGGGGAAACCTCGACTCCTGAATCTATCGATACCCAAACATATAACAGAAGAACAAATAAATAACTCGAAGACAAGGTGCAATGCACAATCATGATGACATGTCAAGTTTATGCAATGTTATCATCATATAATTTAGCTAACAATTTAAATGGAGTGCCAAATAATTAGTGCAATTATTTGGAAGCAACCCCATATTTAACTTAGTGACCACATGGAGTATAGATTATTACATTGCTAAAAAGTGGCTTAAATATGCATGAACATGACATGAATAGGTAGGTATTATTCTTCCGATCATTTTGGTACCTCGTTTGCAATTTTCCGAGTATCGTTGAATAATTGGTGAATTAAATAATTATTTGAATTTAATTCTTTTAACCAATTAAAGAATAACATCAAAGGAAAATTTGTTGTCGTGAGGTGATATTAGCATGATTAGATAGCATTTGAAATGCTGAGCACTTTGATACTTTATTCACAATTTTTGGTTAATTAATTATCAAGTTATGATTTTTCCCGATATTGTTATTATTTTTGCCATTTTAATAATTCTTAATAACACATCAAGAAAATATAGTTTCAAAAGACCATTACAATGATTCTAACATGTAGAGTTTGTTTTTCTGAACAATTTGGTATTTTATTTGCTAAATTTGAAGCAATATTCAATTAGTTATTAATTTTACTTTATTTTTTACAATTTCCAAATTGAGAAAGAAAAACTGGCAGGCCGGCCTCCAGACCAGACAGGCCGGCCCACAGGCCAGCCCAGACCGGGCACCCGGGCCGGGCAACCACCCGAGGCTGCCGGCCTCCTGGCCGGCCGGGCCGGTTCCCAGGCCGGGCGTACACTCGAGCCTGCCGGCCTCTTGGCCGGCCCGGCCGGTTCCAGGCCGGGCACACGGCGACGGCGCCGGCGTCGGTGACCGACGGCGAGCACGGCGGCGGAGGAAAACAGAGGGAGGGGAGGGAGGCGACGGTGTCCAAAAGGACGGCGAGCTCACCCTAAGCACGGAGGCATGGACGGCGAGGCACGGCGAGGTAGGAGGAGAGAGCAAGGACGGCGGCGAGCCCCGACGATGGCGGGGAAGAAGGCGACGGTGCGGCCGATTTACGCTGGCCCGACCCGATTCCTTGCACTCGGACGAAGAGGGAAGCGAGGCGCGTCTTTTGCCCCACTCCGATTTGCTCGGGGTGGCCTCTAGCGGCGGCAACGCGGCGGCGGACACCGGCTTGAGCTCGGCGGCAAGGTGAGCAAGAGGAGGGGAGAGAGAGCGGGGAGGGAGCAGGTGAGGAGCAGGTGGGGAGCGAGAGGGCGTCGAGGCATGGCTCGGGTCCTCCTTATCCACCGTGGCAGCGGCGTGCGGCGCAGGGGTAGGGCGGCATGGCACCAGCGCTGGCCCTGTCGCCACAGTGAAGGAGAAGAGGAGATTTGCGAAAAACCCCTGGTCCTTTTCCCCTTTTTCAAAATTTTAAAACTACAGGGTTTCAGCGAAAAAATAGGCCTTTAACCATTTTTATAAAATCTGCGAAAATTCATATAGCCTCCCCATGACATGAAGAAGCTCCACAAAAATTGGTGTTGCAAAATAAAATGTTTTGGACAACATTTGTTCATAATGTTTAAATATGGTCATTTTTGATAACTTCCAAAATTCAATTACTTGGAGTACTTAAGCACTTTCAAAAATAGTGAGAATATTCATGGAGGCTCCCCATATAATAGTGAAGCTCTCCAAAATTCTATTTTGAATTTTTGACAAGTTGCACTTGGATTCAAAATTTAAAAGTTGATTGGAACCAATTTGAATTCTCAGCTTTTATTTCTTTTCTTGGCAAGGAATTGCTTTTGCCAAAATTTATAACATGTAAACTTGGAACTTCTTGGACAATTTGGAAGTTAAAATTAACTTGTTTTTCAACTAGAACAATTACAATTGGTTAGGAATTTGGGAAGGTGTCGGTTTCCCTTTTAATTGTTTTCCCGTTGTTGCTTGTTAACTTTGGACAGTGAAATACATGCCATGATGCAAACATAAGATGCAAAAAGTGGAAAAAATTATTCATATTTTCAGGTTCCAAACTGGGGCTGTTACAAATCTACCCCCCTTACAGGAATCTCGTCCGGAGATTCTAGGCTTGAGTGAAGAAGGCGGGATATTCCTGACGAAGACTAGTTTCACACTCCCAAGTTGCTTCTTCTTTGGAATGGTTAGAACATTGGATTTTGAGGAACTTGATGGTCTTGTTACGGGTCTTCCTTTCCGCTTCATCCAAGATGCGGATAGGATGCTCACGGTAAGTTAGATCCTCCTGAATGTCCAACACTTCATGATCAACCCCATGAATAGGATCTTTGAAGCAACGACAGAGTTGAGAGACATGGAACACATCATGCACATCCGGGAAGTTTGAGGGTAGCTTGAGTTGGTAGGAGAGATCTCCTCACTTGGCTAGGACGGTGAAAGGACCAACAAAACGAGGTGCCAATTTTCCCTTGATTCTGAAACGACGAACGCCTCGGAGGGGAGAGACTCGAAGATAGGATTTGTCACCAATTTCATAGTGAACCTCCTGATGATGTTTATCATAATAGCTCTTCTGCTGGACTGAGCAGCCTTGAGATTATCCCGAATGATACGGACTTTCTCTTCAGCCTCATTGATCACATCAGGACCGAAGAGTGGCCTCTCTCTGGTTTCAGACCAATTCAGAGGGGTCCTACATTTTCTCCCATAGAGAACCTCAAAGGGAGCCATTTGCAGACTAGCTTGGTAACTGTTGTTGTAGGAGAACTCGGCGAGGCGAAGATACTTTTCCCAACCCTTACCGAAGGAGATGACACATGCCCGAAGCATGTCCTCCAGAACTTGGTTCACCCTTTAGTCTGACCATCAGTCTGAGGATGGTAAGCCGTGCTGAAGTTGAGACGGGTTCCAATAGCGGTTTGCAAACTCTGCCATAATTTGGACACAAACAAGCTTCCCCGGTCTGAGATAATCCGCAAAGGAACACCATGCAAAGGAACAATCCGGGCAAGGTACAAATCAGCAAGTTGGCTTGCTCGAATATCGTCACGAACCGGAAGGAAGTGAGCGACTTTGGACAAACGGTCGATGACGACCCATATGGCATTATTACCCTTTTGTGACCTTGGAAAGCCAGTGATGAAGTCCATGCCAACTTCATCCCATTTCCACTCAGAATAGCTATGGGGCAAAGAGTACCCGCTAGCCTTTGATGTTCAGCTTTCACACGACGATAGACGTCGCATTCAGCAACGTACTCGGCAATTTCTCGCTTCATGCAAGACCACCAGAATTGACGGCGGAGATCTTGGTACATCTTGGTACTACCCGGATGAATGGAAATGGGTGATTCATGAGCTTCTGAGAGTATCAACCCTTTTGTATTCCCACTCTTGGGCACCACTAGACGGTCACCAAAGTAAACAACACCATTGTCATCAACAGAAAAACAATTGGCCTTCCCATTAGCTATTTTCTCTTTGATTTCGAGGATTTCAGCATCAAGCTGCTGGGCTGCCTTGATTTCATCCTCGAGGTGGATTTGATTTCTAAGTTTGCCAGAAATCCGGAAGGAACAATCTCCAGATTCAGACTGGCAAACTCCTCATAAAGGGCAGGTTGGGCCTTTTCAATCATCAGGGTGTTGCAATAAGCCTTGCGACTTAGAGCATCTGCCACGACGTGGCCTTGCCGGGCTGATAGTTGAGGGTCACATCATAGTCCTTGATCAACTCCAACCATCTTCTCTATCGGAGATTCAGGTCTGGCTGGGTGAAGAGATACTTCAGACTTTGGTGATCCGAGAAGATTTCACAATGGTTGCCTAATAGGTAGGGCTTCCATTGCTTCAGAGCATGAACCACGGCAGCAAGCTCTAAATCATGAGTTGGGTAGTTGTGCTCATGCGGTTTGAGTTGACGAGAAGCATAGGCTACCACATGGCCTTCTTGCATTAGCACACAGCCCAAACCATGCAATGAGGCATCACAGTAGACAACGAAGTCCTTGTCTATGTCAGGAAGTACAAGCACAGGAGTGGTCGTGAGTTTAACTTTGAGAGTTTGGAAGCTCTCTTCAGCTTTGTCAGTCCACACAAACTTCTTGTATTTCTTGAGTAGGTCAGTCAATGCTTTGGCTATCTTGGAAAAGCCCTCGATGAATCGACGGTAATAACCCGCCAACCCAAGGAAGCTACGGATGTCTTTGACGGACTTTGGAGTTGGCCAATCCAGGATTGCCTAAATCTTGTCGGGTATCACAGCTACTCCAGTAGCTGACACCACATGATCTAGGAAGATGAGCTCCTTTAACCAAAACTCACACTTGGAGAACTTGGCATAGAGGCGATGATCTCGAAGCTTGGTCAGAACTAGCCGAAGATGCTCAGCATGCTTTTCTTCGGTTTTGGAGTAGACAAGGATGTCATCAATGTATATAATGACAAACTTGTCGAGGTACTCATGGAAGATGGAGTTCATAAGCCTCATGAATGTAGCCGGGGCATTGGTGAGGCCAAAGGACGTATACTCGTATAAGCCATAACGAGTAGTGAAAGCCGTCTTCGGAATATCCTCCTTTCTGATTTTGATCTGATGGTAGCCTGACCTCAGATCCATCTTGGAGAATACAGTTGCACCAGCTAGCTGATCCAATAGGTCAGTTATTCGGGGAATAGGATACTTGTTCTTGATGGTTACCGCATTCAAAGGGCGGTAATCAACAACCAGACGAGGAACATTTGAATCCCTCTTCTTGACAAAGATGACCGGGCAGCCCCAAGGTGAGCTACTAGGCCAAATGAATTCCTTTTCCACCAACTCATCAATTTGTTTCTTCAGCTCAGTCAGCTCTTCCGCGGGCATGCGGTAGGGCCTTTTGGAAATTGGAGCAGTTCCCGGAACCAAGTCAATGACAAACTCCACACTTCGATCAGGTGGCATGCCAGGCAATTCTTTAGGAAAGACGTCAGGGAAATCACACACCACCTCCCCCTCATGCATCTCAGGTGGGGTGATTCCTTCCAGGAAGTATAGGCTGATCTCCGGAGAGAGAGGTGTGGCAGCGGATGGAATTGCGGATGAAGGGGACCAGTAACGCACTAGCCCATAGGTTGGGTGGCTCACTGTGACAGTCTTGGAAGCACAATCCTAGTTGGCCTGATACTTGACTATCCAATCCATGTCCAGAATGACATCTATTCCATCAGACTTCAGAGCTATCAACGAGAACGGGAAGGGTATTGACCCTATAGAAACCTGAACCTCAGGAGCGATCCATTTGGTGTGCCAACTAGAGCCTGGTGTCTTGACCACTAGGGGGGAGTCCATGTTCACAAACGGTATTTGATGGTCGTTTGCATATGCTATGGATATGAATGAATGCGATGCTCCAGAATCAAACAAGACTGAAGCTGGATATTCATTTATTCGAAGCGTACCCATGAGAACACCGGGGTCCTCGGCAGCTTCTTCAGCAGAGACGTGGTTCAGACGACCACGGCTGACAGTCAAAGCCTTGGCTGCTGGTGTAGAGGGAGCTGGTGCAGGTGTCGAGGTAGCAGGTGCCTTCTGGGGACACTCCCTGGAGTAGTGCCCCGGCTGGCCACAGCTGTAGCAAGTGGGACTCGGTGGTGGTGGAGGCAGCTGAGGGCGGAAACCACTTCCAGCCGCACCCAAGGTCGAAGTAGCTGGGCGAGGCGGAGGTGGCCTGTACCCTGAAGGACTTGGCGCGAAAGGAGCAAGAGGCACAGCACTGAAGGGCACAAAGACCCTGCGCTTCTTGCCCTCAGAAGAAGAGGAGCTCTGATGGTCCATTGGAACTGGCCTCTTGGAAGACTCCAGCTCCTTCCTACCTTGCTCCATAGTGAGAGCTTGGTTCTACAGCTCCTGGCAGGACTAGAACTTGAAGGGCAAGAGCTCATAACGGAGCCTCAGTGCAAGTCCCTTGCGGAACAACTCTTGCTTGTCCTCATCATTTGTCACGTCCCGAGGGGCGTAACGGGAGATATGGTTGAACTCACGCCCATACGATTGGACGTCCATGCGTCCCTGGGTCAGATCCAGAAACTCCCTCCTCTTGAGGTCCATGATGGGCTTGGGGATGTAGGCCGCACGGAAGGCGGTGCGGAACTCCGCCCAGGTGAAAGCATGGCTAGCATCAAACATTGACACATGGCTCTCCCACCAAGAGCCAAGCGGCTCCATTCAGAAGGTAGGTGGCAAAGTTGACTTGTTCAGCCACCGGAACATGCAAGGCGGCGAACTTGCGCTCGAGAGCACGAAGCCAGTCATCCACATCAAGCGGCTCTCTAGCTTCAGAGAAAGTGGGAGGTTGGGACCGCAAGAACTCGGTGAGAGTGTTGCAGTCATTGTTCCTCCTGGCACCCTGCTGCACCAACTGCTCGAGCAGACGCTTGTTGCGCAGGCGGTTCTCCTCAATAGCCATTAGAACCTCCGCCATTGAGGGTGGCGGCGGTGGCTCAGGATCACCTTGGTTACCACGACGGGCAGGACCATTCTGAAAATTTGGAACAAGGACACAGTTAGTAACCATCTCCGAACATTTAGGATAGAGCATTTGAGTCCTTCCTGATATAGAGATTTAAGATGGCACTAAAACGAATTAAAAGAGCAAAACAACCACGTGTGACACCACGTCAACGCGGCGGTAGCAAACAGAAGTAAAGAACTCGGGACATAAACTGGACGGTAAAAACCCAACCCCGAGAACCTAAAACTTCGACACCAAGTTAAAACAAATAGAGGTAAGGTAACTCAGAGTAGAGCGAGTTGGGTAAGGAGTAAAAAGAATCCTAAGAGGGTTTTCACAACTCATTTTTAGGTTATAAATAACTTTCACCACACTAGACTCGACATCGACCAATAGAACGGGTTTCCTACT
Organism: Puccinellia tenuiflora; assembly: GCA_012064385.1. NCBI lineage: Eukaryota > Viridiplantae > Streptophyta > Magnoliopsida > Poales > Poaceae > Puccinellia > Puccinellia tenuiflora. The sequence continues at coordinate 268,393 of QRDG01001037.1, forward strand.
GATACATGTCAAACGTATCTATAATTTTTGATTGTTTCATGCCACTTTTATGCTTTTGACACTTGTTTTTATACTAAGTTTATGATTTATTTTGACTAACCTACTAATAGTTGCAAAAGTGCACAATGTTCTTGTTTCACACTTTGATGTGTAGGAATCACTTGGAAATTGGTAAAAACGCAAAAGGAGCCTTTTTGGAGGTGGACTCTGACTTTCCTAAAATCTGTCCTCCTCATAGATTTCAGAGATCGTCAGTTTGAGACCTGAAGACGACGTCAACTGAATATCTCACCACGGAAAAATTTGTGGGAAATTTTCATAGCTTTCATTTAAGCCCAAGAACAGCCCAATCGGAGGTCTGTAGCTCCGGAAATCTCCGTTTTACTGAAGGTCAAATATCTGATTACGGGATTCCGAAATTTGGTGACGTGATTGACTCCAACTCTTACCAAACTTGGAGGATTCTACCAAGCCACGACTTTGGGACCTCATTAAGGATATTAGGGGTCCCTAGGAAGGTTGTAGAGGTACCCAAGAGCCATTGGATCAAGGGGCCATCCATTGGAGGGTCGGGAAGCATTGTCTCCACATATATAAAGAGAGGAAACCCTAGTTTTGGGGGCAGCCACCAAAAGACACGAATTTGCCTCCCTCTTGGCCCTTATCTACAAGGGGGAGGTCTCCTCTACAGCACCAAGAAGTCATGGAGGAAGGGGGTTAGGGGGCGGCGCTCCCCCTTGGCCGGCTGGCCGCCGCCACTGGCCGTCCGCGCCGCCTCAGCCTTGCCCTTTCCTCCATGGCCGCCGCCTTCACCGCCATCTTCATCGCTAATTACTCGTAACTATAGTGGTCCACTCTCTCACAAACTCTGTAATCCCCTATGTAAACATGGTGTTTGATGCTATAAAATATTATCCTATGATCTATGTCATGTTTATGTAGTTCCTTGTTGTCTTATGGTTGAATTATTGAATTTATTTGGTTGATTTGAGTTGTATGTTGATATGATACAGTCCTATGGTGCCCATTATATACTTATGCGCGCATGGATAACATCATAGGGTTTGTAGTATGTGAAGGAGGCCGGGGGGTAGGGCTGCCGGAGTGACAGAAACCTAAGCCCCATCCCGGTTTTTGACATTGTATGGGATAAAGAGGACCTTATGAACTTAATGCTATGGTTGGGTTTTTACCTTAATGAATGTTATTAGTTGCAGATGCTTGCTAATGTTCCAATCATATAGTACATGTAATCACAAGTAGTTGAGAACGTGTATGCTTTGCCTCTCTCACATAGAAAACGGCATCGAAGACGATGAACCGAATACCTTCACTAATTAATTATGAACAATTCCGCCACGCATTCCACCACTTTTCCACACTCATGGTTCTGTTATTTATGGTCTTTTAGTATACTTTATTGCTGCAGCAACTAACTTTTATTTTCTTGTTCTTTATTATATTGCAAAGCTATCCTTTCATACCCGTTTTATTCCTATAGTTTTATTTCCTAGATAGAGCAAACGTCCGGTGTGCATAGAGTTGCGTCAATGGTTGATAGAACTTGAGAGAATCATTATCCTACCTTTAGCTTGTCGTTGGGTTCGACACTCTTATTTATCAAAAAGGCTACATACGATCCCCTACACTTGTGGTTGTCAAGACCTTTTCTGGCGCCGTTGCCGGGGAGCAATAGCGTGGGGTGAATATTCTTGTGTGCACTTGTTTTCTTTATCTCTAAGTAATTTTTACTTTTAGTTGTAAGTTGTTTTCTATCTTAGTATGGATAGGGAGCACGAATTACAAAAAAAATTGTTCTACTTGTTATCTAAAACTTTCTCAAAAAGAGAAGTGATTGGAAAGATGAGTAATGGTTAAGTGGGGGTCGACCTTGAACACTTGTGTTCATGCCTATGAAACCAAAGAAAATCTTTTCATGGATGATTCTCAGCTAAAAACATGTATATATTGTGTATATACCACTATAATATAAAAATAAAATGTATATATGACCTCTAGTTTATTTGTGATGCAAGTTTGTTGTTTTGCTGTCCAGAAACAGATTATGTGCGCCTGTTGCACGAAATTACTAAAATCACCAGAATTTTACCTTTTTCTGATAAGTTTTGAAAGAAAGGATTATACTTTTATATAACTTTTATTAGATTTGACTTTTCTGATTTGAGCTACGTAGGTGCCTCTTAGAAATCGATCTTTCCTGGCTGTTCAGTTTTGTCAGATTCGTGTGTTTATTCAATATTGTACTTAGTGTTCAAATGTTTCATTAGTTTTTCGACGGACAATGGAAATAACAAGAAACCTCGGTATTACAGTGGCTAATGTTCAATAAACATTGTGAAATTTTCTAATGCTTGAACATGAGTGCATTTTATTTAACTAGTACTAACCCTACTAATGAGTTTTGTGAAGTTTTATGTGGATATAGTCTAAAAGATCCAATCAATATGGTGATATGAGATGAACGAAAAGACGCAAGAGCTCAAGCTTGGGGATGCCCAGGTACACCCCAAGAGCATATTCAAGAATATTCAACTATCTAAGCTTGGGGATGCCTGAGGCATCCCTCCTTATTCATCAACGTATATCAGGTTGTCTCGTTCATGATCTATATTAGTCATATTGTCCTTATATAATAATTGTATGCATGAGGACTTTTGCAAGAATTTTTATTGTGACAGCTATATTATTAAAATTTGCTTATGATGCTACTGAAAGTTATTATGAGAGAGGAAAACATGGTTCTAAATATCTCATAGTATTTAGTCTCCTCTCTTTATGTTGAAAGTTTTGAAGTTGCATTTGTTTTGCCCTCTTGTGCTAGTCACATTATGTTTCAATGATTTATTTTCTTACAAGATTCCTATGCATAGGAAGAGGGTTAGATTTAAATGTGTTTGATATTTGTTCCTTGATGCTCTCCTTATTGTGTCAACTCTTAATCTTATGAGAGCATCATTAAAATAAGCCTAGCTAAAAGGCATTAAAGAAAAGCGCTCATGGGAGGCAACCCATTTTATTTTTACTTTCTGTTTCTTTGTGTTTGGGTGTTGTTGCCTCTGTAGCAACTCCCTTGTATCATTTTTTCGGTTTTTTTTGCCAAGAATAGCCTCTAATGAGAGGAAAGTTAAAATTTTTAGTTGCTGTCCAGAAACAGATTTCTGTCTGTCACCATACGAAATTCTAAAAAATCACAGAACGTGATATGGGTCTGCAAATTTTTGAAAGTAAGCATCAGGGTTTTGTCTAACTTTCATTAGTTTTAAGTTTTCTGATTTGAGGTGTCCCAGTATCCCGAAAAAAATCATCTTTACATTCTGCTCTGTTTTTGACAGATTCTGTCTTTGTTCTTACATCGCTTCTTTTACGGGCAAAGTGGAGTTCTGTTGATCGGAGCATCACTTAGATCTTTGTGCGAGTAGCTAATTTTTAGGAACAAGTTTATTTAATTTGTTAAGTGATAACTGAAGGTGGATTATTTAGTTTGAGAACTAACCCTCTAATGAAGTTTATTAGAAGTTTTGTGTGAAGAAAGTTTTCAAGTATTCAAGAGCGAGGTGATAAAGGAAGATCAAAAGGGATAAATGATCAATATTGGGGAGGTTCCCATGGACCTCCTCTGAAATATACAAAAAGTCACAAGCGTCTAAGCTTGGGGATGCCCAAGGTATCCCCTTCTTCATCGACAATCATCAGTTTTCACCCGTGGTACTATATTTTTATTGCTTTACATATTATGTGCTATTCTTGGAGCGTCGGTTTGTTTTTACTTTCCGTTTGTTTTTGTTTTTCCCTCTGGTCTTTTAGTTTTCCAAAAATAAAGTACCAAGTTTTACCCATTTGGTTTTAGTTGATGCATAATTAAAAACTGGTTTTTCTGTTTTCTGTATTTTCTGTCACTGCCCGATTTTTCATGTTTTACTGAAAGCTCGAAATGTCACCAAATTTTTACAGAGAAAGTATCTCCTAATCCTCTGTGCGCTCAAAAATTGGCGAAAATTTCAGAGACGTTTAAGTTTACTTAAAAATTATGTTTTCCAGCTGCTATTTTTCTGGACAGATTCTGACTTTTGTTGCAAAAGTGGCCTCTTTGCGTTTTCATTTGATTCTTTTTGGATCTCATCCATTATTTTAAAGTTGGCCACTTAAGCAACCTCCCTATACCTTGAAAACAAAATTTGTTTTAGTTTAATGGCAGCACTTTGGAAATGTTATCTTTAGTATACTAATGTCTAACCATAGAAAAAGAATGGCAGAGTTTTTGTGTTGAAGTTTTTTCACAGGGAATGAAGGAACATCAAATTGAGAAATATCCAAGATTGGTCAAAACCATAAGCTTGGGGATGCCTTTGCATGCCTCTACATCAACAACCTCTCGGTTTCCAAACCTTCAAACTTTATTTTTTGAGCAACATAGAAACTTGCATAAACTTGGAGCATTTGTATCTTAATTTATTATCTATTATATCTTTGTGTTCGCATCATGCACAATCACAATAATGAGCTGATTGTTATATCTTTTATTTATACCTTTTCTGTAGAGTTGATTGGAGTTTTATTTGGTTGGTTAGTTATTTGTTTAAACTTAAAAATGTTGTGTGTATAATGTTGCTTCGTAGTTCATGTTTTCTAATGGTTAGTCTCAACTAGCTAAGAGGGTATAATATGTTATTTTGATGTTAACATGCGTTATTTTGTTCATAATGTGGAATGGTGAAGTGGGATCCTCCTCCAAAAGATTTATTCAGATTGACTTGGCACATGTTCACACATGTTGAAAGACTAAAAATACAGTCTGTTATACCTTGATGGTTTATTGTACTTTAGAATTGAAGAACCTCTCTTATGTTTTATTCATTAAGTATTTTGTTGCAAAGCATGATTATGACAGTAATGCTCAAATTTGGTCACTTTCCCATCTTTTGCTAGCCTCCACTTGCACTGGGTGTAATGGTCCATCCGTGCATCCAAATTCCTTAAGCCAAAGTATTCCAGCTGAGTCCACCATATCTATCTATGCATGGTATTTCTTGCCATTCCAAGTAAATTTGTCATGTGCTACCTTTAAAATATTCAAAATACTCCTTTTGTGCCTCATTTTTTAAGCTCATGAGAGAGCAGTAGAGAGCTAGATATAACTTGTGACGAGCAAGGTCATTTCCCCCCTTTCACCCGGTGTCGATGGATTACGTCTTCACTTGAATCAACCCGAGAGCAGCTTAAGCAAAATATAAATATAACTCACAATTCTCCTCCACACAATACAAATCTGAGAAATCAGCTCAAACATTGGATAGTGGTGAAACCAAGGAGAAAGAGGAATGTACTCGTTCCTCTAAACCTGCTGCTCTCACAAGTCTAAAAGCCTTGCTTGTCATAGGGGACTAGCTAGTTTCTTTGCTGTGAAATCGTTGACGAAAGCATGCATCTCTCAAAATTGTTTTACTTCCGTTTATAAAAATAAAAGCTGTAGCACATGACTAATCTCTGCTTCCCTCTGTGAAGGGCCTTTCTTTTACGTTTATGTTGATTCATCATCCTTCATTGAGCATCATTTTATAGAGCATTGTTGTCATTCTGAGTATAATGTGCTTTGTCCCAAAGTCTTAATGAGTGGAGCATGTTTGAGATTCTATATCATTTCTGAAAAACTTTACTCCTAGTCTCTGTTTAATATCTTAAGAGGTGCCCGGCATTTATGTTTTGCTCTACTAAAGGGGCAAGCGAGAGACCACTCTACCATGATTTATTATGATCATTATAATCTTGTTAATGTTTATAATTTCATATTATTAACTCCAAGTTCGTCGTTATCTTTTCATTAGCTAACACAATTGCTTAAGTTTCATTATCTATATAGCATTTGTCATGCATTTTTCAAAGACATAATCCTAGCATTCAACATCAAAAATTATTTTGTTGTCATTTACCTACTCGAGGACGAGTAGGAATTAAGGTTAGGGATGTTGATACGTGTCAAACGTATCTATAATTTTTGATTGTTTCATACCACTTTTATGCCTTTGACACTTGTTTTTATACTAAGTTTATGATTTATTTTGACTAACCTACTAATAGTTGCAAAAGTGCACAATGTTCTTGTTTCACACTTTGATGTGTAGAAATCACTTGGAAATTAGTAAAAACGCAAAAGGAGCCTTTTTGGAGGTGGACTCTGACTTTCCTGAAATCTGTCCTCCTGACAGATTTCAGAGATCGTCAGTTTGAGACCTGAAGACGACGTCAACTTAAGATCTCACAACGGACAAAATTGTGGGAAATTTCCATATATTTAATTTAAGCCCAAGAACAGCCCAATCAGAGGTCCGTAGATCCGGAAATCTCCGTTTTGCTGAAGGTCAAATATCTGATTACGGGATTCCGAAATTTGGTGACGTAATTGACTCCAACTCTTACCAAACTTGGAGGATTCGACCAAGCCACGACTTTGGGACCTCATTAAGGATATGAGGGGTCCCTAGGAAGGTTCTAGAGGTGCCCAAGAGCCATTGGATCAAGGGGCCATCAATCGGAGGGTCGGAAAGCATTGTCTCCACATATATAAAGAGAGGAAACCCTAGTTTTGGGGGCAGGCACCAAAAGCCACGAATTTGCCTCCCCCTTGGCCCTCATCTATAAGGGGTAAGGCTCCTCTACAGCACCAAGAAGTCATGGAGGAAGGGGGTTAGGGGGCGGCGCTCCCCCTTGGCCGGCCGGCCGCCGCCACGCGCCGCCGCCGCCGCCAGCCGCCCGTGCCGCCTCTGCCTTGCCCTTTCCTCCATGGCCGCCGCCTTCACCGCCATCTCCATCGCCAATTTCTCATTACTACAGTGGTCCACTCTCTCACAAACCTCTGTAATCCCCTATGTAAACATGGTGTTTGATGCTATAAAATATTATCCTATGATCTATGTCATGTTTATGTAGTTCCTTGTTGTCTTATGGTTGAATTATTGAATGTATTTGGTTGATTCGAGATGTATGTTGATATGGTACAGTCCTATGGTACCCATTATATACTTATGCGCGCATGGATAACATCATAGGGTTTGTAGTATGTGAAGGAGGCCGGGGGGTAGGACTGCCGGAGTGACAGAAACCTAAGCCACATCCCGGTTTTTGACATTGTATTGGATAAAGAGGACCTTATGAACTTAATGCTATGGTTTGGTTTTTACCTTAATGAATGTTAGTAGTTGCAGATGCTTGCTAATGTTCCAATCATATAGTACATGTAATCACAAGTAGTTGAGAACGTGTATGCTTTGCCTCTCTCACATAGAAAATTGCATCAAAGACGATGAACCGAATAACTTCACTAATTAATTATGAACAGTTCCGCCATGCATTCCACCACTTTTCCACACTCATGGTTCTGTTATTTATGGTATTTTAGTATACTTTATTGCTGCAGCAACTAACTTTTATTTTCTTGCACTTTATTATATTGCAAAGCTATCCTTTCATACCCGTTTTATTCCTATAGTTTTATTTCCTAGATAGAGCAAACGTTCGGTGTGCATAGAGTTGCGTCAATGGTTGATAGAACTTGAGAGAATACTTATCCTACCTTTAGCTCCTCGTTGGGTTCGACACTCTTATTTATCGAAAAGGCTACATACGATCCCCTACACTTGTGGGTTATCACCTATAGGTAGTCCTGCTCTGATACCAACTTGTAGCGCCCCGACCCCGGAATTATACAGAGAGGCTATGTAACCCACAGGCTATGCTACACAAGGCATGGGGTTACCGCTCCCACGCAACACCTCGATCATGCCATAAACACTGTCATAGCTATCAATGTATAATAAAGATATCATATAAAGAGCCCCCCAACGTTTTTCGAGGAGAGGGCCGCTACACAAGAGAAACAAAAAACAGAGACCAGGAGGCTGAAGATTGGAGGGGGGAAACTCCGGCGGAGCGCTGCCGGAGAGGTCTCCTTCTTCTCCATCGACATCTCCTCCACCGTCTCCATGATGAAGAGGGAGTAGTCCACCTCTGGACTATGGGTTTGTGGCAGTAGCATATGTATTTCTCTCTCTCTTGAGCTTCACTAATTAGCACCGTATGAGCTGCTGAACATGATTACGGTCATCGTTGTATTACCTTTATGGTGGATCTTTTTATGAGTTAATATATGTTGAGATTGCAATGTTTATTTCAGTTATGAAAGTAGATGCATATTATGTACCCCGTTCTTGTATCCTTGTTTTGATCAAGCATGTTTATGAGAGCGTGTGAGGGGGAACGTGTGCATTAGTTGGAGTAACGGGGGTGGTGATGTGATAAGCTGACAACTTAATATCGCGATCCATTGGGTGTTTACCTTACTTTGTTGCCTCACTAGGGATAAACCAAAATACCATGTTGCAAGGTATGAGGAGTGACAAGCCTCTACCTATGACTAGATCCAGCACTGTTCTTATTTTCACTTCATGTCATTAATCTTAAGGCTATACTCTGAGTCATCATAATTACTGAGGTGTTATGATTTAGTTCGCATCTTGATGGCAGTATAAGTGAGACTAATAATCAAAAGGTCTCTATGTTAGGACGTGATGCCCATATAATTAGTAACATGTCATTAAACTTGTTTGCAATCTCATATGTTAATCCTATGTCTAATTATTTGCCACACTATATTAAACAGAGAGTGCATGTGTGAAACCATGAATCCCGGTCCATTCTTAATCATAAGAAACAACTTTCCAACCACTTTTAAGCATTTTCTACATTCAGCCATTTTAAAATTAGAAAATACAAAAACACTTTTATTCATTGCATACACATATAAAAACCACAAAAATATCATCCATCATCATTACTATCATCCTTGCATTACTACTTACCACCATTGCATATTTATTTACTGTTTTACATTCATTATTATCTTAATATCATTCTCACACCTTGTGCTTGACAACCACTTGGTGAGGTTGAGGGCACAAAGCAATCTATTTTGTTTGCAGGAAATCTAGAGAAGGACAAGGAGATAAAATCCCCACTACTGATTCCCCGAGAGTTCGATATTAAACCCTCGAGTCACCCTCGTGGGGAAAAAACTTCCACTTCTACATACTCTGCACTTGGAGGCTCAACCTATCCCATATATTATTTTCCTTTCAGGGTATCAAGAGTGCTTGGTGGCGTAGTTGAGGGAGAAACACTCTCATCAATTCCGTCATTAGCAGCATGAAAACCTTGACGATGGAGATGGTGATGAGGAACCATTCCTCATTCAGCGGAGGCGCAAAGACCCCACATCTCTGATCGAGGTAGGCCCAAGCTTAATTGTGGCCGAAGGCCTGAGGGCATCACAATCAGAGAATCGAGGTCGGGGACCCGACCCGGTGGAAGATATCGGCCAAACATGCATGATGCCAGATAAGAACACCACTTGGCGCATGTGAAAGGATCTAGGTGTCCCCTAGAGGGAGTAACTGAGCGATTTAAAACAACTACACTTTTTGATAGAATAGGAGGAACTAGAACTATTGTTCTTGCGAGGGAGTGGTACTACAGGGTGGGCGTATTTCCCGATTCCCTAACCCGAAACCCGAATAACCCGAACCCGATCCCGAATTTTGATAGAAATCGAAAATCCCGATTCCCCTAGCGCGAGTCCGTGCTCGGTTGCTCCCCGCATTCTCCTCCTCCTACCATGCAACCCTCTAGATCCCATCTGGACGGCTCCCAGACGCCAGCTCTAGCGTTGCACTCCGCCGCCTCGGCGACGCTCTGTGCAGCCGCAGTCTGCTGCCCCGTCCAGTCGCAGTCCGCCGCCCTCACCGCCCCAGCTTCCGTCGCCCGCCCTCACCGCCCCCAGCCACATCGTCGCCCTCACCGCCCCTGCGGCCATCACCGGTCCCCCGCCCTCACTGACCCATGCCAGCGGACGTCGCCAGTCACCACCAGCTCTCACGAACCCAGCGAGTCATCAGATTTTTCCTCCATCTTCGGGATTTTCGGGATTTCCCGATCCCAAAATATCGGGAACCCGAATTTTCGACAAACACATTTTTTTATTGATTTTCGGGATTCATTTTTTGAAACCCTGAATTATTTTTTTCCTGAATTTCCCGTCCCAAAAATTCGGGAAATCCCGAACGCCCAACCTAACTATTGGTGACACCACATGTACTACTGGAGTTGGGGAAAATTGATGAAACGGTTGAGACCAAAACAACCATAACTTTTGCAAACGTAATTTGATTTCAATGAGCTTGGGCTTATTCAATAAAGAGGTTTGAAGCCTTCGTCAAAAAAGAAATGGAAAATCTACAATACCGAAAACAGAATAGAAGATGCATACAAATCTCGTTTTTGTCAGATAAAAACCATACTTTTGTTTCGACGGCTTACACCATCTTTTGGTGCTCGAGCGATTTCGAGGAGATCTTGGTCTTGCCTATGGTGGTGTATGATGGATGTGAATGAGGCAATGATGATACGTACGGCTCGACAGGCCCGTATCCCCCATTTATACACAGTGAGAATTTGGGTTGCATGCGTCAAATCGGTTTATAAGCAGCAAAGATAAATGTAAATCCCTAACAAGATAATTCAAAATCCGGTGGAGTTTTTTTTAGGTAAGAATCCGGTGGAGATATTGTTGTGGCTTAGAGCATCTCTAGCAGATCCCGAATAAGCCCCCGGCCTGGAAAATAACTGCTTTTTTCTGGGTCCGGGGCGAAAAATCAGCTAGACCAGACCCCGCATAAGCCCTGGCCCTGGATTTTTTTTTCGAAGAGCAGGATATTTCCCTACCCGTGTCCTACTTGTTCCATTTCGGCGGCACGTTTTCCCGCACCCCGGACTGTTGGCACGAATCCCACCCGCCCAAAAGTTTCACCCGCGCCACTGTTCCGACCCTGACCCCGCTAGTGTGGATCTCCCCGCCGCGAGCCTCGCGCGGCCCCCGCTCCACTGGTTCGGGCCTCGCCGCGCCATGGACCCGCTGCAGCCTCCGGCGGGCTTCCCGCACGCCGACGCCATTGCCCAGCCGTGCCTGCAACCGCGACCTACCGCGCCTCCAGCGGCCGCCGCCCCCGCAGCCGCACCAAGTCCGGCCGCCCCGGTCATGAAGTGGAAGCGGCTCGGCGTGGGCGGCCCCGGACCTCCTCCTGCCTCCAATCCTCCTCCTCGTTCAGCACAGGGCTACCCCTACGCCGACTGCCACGGTCGCCGCGGCCGTGACCGGGGCTTCCGGGACGCGCTATGTGAAGCCGAAGATGCACGCGAGCAAGCCGAAGGCACCGAAGAAGGCCAAGGCGGCGTCGGCCCGAGGACCTGCCCCCCGTCGATCGGCCACCTCATCTGCCGCGCTGAACGTGTTCGAGGAAATTCCGGATAGGTGAATTTCTTTTCTTTCTTCCGTGCGTTCATCATTTCCGTGGTGGTCTTGGAGTTGGTGGTGCTTCGGCTTCGGACATTATTGATGTTTGATGTTTGAGATGTTGAAACCGCTTCGGCTTCACTATCGAGTGAGGTGGTGGTGCTTCGACTTGGTGATGATTGCGCATTCTTTTGGATGATTTTGCTATCTATATGGCGCATGATTTTGTGTAGTACTTTATGTAATAGATTACATTTATACTCGGTGAGAGATGTTGAACTTTTATTTATATTCGGTTGTGTTGAACTCTTATTTATTTTTCTCATTGTGCAAGTGATGAAAAACTATCTATCCGGTACCGGTAGAGGGGCGCGGGGTAGAACAGATGCGGTAAACTCGTACCAGATAAATTATTCTATACGAGTTTACTGCATCTGTTCTGCCCTGCGTCGCGTGCTACCGGAAATAGGTTTTCGGTGCAACCGGATAAGTGATATCCGGTACTAACTTATTCGGGATCTGCTAGAGATGCTCTTACACTCCAAGGTGATGCATCCTGCCCTGGTGACCGAATCCTATAGCTGGGCCACCCTGTGCCGAGTGGGCTGTCTTTCGCCTTCGTGGGCTTACCAGAGACACACGACCTCGTCACAGTGCATTAGAAACGGTGGAGTTTCTGCTAAAAAAAAGGGTGGAGTTTTAACTCAGGAATTTCCAACTCCAGGTCGTCTTCTTTGATGGCCTCTGACTCNAGAGTCAAGGCTCTTCATGAAAAGGTGACCTCGCTCCTCTCGATGTGTGATCTCGACCCCCCTTTGAATGGTTTGCTACTTCATACCGGTACCTTGTGTATACTCAGGATCCACCCGGAAGATGACCCCCAATGGAGCCAAGAAGATGGCCAAGAGGAGATCGAAGAGGATGGCCAAGAAGAGGAAGAAGGAGGGAAAAGCTCAAGGCGGAGCCAGCCGGCCTCCAGGCCGGCCTGGGCCGGCCCCCAGGCCGGACCACCACCCGAGCCGGCCGGCCTCCAGGCCGGCCTAGGCCGGACCTCCACCCGACACAGCCGGCCTCCAGGCCGGCCTAGGCCGGTTTCCAGCCGGACCTCCACCCGACGAAGCCGGCCCCCAGGCCGGCCTAGGCCGGTTTCCAGGCCGGACCTCCACCTGTGCCGGCCGGCCTCCAGGCCGGCCTAGGCCGGCCCCCAGGCCGGTTCCCCACCTACCTGCCTTGTTTTGTACTAAGATTATAAATAGCTTCCCCTTTCCCCATTCTAGGGCAGACTGAATTTGAGACTTGTGTGAGCTAAGCTCATCCTCCCTCGTAGCTAGGGTGCCTCATTGAGGTAGATCTTGTTGTTGCTACTCTTTCACTACGGTGTCTCTAGTAGTGCAAACCAATCTTTCACTGCGGTGATTCTATTGGATCGGTGGACCGGCCGGTAAGACCAATCGGTTTCAACAAGAGTAAGTTTGGCTTTGATTTTTCGATCCAAAGGCTACCTTTTTGAGGGTTTGTTGTTGGGTGGAGTTCTCAGCAGGATTTGCTAGTTATCCTTGTGTTTTGCCCACGAATCTCCCTCGCTACCCTCCGTGTTCTTCGTGTTCATCCCCTTTTCCCCCTCAAATCCGTGAAGATCGGGCCTAGCCCTACATCATTTGGTATCAAGAGCAAGGGTTTCCACGGATTTGGATCGTGTTTCCACCTCTTATTAGCCATTTTTCCACCAAAATTTTTATTTCACATACCAATTTCGAAATTGAAAAAAAAAAATATAGCCATATGGATTTCGTTCGATCTTTCGATTTGGTGAGCGATTTGTGGTTTTGATCCACGGATCTCGTGCTTACGACCTTTTCCCCACTTTCCGTTGGTGTTTTCCGGAGGCCTTTCCACTCCAAGTCCAAGCGGGCCGCGCAATTCGTCGCCGGCGGTACTACGTCCGAACGGCCGGTACTACCGCCCGCAATCGGTCCTACCGCCCGTTTAGCCGGTGCTACCGCCGCACGGACTTTTCACCGACTTCATCTTCGTGTCGCTCATCGCTACCCTCGACGGCATCAAAGGTATAGCTTCCGACACATCCCTTTTCCATTTCGCGAAACTTTTGCTTAGGAGCTAGCTCTCATAGTGTGAGCATTGCACTATGTGGGGACCCCGGACTAGCTGTCCGAAATACCCTTGTGCCTACATCAGCGATCCCATGATCAGTGTGTCGCTGAGCACAATCAAACTGGTAATCAAGGAACATCCATAATTACCGAAGGAATATACTTACTTGATTGAAGTCATACTCTTCAATAGGTACTTGCAGCGGAAAATCACCAAACAACGTGGAGCCCAAGTCATTCGCCTTAACCCTACAGGCAACTGACTGGGAAGCGCCCTAGTTCGCATTGACGTCAGTTCCGTCTCCTTCTTCAAGGTGCTCCTCTTTAAAATCTGGCTAAGACAATAGCCAGGGACGAAACCATTATGAGTACAATGGGAATTGTACTCGCAAACTACCCCCGAAAGAGCATGCACTACCCTTTTCTTTTTTGTTTATAGTTTGAGTAAAACTTTGTTTGCTTTGAAAACTCTAATCTTTATTGAAAAGAGAATGATAGACTTTTGTTCAATAAAACTTTGTCTGAAAACTCTATAACTTTGGTTGAAGTAAAATAAGAGAAATTTTATAACTTTTCATAAACCTTGTATATTTTCAAAACATCTATAGCCTTTGTTAAAGAAAACGAAAAGAAGGCTTTAGATTCCCCTTTTTTTTTGTCATAAAACTGTCTTTGTAAGGAGTTTTCTTTGAAAACATTTTTCCCGAAAAATAGCTGTTTGTTAAAATAAGAAGTCCCTTTTTAAAAACGTTTTTCCTGGAAAATCACCATTTTGTTTATTTATCCAAAACTCCTCCTTTTTCCCGACCATGTCTCATCATGGTCCAATTATTTCCAACAACTCATACCAGCACATTGGCATAGTTGCATAAAACATCCTTCACATCATTTTCTTTCACATCTCAAACATTTTTCCAAAACTTGCACATAGGCCTAGTACAGCCTCCCAACTGTCCATATCCGAGGACTCGGCTATTCGAATAGTTTTACCCTCTGCAGAGGTAGCACGCTTTCCCACACCCATCCGGTAGCTCATCGTGTCTGCCACGTCCCGCCATACAAGGTGTATGCGAAGTTGAACCACCGGCCATAGCCTTTTCCTTTGCTCATGCTAGTATAGGACCCTGCCCTTACGATTTCACCATTCCTTCAACACCTAGTACAGGATCCCCCGTCGAGGAACCTAGATGTAAGGACTCGTAGTTTTGCCCGGCGACCCAAAGGTGGACCTTCAATCCCTCAATCCATCAGATTGCCGGGACCCGGCTCAGGGGTTAGAGTCGCCATGCTCATCCCCTCATGCATAACGGAGTCATCTCCGTCGATGAGGTATCCAGTACTAACACGAGCAAACTATATGACTACGCCCGTTCCCATATTTGGGTAGATGTGGTCGCACAGGTTATTGGCTGGTCGTCATAGTACTAAGACACAATGTGCATTTTTCATAAACATTACCGATCACCTCTTTTCCACTTCCATGCCGACCATTCGGCATTCCACATTCTTCCAAGTACTTTGAAAAGGAGTTTTGGAATAAATCATATTTTCCATCCTATAGTTATACATATCTACTCTTGGCAAAATAGTTTTTCATATCTTGTAAAAAGGTTTTTTAAAATCATCGCTACTTTTGAATACTTCAGGTGATCAAATAGATGAATATAAATGCAAGCTCAGTGAAGTAGCTTGCCTGTTTCCAGCGTAATGTCTCTGGACTTGATACTCTTGATCAAAGAAATAAACTCTGATTGCTTTCCAATAAATCCTTCCCACGGTTTACTCCGATAGCGTTGGTATCTAACGTCGTAAAAAGGAAAGATCACAATCAACATACAGTAGAGCACTCCAACAACAATCATCAAACAATTACTAACAAACAACAATCGTGATGGAAAACTATTAGTTAACAAACAAGTTTGGCAATCACCTCACTACTCATGTTTAAGAATTATGATTAAAGTTGTGATTAAGCATATTTATTTAAATAGGAAATACTTCAGACAAAAGTTAAGCTATCAAATAATCTCTATAATTTCAAGTATTCTACCAAGCTAATGTAGAGGCATTAACAAGATACTCAGGCTAGGTCTCAACTTAAATACAACCAAGTTTAACAAGCAAAGCAATTATATTAATCACACAAAGTAATCTAATCATCAAAATAAACAAGCAGTATATACCATTTCTAAATTACTCAACCAAGCATCACAACAACTATCAAGCATCACACATAGCTACTACACTCACAAAGCCACACAATTTGAATTCAATTTGATTTAATTACCCATTATTCAAATGTGTCACAATTATGGCAGAAACAAGGGTTTCATGTTTAATTACATAACTTTTGTTCTGTTGGTCACAAAAATATGAACTAAAATTCTGTGGATAGCTACTGATGTGTAGAAGCTAACCCAATTGGATTTAATTCAATTTGAGTTATTAAACTCCCTGCATAAATGTTTTAATCCAGAAAGTCAATTTCCTAGTTTTTGCTACAACTCAATTTAATTGTATTAAAAAATTAAATCCTTTTAGGGGTAACTAGTATTGCTTAAATTTGATCTAACAAAATTGGTTTGACCTCATTTGGATTAGTAGAACATCAGAAACAAACAAGTTTAGGTTTTATACCTTCTGTGGCATTTTGGATATCATTATTTATTTATTAATCTAAATGGGGTGAAACCACTTTAGTGAGTTAGATATTTTCATAAGCTTTCCAGAACACTTTCATTTGTTATTTTTAGATTCCTAGATCTCAAGATATTGAATTTCAAAGTTCTAATCAAATTTCTGACAGAGAAATCTACCCATTTTAAGTTTATCAATTAGCACATTTGTCATCTTCATTTTAAATCAGGGAATTACCCTACATGATCATGTCTTGCATCTCTGTGAAGATGGCATATTCTTCTAGCTACAAGATTTTAGTTTGCTATTTTTAGGCCTCTGGTTCAATAGGAATTTGCATGGGAAGGGGGCTATCTCTGTTATTTCATGTGGTGGAAATTATTGCTTAGCCATTTTCCTTAGATGATATCTTTTACACAGAATTTATTTTGGGGTTCACAAAACTTGGTCATGGTAGTACACTAACTATACAAACATGACATGCCAATACAAACATCTAAATAAATCGAGATTAATTGCTAAGATCAGATCAAAAACCTAAGCAGTAATCTGTTTTCAGAAGTTTCTGAAAACAGACAGAACATAGCTACTTTGCCTCATGTTTCCATTGAGCTAAACTAACTATTTTGGAAATCTAAAAGTTGCATCTGAATCTATGTAACTTGTTCTTTCTAACCATGCAAAGATTTCAAATTTTGGTGGAGCATATTTTTCAGAAAATGCATGCAAATGTGGCTAATCTAAACAGGTTTCAACACTTAGCAGATTTCTCAGATTTCTCAAACTGGGCGGGAACTAGCCGGGACCGTTAATCTCGAGATCGACGGCCCACGGCCATCGTCTCCATCCCGATAGGCAGAGAACATGGGAGAGAGAGAGAGCGGCCGGGGAGCTACCTGCCGGCGGCGAGGGGCGGCGGCGAGGGTGCAGGGCGGTGGAGGAGGTCGGGGGCTGCGTCTGGGCACCGGCGGCGTGGCCGGAGATGACCCACAGCGGCGGCACGGCTTGGCTGCCGAGTGGCTCGAGATGGAGCTCATCGAGCTCCTCTCCGGTGTCTTCTAGGTGAGGGGGTGGGGTGCGGTGGTGAGTGTGGTGAGTGGAGTGGCCAAGGGGTGGCCTTTATATAGGCGGGAGCGGCTTGGTGCGAGGGGGGGCACGAGGTGGTCTCGGCTTGCCGCGGGCGGCACGGTGGCGTGCTTGTGGTGCCTGTCTGGGGCTAGGTAGGGCAAGGGCGAGGGTGCAGCAGGTCGGCGGCGTCGTGGCGTGTCCGGGGGTGGTCGGCTCCGTCTCGGGCGCGGGCTGGTCGTGCGGCATGGTGCAGAGCTTGCGGTGCACAGCAACTGCTCGACAGAATGTCGGCCGGCAGTGCACCGACAATTGCGGGCAGGGGGAGGGGCCAGGAGCAAGGGGCTCGGCTTGTAGTGCTTCCAGGTGACCAAGGACAGCTCCAGGACATGGTGGTTCTCAGGTTTGGTGCTGTTTGGAAACATGAGGGCATGGGGGTGGCATGCCATGCCATGGCTGCCTTAGGGCTAGGGTTTCGGTCATGGGGGGGGTGGGGTGTGTCCTGAGGATGTAGGGGCACTGGGTGAGGTGCTGGACAAGTTGGTTTAGCAAGAGGGCAAGTGGATGGTGTGGTATTTGAATAGATGGGTGATGGTACCATTTGCACAATGTGCCACTATATGGCACCATTAGGTTTTAAATGCTAAAATAAAATGGTGGGATGCAAGTGTCCAAATGCTGTGGGGATTAAGTATAGGTGTTGGTGATTTTTTTGGTGCTATGATGGAAATTATTTGACAAGTGCATCATAGCACATTTTGTGATTTGGTGAAATTAAAGAGAGAAATAGAAATGTAATTTTTAAATTTTGAAACTATAATTTGAAGAGGGAAGAAATATTAGAGCAAAGTGGGAGTGATTACTATGTCACCCCACTGATTTTTGGTTTAAAAGAAAATATTAAGTTCTCACTGGGAGAAATTTGTTTGTCACTTGTCACCTGATTTTATGTGTTGATGTTTTCATTTTGTTTCTTTTCCTTCCTTCATAATTTTATTTAGCAAACACCCACATCAAAACACAACAATATTCACTTCACAACCATTAGCACACAAATCAAACCACAAGAATTAATCACACCACCAATTCCATAATTCACAATACTATCTTATAAAAAAATGATCACACTCAATTATGACAAGATGAGGTTTAAGAAATATCTCAACTCATAATTTAATTGTTTTCAAAAAGGTTTGAGAAAGGAAATATGTGGGGTAATATATTTCCCACTAGAGTTGTTTTCAAATGGAGTGGAAATCAGGGTTTATAAAATGGGGGTTGCATATACATGCAAAATATCATGGTTAGCTTTAGATAGGAGATAACATATAGATCTCCATATTTTTGGGAACACATAATTTTGGAAATACTTTTACTTTCTCAACTAAAGGGTATTTTATTTGTTGCTGAAATCAAACATCATTGAAATAGACTTTGGCCAAAATAAGATTAGAAAAAGAATATATGGAATCTACTCTTGTCATAGCATGAGCACAAGTTAATATATTTTTACTTGGGTTGGGTTCTTCGATTAATACTTACTAGTCAAACAACATAAACAACAAGTCACACAAGGTCAAACAGAACAATATACAGAAAAACACAATCAATAATGAAGTATTTCAAAAAAGTTTTTGTTGGTTCTGAATTTTGGGTCTCGTTAATCCTTATTTTAAATTTGGGATGTTACACACTAGTGTGACACCAAGTGACCATATCATTATCTTGTGAGCATCTAGTTGTAACGGACTCGGCTCGGGCAAAAGCATAAAGCAAAAGAGAAATAGAAAAGATTCAAAAAAAAAAAGAGAAAAGCCGAGCCGTGATCCTAGTCATCCTCAAGCTCCAATAACCAATAGAGAAATGGGTACACTTGTGCAAATCGGGTGCTCCTTCCCATACACTTGAGCTAGTTGTCCTTCGAGAGGTGGTGCGGCATGAGCATAGTCTTCGTTAGGTCCAAGTTGCTCCTCCCTATAGTCGCACCATCCATGTTTGTCTCCACGTGTGAGTCTCCTTTGTTTCTCGGATTGTGTGGTTAGTCTCTTTTGTTCCTAGATCTTTGTGGTTATCCTCCACTTCTTGCAATAGCCTTTTCGTTGGTTTCGTTTCGATTTCTTGCCACTTTACCATACCTAAGCTCCTCATAAGTGTGTGTGTGCGTCGCTTTTGGATCACTAATCAACCAACTCTTACTCTTATGACACCTTTGTCTCGGAAGGTAGGCCCATTGGTCCAATACTATCAACCAAGGTAAGAGCGGTTATTAGCCACCACATATTCCACATATCACTTGTGTTTGCTTATCATGGCTAGGGAAGAACAAGACGCCGACTTCGGAAAACAAGCGGAGTCCCTTAGGAGGTACATCGACGAGAACTTACGCCGCTATGAGGAGCGCCATCATGCCGCGCAACGTGAAAACGCTGAGCGTTTCGCTCAACTACAAGACGCCCAACGCGAGAGCAATGAGCGTTCCATTCGTCTCGAGGAGCTGCTTCTCGAAAGACGACACCGGCACTCCTCAAGACCAAGCTCAAGGTCTTCACACCGTTCCGACGCAAGAAGCAAAGTTCCAAGCGACGTTGGTCAAGGTCCACAAAACGGCCGCCATCACCACGAGATGCCTCAGCAACAAGCGAACTTGGATCCTCAACAACACCAAGACCAACATCGTCAAGAAGAGCCGCACCCCCAAGCGATCGTACACCATCAACAACATCAAGATCGCCATCGACAAGAAATTCCAATTCCAAATGTTAACTTGGATCCCCCACACCGCCATGAGGACAATCGACATCATCGTCATGATCTACCTCCACATCGTGCCCGCCGAGTGCCATTGACCGACAATCATGTTGATATTGAAGATGACGAGGATTATGTTCCACACCACCACCCAAGGCATCAGCACCGAGACCGGCATCGCCACCATGATGATGATGATGAGGATGATCACAAAAACCGCTTCAATCCTCCCAAGCTCGTCATTCCTAAGTTCCATGGCACCAACGACCCAGAGGACTACATGGCATGGGAATCCAAGGTCTCCAAGCTATTTCGACTCTACAAGGTGCCGCATGACAAACGAGTTGACCTCGCATCCCTCGAGTTCGAAGGCTATGCGCAACTATGGTGGGAACAACTCCAAGCCTCCTTTGAAGACCCAATCGACACATGGAATGACATGAAGAAGGAAATGCACAAGCGCTTTGTGCCACATCATTATGCGCGAGATTTATACAAGAAGCTACAAGAGCTCAAACAAGGCCTCAAGACGGTCGACGAGTACTACAAGGAGATGGAGTCAACTCTCTCCCGCGCACACATTGTTGAGTCCGAGGAACAATCAATGGCACGTTTCTTGAACGGCCTCACGTACCCAATAAAGAAGATAGTGGAATTCCAACCTTATGAGAACCTTGTTGAGCTAGTTCATCAAGCCATGAAGGCCGAGCGCCAAGTCGCCAAAGAACTCAAGTATGTCAAGGCCAAGTCCTTCTTCGCCACTAGAGCTTCTTCATCAACACAACCCATCACTCAAGTCCAAGCTCAAGGAAATATCAAAAGTCCTACACCGCAACCCACTACAACCTCCAAGAAGACGTCGCCCTCACCCCAAGCCACCAAGTCATATATCACTTGCTACAAGTGTGGAGGTCAAGGGCACAAGTCATTTGAGTGCACCAACAAGAAGGTGATGATCGTCAATGAAAATGGAGACTATGAGTCTATGAGTGAAGATGAGTACCACGCATTAAACAAGGTGGCCACGATGCAAAGCTTGGATGACGCCGATGACTACATCTATTGTGATGGTGACCCCAACCCCACTCTAGTTGTCACTCGAGTTTTGACTACAATCAACCAAGGTGATGACGCTCAAAGATGCAACTTGTTCCAAACCAAGGCCGGCATCAACGGCAAATCAATCAAGGTAATCATTGATGGTGGGAGTTGTCACAACTTGTTAAGCAAGGAGCTATGTGAGAAACTCAACTTGACGTACAAGAAGCACCCCAATCCTTACCATGTGCAATGGCTTAGTGACTCCGGCACCGTGAAGATCCAACACACGGTTCAAGTATCCTTCAAGATTGGCTCTTACAAGGACACGGTGGATGGTGATGTGGTGCCAATGTTGGTTTGCCACTTACTTCTTGGCCGCCCTTGGCAATTTGACAAGGCCGCTACTCATGATGGGCGCACCAACTACTATAGCTTCAAATGGAACAATAAGATCCTAGTGCTCCGCCCAATGACTCTAACCCAAATTATCGCCGACAATGCCAAGACAATTGTAAGAGCGCAAGAAAAACAATCCCCTAGTGAGTTGAGTGGTGAGAGAGCGAACCACATTCACGTGAGTGAGAGCCACAAGCCAAATATGAGTGAGAAGGGGAAAAGAGTGAGTCCCGGCGTAGTCTTGTTAGCCACCAAAAGTGAGATGAGAGAAGTGAGAGCAAACCCATCCACTTTCCACTTCATGCTCTTATGCAAAGGGGATGGCAAAGACACTAACGACTTAACCCAAGTTCCTCCGTCTATGTTGTCTATCTTGCAGGAATTCAAAGATGTCTTTCCGGATGAGCTACCTCAAGGACTTCCTCCCCTCCGTGGAATCGAGCATCGCATCGACCTCATTCCCGGTGCCCCACTACCCAATAGAGCGCCATACCGCACCAACCCCGAGGAGACAAAGGAGATCGAACGCCAAATTCAAGAACTCCTCGCCAAGGGACATGCTCGTGAAAGCTTGAGTCCGTGCGCCGTTCCGGTCATCCTCGTCCCCAAGCAAGACGACACAATCCGAATGTGCATGGATTGCCGTCCCATCAACAATATGATAAGGGTTGGCCCAATCTTCTCAGTGAGATGATGATGTAGAGGATGGATTGATGAATCGATAACTCGTGTGATACTGATGAACTCTCCCGGCTGATCCCTATTGCCAATGCAACAGATTGCAACCCCAAGGATATTCTCAACTCCACACGCTTGCACAAGTAGCCACCGACTACAAGTGGTCCTGTACCTCCTTATTCCCAATGGAACAGCAGATAACATGCAGAATTTGCAAGCAGTAACAATACTTCAAGATGAATGCTTAGAAGTTCAATCTAGAAATCTAGGGTTTTAGTTTATCGTAGTCTAACCCTCCAATGCGCAGCAAGGGAGTATATAAAGGGGAAGGGGTGCGGCCTAAGGGCTGGGGCGCACCATGACTAGTCTGACTCGGGTTGGGGTGCAACCCAAACTGATACAAACCGACCCAATTGGGTTCGGCCTAAAAGGAACACGCAGGTCCAAGTCCTACCCCTAGTAGGACTCCTCTCTTGGCGCAGCAACAAAGTGTGGTGCGCCTCCAACTTGTCTCTCCACTTGTGCTCCTGCCTCCCTCTCCTCCCTCAAGCACTTGTTGTGTTTGTTCTGGATTTTATTCTCCATGGAATTCTGCTTGTTCTTCATGTGATCATCCATGTCCTCCACGCCTTGCTGCTCCTCTCCTCCATGAACGCTTGTGTTATCAATAATCCTGATCATACATAAATGCATAGATTTAGGTAGTATAAAATTCTCAGAATCACAAACACCATATTCTAATAGGAGTGAGTTCACCTGCTGTTCTAATAACTTGGTTCTTGATCTTGTCATTGGTCCAATCCTCAATTCATTTGGTTTGTCTTGAACAGCAACATCTTCAATTGGAGAAAGTGTATAAGAGCTAGGGATGTCCTCATCATACTCCCCCCCTTGAAAAGGCGTCGTCCTCGACGCAGCAAGGTCATCTCCAAAGTATGGTGTCAAATCAGCAACATTGAAGGAATTACTAACACCAAACTCATCACTAGGAAGATCAATTGAATAGGCATTATCATTGATCCTTGCAAGCACTTTATATGGACCAGCTCCTCGTGGCATCAACTTGGACTTGCGCAATGTGGGAAACCTATCCTTGCGAAAATGAACCCACACCATATCTCCGGGCTGGAATATTACCTCCTTGCGCGTCTTGTTAACACGATCAGCAACATATCTTCCTTTCTTCTCAATTGCTTGCTTGGTCTTCTCATGTATCTTCCTCACAAAATCTGCACGCTTCGATGCCTCCATGTTTACTCTCTCTTGTAGTGGAAGCGGCAGCAAATCAAGTGGAGTAATTGGCTTGAACCCATACACCACTTCAAACGGACATAATTGAGTAGTTGAATGCACCGCCCTGTTATAAGCAAACTCCACATGCGGTAAACAATCCTCCCACTCCCGTAAGTTCTTCTTGATCATGGCTCGCAATAGTGTTGATAGTGTGCGATTCACCACCTCCGTTTGCCCATCAGTTTGGGGGTGACATGTAGTACTAAACAGCAGCTTTGTTCCCAGCTTGCCCCATAGTGTCTTCCAAAAATAGCTCATAAACTTCACGTCACGATCAGAAACAATTGTCCTTGGTACTCCATGTAAGCGTACAATGTCCCTGAAAAACAGATTAGCTATATGCGACGCATCGTCGCTCTTGTGGCATGCAATAAAATGTGACATTTTAGAGAATCTATCCACTACAACAAATATAGAATCATGTCCTCTTTTTGTTCTTGGTAAGCCTAGCACAAAATCCATACTAATATCCTCCCATGGAGTAGTAGGTGCAGGAAGAGGAGTATACAAACCATGAGGCTTTAATTTTGATTTAGCCTTGTTGCAAGTGATGCAACGCCTCACAAACCTGTCCACATCTCTCCTCATGCGTGGCCAATAGAAGTGATTAGCCAACATGAGCAATGTCTTCTCACGCCCAAAGTGTCCCATTAATCCACCACTATGTGATTCCTGCAATAATAACAAACGCACGGACGACTCGGGCACACATAATTTGTTAGCTCTAAACAAATATCCATCATGTATATGAAATTTATCCCATGCTTTCACAGCAGAACATTTAGCATATGGAACCGAAAAATCATGATCTTGAGCATACAAATCACGCAAACTCTCCAAACCAGGAACTTGCACATCTAATTGTGTCAATAACATGCTTTTCCTAGAGAGAGCATCAGCAACTACATTATCTTTGCCTTTCTTGTACTTAATTATGTAGGGAAAAGATTCAATGAATTCAACCCACTTAGCATGACGTTTATTAAGACTAGATTGGCTCTTCAAAAATTTCAAAGCTTCATGATCAGAATGTATGATAAATTCTTTTGGCCACAAATAATGTTTCCAAACCTCAAGAACTCTAACGAGTGCATACAATTCTTTATCATAAACAGAATAATTCAATTGGGCTCCATTCAATTTTTCAGAAAAATAAGCCACGGGTTTGTTCTCTTGCATTAACACACCTCCTATTCCAATACCACTAGCATCACACTCAATTTCGAATTGCTTATGGAAATCAGGAAGTATCAACAATGGGGCTGAAATCAAACGTTTTTTAATCTCATCAAAAGCAATATCTTGTGTCACACCCCATTCAAATAGAACACCTTTCTTAGTAAGATCATTCAAAGGTGCAGCAAGAGTACTAAAATCTTTCACAAATCTTCTATAAAAACCAGCTAACCCAAGAAAACTTCTTACTTGACTAACATTCATGGGAATAGGCCAATTTTTAATAGCTTCAATTTTAGATTCATCTACTTCAATTCCATGCTTAGAAACAACATATCCCAGAAATATGACCTTATCTTTGCAAAAAGTGCACTTAGCAAGATTACCATAGAGTTTGTTGTCATGTAACACATGCAAAACTTGTCGAATATGATCAACATGCTCAATATCATTGTGGCTGTAAATTAGTATGTCATCAAAATACACAACCACAAATTTGCCAATAAAATTTCGCAAAACATGGTTCATTAATCTCATGAAAGTACTAGGTGCATTAGTTAAACCAAAAGGCATTACTAACCACTCATATGAACCAAATTTTGTTTTGAACGCTGTTTTCCACTCATCCCCCTCTTTCATCCTAATTTGATGATAACCACTACGCAAATCAATTTTAGAGAAAACAGCAGCACCACTTAATTCATCTAACATGTCTTCCAATCATGGAATGGGATGACAATAACGAATAGTGATGTTGTTAATTGCTCTACAATCTACGCACATGCGCCAAGTACCATCTTTCTTAGGAACTAAAATAACAGGAACAGCACAAGGGCTCAAGCTAATGCGAATATAACCTTTGTCAAGAAGCTCTTGCACTTGTTTCTGAATCTCTTTTGTCTCTTGGGGATTTGTCCTGTAGGGAGCTCGGTTGGGCAATGTTGCTCCAGGTATCAAATCAATTTGATGCTCTATCCCTCGCAATGGTGGCAAACCAGGAGGTACGTCATCCGGAAACACATCATCAAATTCCTGCAACACAGTAGAAACACCAATAGAGAGTGGGGTCATGTCATTAGAAACCAAAATTTCTCCCTTGTGCATAAGCACGATAGGAAGCAAACTAGGATCCTCACTAAATTCTTTCAAGTCCTCTTTGGTAGCTAACATGCATAATAGGCTCACTCTCTCACAATTATTTTTACCACTCGGTTTGGTGTTGCTAGTTTCACTCACAGAAATATTATTCTCTCGTCTATCTACTTTCTCACTCTCTTTTTCAAGATTTACTTCTGTTTTTTTACGAGACTCATTTACAATTTGTTGTGGTGTCATAGGCCTCAACATTATGTCCTTCCCATGCCAATTGAGCTGATATGTATTTGCTCTTCCATGATGTATAACATTCCTGTCAAATTGCCATGGTCTTCCCAACAACATGTGGCAAACAGTCATAGGCACCACATCACACTCAATGGTATCTTTGTATGGTCCAATCTGAAATTCCACTTTCACCATATGGCTCACCTTCATCTCTCCCTTGTCACTTAACCATTGGATATAATAAGGATGAGGATGTGGAATATACTTCAATTTCAGTTTTGCACATAAATCTCTACTTGCCAAATTTCTGCAACTCCCTCCATCAATAATAACCTTGCAAGCCATTTGAGGACCAACAACAGCTTTGGTTTGAAATAAATTGCATCTTTGATTTTCAGGACTGGGAGTAACACTCAAAGTTTGTGTGCAAACAATAGTAGGATAATGTGTAGCATATGCATCAATAGGACCATCATCATCATCACACACATCATCATCATTAGGATCAGCATCATCACCTGTTTCATATTCATTGTCCTCATTAATAAGCATAACTTTCTTGTTTGGACAATCTCTCTTGAAATGGCCTTTTCCTCCACAAGTATGGCAATTCATATCTCTATTTCGGGCTGCAAATTTAGACTCCTCTAGCAATTGTGATTCAGCCTCTCTGGCATGATGCAACAATTCATTCATATCATGATAATTGTAATGTCTCACAACACCTCTGATTTTATATTGCAAACCTGAGAGGAAACGCTGCATAGTTTGTTCTGGCTCCTCTCTCACACGTGCACGTTGTAAGATCAACTCCATCTCTTTAAAGTACTCATCCACTGTCATCGTGCCTTGCCTCAAATTTTGCAACTTGTCATACAGTGATCTAACATAATTAGGTGGTACAAATCTGTCCCTCATGACTTGCTTCATGGTCCTCCAAGTAATGATTTCTGGGACACCATCGTGTGCTCGTTGTCTCACAATATTGTCCCACCACTGTAGTGCATAACCCTCAAACTCAGAAGAGGCAAGTTTAAATTTCTTATCCTCAGTATAGTTATGCAAGCGCCACAACTTCTCAATTTTAAGTTCCCACCGGAGATACTCTTCAACATCATTAGTATCAAAACTGAATTGTGGAATAGAAAATTTGATTCTGCCCAAACCATCATCCTCTCGATGATTTTCAGGAGCATTAGCAAGAGGTACACGCCTTGCTTGATGCATATGACCCCCACGGCCATGAATTGGTGCAAAGCCTCTCCCCGGGCCAATTTGATAATTGGCATCTTCATGCGCCTCATGACCAGCATTATGCACACTATCATCGTCCCCGGGATTGGGGAGCCTTTGATTCACCAAAGTTGTCAAATCAGCCAGTTGTTGTGTCACGGTTGTCACCGCCATTTGCAAAGTATTGAGTTGAGTTTGTTGGGCTTCGGATGATGTAACCAGACCACCAATGGAAATATCAACATGCTGTAGTTCCTCAGTAAGATGTCCACTAAAGTCCTCAAGTTTGGTTGTCAACTCTCCATTAACCGTGTCAAGCTTCTGTGTTAA
This sequence comes from Puccinellia tenuiflora, assembly GCA_012064385.1. Classification (NCBI taxonomy): domain Eukaryota; kingdom Viridiplantae; phylum Streptophyta; class Magnoliopsida; order Poales; family Poaceae; genus Puccinellia; species Puccinellia tenuiflora. Next base: position 295,783 of record QRDG01001037.1, read on the forward strand.
AGAATCCCGCAATGCCTCATATTCAGCCCACTTCACCACTTCATCAGCACCCTTCTTTTGCTGCACAAGAGCATCACTAGAATCATCCATGATTAATAGGTTAGTGAAAAAGTAAACAAATATATGTGGTGTTCTCTCTCAACTCACTCAAAAGCAGCAAAGACAGGTGTATCTCACCGTTCCAAAGTGAAAAGAAAGACTTACTCACCAAGTAGCAGGACTAATGTGACTTGATGTGAAAGAGAGAATATCAAGGTGTACAACCAGCCCAAAGACAAACAGGGTATTTGGTGGAGCTTGGTGGGGATACCTAACAACACCAACGTACACAACCTATTTGTTGTTTGTGATGATACAAACAAAAAACACACCTAGGAAAACTCACACAAAGGATGGAGACAAATGTGGCAATGCAAATATATGGATGGAAATTTTGCAATGCACTCGAAAGACACTAGCAATTGCTCAATGTAACGCAGGCACAAGATTGCTCAAATTAGTAGTGCAAAAGTAGTGTAAAACAGCTCCAAAAACTGCAGTAGCTATGATCAACTTACAGGCCTCTTCTTTCTCCCTTTTTTTTGATACTCTCTTTGATGTTTCCACTCTTTTGGATATAGCAATATTCCTCACGGTTACTGTAGCTAAATTTTTTTCACAGAAACACAAAACCGGGCAACCAATCTAGTGAGCAGCCTGCGAGCAAATAAAAGAGCTAGTCTTATGGGTAAGCTCCTAATTGTATGTGTGGAAAGGCTGTGGCTAAGTCTCACAAGGATCAGATTTGAAACCCTAAAGAAAATTGCAAAGGAAAACTGAAAAAAAACACTAAAAGACTTACCGGAAGATCACGGCAGAAAAAACTGCACGTTTTTGTGTCGCGGCAGAAAAACGGATTGATTCCGAGCCGGCACGGCAGGAAGTGATCGCGGCAGGGAAAAACCGCCGATTTTGTGCCGCGGCAGGCAGAGGAAACCGAGACCGAGTAGATGTAGGATAGCGCGGCGGAGTGTTGCGCAATTTGGTGTCGGGCATGGTAGGATTTCGAGCTCAACTCGGAGTAGGAGATCGCGGCAGGGAAAAGTGACAAAAAATGTGCCGCGGCAGGACTACTACTTCAACTCGGATTGCAACCTTGAGATCAACTCGGTACTGATTTTTTTTGTGGGATTTTCGGTATAGACTCAACTCGAAAAAAACAGAAACTCGAGCAACTAAGAACCCTAACCCTGAACACGAAACTAAAAACAGAAAAAAAAAGGAACACAAAGACCATCACAAACAGCAACTAGGAGATGCAAATTGGGCTGATCTATGGCTATGGCAATATCTAGAACTAATATTTTTGTAGGCTTTTTCTGGATAGGAATAAAATCACTCAAACTAAAGGGATGAAACGATCTCACCGAGTAAACCTGTGAATCTGATACCAAGATGATAAGGGTTGGCCCAATCTTCTCAGTGAGATGATGATGTAGAGGATGGATTGATGAATCGATAACTCGTGTGATACTGATGAACTCTCCCGGCTGATCCCTATTGCCAATGCAACAGATTGCAACCCCAAGGATATTCTCAACTCCACACGCTTGCACAAGTAGCCACCGACTACAAGTGGTCCTGTACCTCCTTATTCCCAATGGAACAGCAGATAACACGCAGAATTTGCAAGCAGTAACAATACTTCAAGATGAATGCTTAGAAGTTCAATCTAGAAATCTAGGGTTTTAGTTTATCGTAGTCTAACCCTCCAATGCGCAGCAAGGGAGTATATAAAGGGGAAGGGGTGCGGCCTAAGGGCTGGGGCGCACCATGACTAGTCTGACTCGGGTTGGGGTGCAACCCAAACTGATACAAACCGACCCAATTGGGTTCGGCCTAAAAGGAACACGCAGGTCCATGTCCTACCCCTAGTAGGACTCCTCTCTTGGCGCAGCAACAAAGTGTGGTGCGCCTCCAACTTGTCTCTCCACTTGTGCTCCTGCCTCCCTCTCCTCCCTCAAGCACTTGTTGTGTTTGTTCTGGATTTTATTCTCCATGGAATTCTGCTTGTTCTTCATGTGATCATCCATGTCCTCCACGCCTTGCTGCTCCTCTCCTCCATGAACGCTTGTGTTATCAATAATCCTAATCATACATAAATGCATAGATTTAGGTAGTATAAAATTCTCAGAATCACAAACACCATATTCTAATAGGAGTGAGTTCACCTGCTGTTCTAATAACTTGGTTCTTGATCTTGTCATTGGTCCAATCCTCAATTCATTTGGTTTGTCTTGAACAGCAACATCTTCAATTGGAGAAAGTGTATAAGAGCTAGGGATGTCCTCATCACAATATCACGGTGAGGTATCGACACCCTATCCCACGACTTGATGACATGCTAGATGAGCTTAGTGGTGCCACTATCTTCTCCAAAATTGATTTGAAAAGTGGCTATCACCAAATCCGTATGCATGAAGGAGATGAATGGAAAACCGCATTTAAAACAAAACTTGGTCTTTACGAGTGGCTTGTCATGCCCTTTGGTCTTTCCAATGCTCCTTCAACATTTATGCGTCTTATGAATCACGTCTTGCGCACTTTCATTGGCAAGTTTGTGGTTGTCTACTTTGATGATATCCTTGTTTATAGCAAATCCTTGCATGAACATGTCGACCATGTGAAGCAAGTTTTGTTGGCCCTTCGTAATGCTTCTCTTTTTGCCAACCTCAAGAAATGCACCTTTTGCACCAACAAGCTTGTGTTTTTGGGTTATGTAGTTTCTTCCAAAGAGATTGAAGTTGACACCTCTAAGATTGAGGCAATCACAAATTGGCCGCCGCCAACTAATCTTGCTCAACTTCGTAGCGCCCTTGGTTTGTTTGGGTTTTACCGCCGCTTTGTGAAAGATTTTAGCACAATTGCTTGCCCCTTGAATGAGCTTACCAAAAAGAATGTACCCTTCATTTGGGGCAATGCTCAAGAATCGGCTTTCAATGAACTCAAGAAGAGATTGACCGAAGCTCCTTTACTTGCTTTGCCGGATTTCTCCAAAACCTTTGAACTTGAGTGTGACGCTAGTGGCCTTGGCATCGGTGGCGTCCTCATGCAATGTGGCCGTCCCGTTGCCTATTATAGCGAAAAACTTGATGGTGCTCTCCTAAACTACCCAATCTACGACAAGGAACTCTATGCCTTAGTCCGTGTTTTGGAAGTGTGGCAACACTACCTTTGGCCCAAAGAGTTTGTTATCCATTCCGATCATGAATCTTTGAAATATTTGAAAACCCAAGCCAATTTGAACAAAAGGCATGCCAAATGGGTTGAATTCATCGAGTCTTTTCCCTATGTGGTGAGGTACAAAAAAGGCAAGGACAATATAGTTGCGGATGCTCTTTCCCGCAAGATGATCTTACTCACCCAACTTGAAATCAATGTTTTGGGACTTGATGACCTTAAAGAACTCTATGCTTCCGATTCTTTCTTTGGTCCTATCTTTACCAAGTGCACAATTGACAAAGGTTGCAATGATTTCTACTTGCATAAGGGTTTCTTGTTTAAGGCTAACAAACTATGCATTCCCAAGTCCTCGCTCCGTTTGTTACTTCTACAGGAATCACATAGTGGAGGCCTCATGGGACACTTTGGACGTGACAAGACACTCGCCATGCTATCTACACACTGCTTTTGGCTAAGGATGACGCGTGATGTGGAGTGCTTGGTGCGTCGTTGCCCAACTTGCCTCAAAGCTAAGTCCACGTTGAACTCTCATGGTCTTTATATGCCTTTACCAATACCACACACACCTTGGTCCGACATTAGCATGGATTTCGTCTTAGGATTACCTCGAACGAAAAATGGCAAAGATTCAATATTTGTTGTTGTCGATCGCTTCTCTAAAATGGCACACTTTATTTCTTGCAATAAGACCAACGATGCTTCACACATTGCAACTTTGTTCTTCAGGGAAATTGTTCGTCTACATGGAGTGCCGAAGACCATTGTTTCGGACCGAGATGTCAAGTTCACAAGCTACTTTTGGAAGGCATTGATGGCAAAGCTGGGAGTCAAGCTCCTCTTCTCCACCGCTTACCACCTACATGAGTCAACTCGAGCAACTCTAGAGGAGCACACCAAGCGCCAAGCTACCAAGATCAACAAGTTGAAGAAGCCCATGATATTCGAAGAAGGAGATCTTGTGTGGCTACACCTCCGTAAGGACCGTTTCCCGGATGAAAGAAAATCCAAGCTTGCTCCTCGCGGTGACGGGCCTTTCAAAGTGCTCAAGCGCATCAACGACAATGCCTACAAGATCGACATCCCAACCTCCAAGTACTTGGTGCACGACACGTTCAACGTCGCCGACCTATCACCTTTCCACGGAGATGCAAGCGTTCAAGAGGATGCCGAGTCGAAGACGACTCTTTCCGAAGGGGGGGAGATGATGTAGCCCCACATGTGGACAACACCATGGACACCACGCCAAATGGCCCAATGACAAGATCAAGAGTCAAGGCTCTTCATGAAAAGGTGACCTCGCTCCTCTCGATGTGTGATCTCGACCTCCCTTTGAATGGTTTGCTACTTCATGCCGGTACCTTGTGTATACTCAGGATCCACCCGGAAGATGACCCCCAATGGAGCCAAGAAGATGGCCAAGAGGAGATCGAAGAGGATGGGCAAGAAGAGGAAGAAGGAGGTAAAAGCTCAAGGCGGAGCCAGCCGGCCTCCAGGCCGGCCTGGGCCGGCCCCCAGGCCAGACCACCACCCGAGCCGGCGGCCTCCAGGCCGGCCTAGGCCGGCCCCAGGCCGGACCTCCACCGACGCAGCCGGCCTCCAGGCCGGCCTAGGCCGGTTTCTAGGCCGGACCTCCACCCGACGCAGCCGGCCTCCAGGCCGGCCTAGGCCGGTTTCCAGGCCGGACCTCCACCCGACGCAGCCGGCCCCCAGGCCGGCCTAGGCTGGTTTCCAGGCCGGACCTCCACCTGTGCCGGCCGGCCTCCAGGCCGGCCTAGGCCGGCCCCCAGGCCGGTTCCCCACCTTCCTGCCTTGTTTTGTACTAAGACTATAAATAGCTTTCCCCTTTCCCCATTCTAGGGCAGACTGAATTTGTGATTTGTGTGAGCTAAGCTCCTCCTCCCTCGTAGATAGGGTGCCTCGTTGAGGTAGATCTTGTTGTTGCTACTCTTTCACTACGGTGTCTCTAGTAGTGCAAACCAATCTTTCACTGCGGTGATTCTATTGGATCGGTGGACCGGCTGGTAAGAGCAATCGGTTTCAACAAGAGTAAGTTTGGCTTTGATTCCTCGATCGAAAGGCTACCTTTTTGAGGGTTTGTTGTTGGGTGGAGTTCTCAGCAGGATTTGCTAGTTATCCTTGTGTTTTGCCCACGAATCTCCCTCGCTACCCTCCGTGTTCTTCGTGTTCATACCCTTTTCCCCTCAAATCCGTGAAGATCGGGCCTAGCCATACATCAAGGCCCATCCGGCTAAGGGAAGGTTCTAGAAGCCAGCTTGCGTTGCAGATGACTTAGCACTCAAGGCAAGGCCCAAGCCGGGTTAGAGTAGAACTCTGTGACTTAGTCGGTTAGGTTTCCTCCTGTAAGCCCTAGGTCCAGATGCCTTTATAAGCCGGCCTATGGGATGCCTCAGGGCAAGCTCTAATACACCTTTCATTGTAATTGGCGCATATTGCCTTATAGTGAATTATAGCAGCACGTAGGGTTTCGCCACCATTGCGAGATCCGAAGCTGGGTAAACTCTTTCTCGTCCCGACACCAGAACGACCCTCGTCTCAAAAACCCACCTCTCTACCTAGCTCGATGACACCCCTGTCGCGGCTAGATTCGACAATACCACGACACCTGTGTATACTATATTGTAAACTGTATAAACATAAAAAAATTGATTTCCTGGAAATATAGAAAACCTTACCAGTGGCGCATCCCTACACTACCAGTGGCACACGTCTACCAGTGGCGCATCCCTACACTACCAGTGGCGCACGTCTACCAGTGGCGCATCTAACTGGTGCGCCACGGGTAAATATTACCAGTGACGGGGTATCCGTGGTGCACCCTGATGCGCCACTGGTAGGCACATCAGGTGCGGCACTGGTAAGGTTTTTTCCACTAGTGATACATCTCCTCGCGACTAGATGAGTCTAGTTGCGGGGATCGATAGACCAACCACTGCATCGACAAAAGGCTTTGTTCGTTCTTCGAGGGTAAGAGATTGGATCTCCACTTTGCTACTTGCATCTAATAGATCTAGATCATGGGGTTTCTTTCGCTTGTTTCTTAGGAATGTTTTTGTTTTCTATGCAGTGAACCACTTCAGTGGTATCAAAGCCTAGATCTGTTCGTATATGTTGGTGCGATTAGACACAAGGAGTTATGGGCATTGATATTTTTGTTGCTACCTTCTCGCGTGTATTTTGCATTTTATTGGATGGTTGGATTGAAGCGGCCCGGACCAACTTTAGTCGTCCACGCTCGAGAGACCGGTTGCACGATTGACATGCAACTTGTATTGCATAAGTGGCTAGCTGGTGTTTGTTTCTCTAGCTATGGTGAGATGCGATCTGCAATGTAAGGCCTTTAAAAAAGATGAGTAAATAAGCAACTTCTATATCACCGTTGTGGTTTTTGCATAGATTAGAACGGTTCTATCTCGTTGACCCAAGCCACGTAAAATTGCACAAACAAATTAGAGGACTTCTAACTTGTTTTCGCAAGGTCTGTGATATGGTATGGCCAATATGTGATTTGTCATATTGTATGCAATGATCATGTTTGTAATCTTTCATGACTTGCATGTCGATGAGTACGGCAACCGGCAGGAGCCATATGGTTGTCTATTATTTTATGTGACCTGCGTGTCATTGAATCACCATGTAATTGCTTTACTTTATCGCTATGAGTAGATTTAGTTGTAGTTGCAATAGTTGGTGATGGCAACCATGGAGGAGGCGCCATAATGTCGATGATGATGGAGATCATGCCGGTGCTTTGGAGATGGAGATCAAAGGCACAATAAGAAAGGCCATATCATATCACAATTTTAAATTGCATGTGATGTTAATCCTTTTATGCACCTTATTGCTTGCTTTGATTTGATCGTGACGGTAGCATGATAAGGTGATCTCTCACATTAATATCAAGATAATAAAGTGTTCTCCCCTAGTATGCACCGTTGCAAAAGTTTGTCGTTTTGAAGTACCACGTGATGGTCGGGTGTGATAGACTCTACATTCGCATACAACGGGTGTAAGCCAGATTTACACATGCGGAAATACTACGGTAATCTTGACGAGCATAGCATGTACATACATGGCCTCGGGAACACGGAACCGAAAGGTTAAACACGAGTCATATGGATGATATGATCAACATGGTGATGTTCACCTTTGAAGCTACATCATCTCGCATGATGATCGGTTGTGGTGTAGTGAATTTGGATCGTGTGCCACTAAACAACCAGAGAGATGTTAAGTTTAGTGGGAGTTCATGTAGTAATTTTGATTAAGATGAACTAAAATTATCATAGACAAAAGTCCTAAGATATCTTTGCAAAAATCCTTGTAGATCATGGCCGACTATGGTCGTCTTTTCATGGCCGAGGAGCTGCGTCTAGATGGGTCAAACTTTATCGAGTGGTACCTGATTTTGTGTAAAGTCCTATACGACAATGACTTGCTTGACGTGCTAGAAGAACCAATAGGAGATAAACCCAATGCTTCTACAACTGAGGAAGAGTACATAGAATGGCTTCGCCAAGAAACCACTTACTTACAAGTTGAGTGGTTGATGTTCACGTGCATGAATTCTGACCTGAGTAGTCAATTCAAAGACTTGTGTGCCAATGAGATTGTTGATGAGCTGAAAAATAAGTTCATAGCACAAGTCAGAATTGCGAGGTTTGAGAATGTGAATGAGTTTCTTTCACTCAAGATGGAAGAAAACACTTGTTTGGAACAACACCTGAGGAAGATGCATGAGATTCATCACCGTCTAGTGCTTCTTTGGGACTACTTGATGACAGATGAATTCGCGATAGATGGGGTGCTGCGCTCACTTCCCCCCAGCTTCAAAAATTATGTCAGAGACTATGTCATGGGAAGGGATTCGATCACTTTCTATGAGTTTGTGTCTCGACTGCGTCATGTCAAAGTGGAACCCATAGCAGGAGAAGTTGACAATGCAAAAGGTATACAAGTTATAAATGTTTAAGTCCAAAATTGCAATTGTGGCGGGTTTTTGATAAGTATTTGATACTCATTCTGTTTTATGAAAACAGAACCGACTGCTTGAGATTTGCATGGAGGATCTGGAGAGACGTTGTGGAATGGTAGCATCAAGGAGTTGATGCTGGCAACGATCTACTTCTACATTTATCGTTTTTTATTAGAGGATTAGAATGAGTTTTTGTAATCGAATTAAGTGTGATCTTTAAATTAGTGTGTCTCGGTTTGTGAGACGGTTATTCATGTTAAAGACAAGTAGTTGTTCTATTTTCATGAGTAATTCTTTTTGATGATCATGTTTCGATTATGAGATTATTGTCCTTAGTTTAATCTAAACGATGATTAGTTAAACATTTATAAAATATGGGACATACAAAAGATATCCAAACTTAATAATGACAATTGTTTTAGTCGTGCTAAATATTGAATAAACATTTTAATGTTTTATCAATGCGCCTTATTGAAGGAGTATGACTAAAATGCCACCCTTTGGAAAGGTGCCATGAGTTGCCGAAAATAAACACAAGTGCTGGTTATATTTTCAGCAAACATTAGATGTCATTATTTTGTGTGCTCCATCATAAATGAAATGATTAAATAGGTGTATTTATTCGAGTCATGATATTTGATGAGATCAAATAAAATTCTGGAGTTTAGGATATTAAGTTAACAAGAAAACTAAGTCTTTTTTATTTGATCAAAAGAGACAAAATATTTGAGTTATATGTTAGTATGCGGACTTGTGAGAAGTGTTATCACAAATTACAATGTTTAGAATATTTCAAAGGCGTTTGATATGTCCTAACATATCGTAATCACGCACTATTCGATATTGTGTGGTCTCAAAGAAGGGTTTTATTTCGAGGTTTAATTTAATAGCATTTAGATTTATTTGATAAACACTCTGTTTAGAAATAAGGGACTATGTATGATTCACATATATTTTTCATATGAGTTATGAGAAAAGGTGGTTTCATTAATTATGAGATAATTAGAGACTATTGCGAATAATGTTGTAGTATATTCATAAGTATGACTATGAATGTGATTCCACAATATGAGACTAAAAGGGGCAAACCAATTTGTTGGTTGTGCTAATTATTTTAGTGGTTTATCGTGAAAAGTTTCATTGATAAAAAGGATTGATGGAATAAATTGAGAAGCTAAAACCTTGCCTGTTTATGTATCGAGTGGCACATATGCAAAGTGCTGTGTTGGTTAAAACTTGACACATGAAGGAATTAATGATGGTAATCATTGAATTTCGGTCTAGCTTGTCTAAAGAAACGTAGGATTCAAGAATATAAAATTTTGTCAGGTTACAAAATAATATTCATGATTTACTTATCATGTTTCAGAAACAAGACATACCCACGAAACTACAAAGAAGAAATAGAAGACTTAAATAAGAAAATTACTAAGAGTCATCCTATGTTAAATTTAAATCACAAAGTAATTATTACTTGATTTTGTGAAAGTGATGTTTCACATATTTATTCCTCAAAAGGGGTTTTGTAGAGAATAAATAAAACTTAAAGCTGGAAAAGTACTAGCGTTTCGTATATGAGTTCTCGAATTTTAAAAGTTAATTAAGAATTTGGGAGGTGTCCAAAGTATCGAGAAAGTGCATAAAGAACTGAGTGGGATCTAATTAAAATATGTGGTGACATATATTAAGTTAGAGCAGAAACTATTTTCCACGATCAAAATATGTGGTGACATATGTTTGAGTGGGAGCTAGTTAATCATGGTCAAATATAAGGATACCATATTTCTGAGTGGGAGCCAAAGTGGTTTCACAATTTAATATGTGTATGGTGTATATTTGAGTGGGAGTTTACAACATCTTGTTTGTGTGAAATAGAGATTTCATAAATGTTGTAAATATTTCAGGAACCAAATGCATAACTTGTGAAGTTAATTTGAATGTCAAATATCTATGGAGATAGATGCGTATTTTGTCGATTAATGAGTCAGGATGTTTAACCTAAATAAGGTTTTGAAGGAGTTCAAAATGGAACAAGTGAAGAAGGGTTCATTACTTGTTAAAAATAGGTGAAACATAAAGTTTATTTTCAATACAAAAATAATGGTTGGAGGATATGTTAGTATTCGCTATGAATTGTTCATAGGTCAAAACATATAAGAACCATAATTTTGTATTTGATGAAATGTGACCCGAGTTCTTGGTTAGAAGAACATGTTAGGAATGAGGAGTCATTTCAACATGGAGATGAGATGATTGAATCTAGAGATTGGTAGATTGGTTGAAGTCATGACACCAAACTAGATGGAGATCTCATGAAGGCAGAAGCGCAGCGAAAGCGTGATCGAAAATATCGAAGTGACTTGGATAAGCACTGTCGATTTGTTGAGTCTACAATATATATGAGTATATGATTAATTCAAAGGATTAAAAGATATAATATTTTGGTTTGAGAAATTTTGTTTCAAGATTGAGTGAGTTCCGGGTGCACATGCTATGTGAAAGTTCTTTTGACTGATCATACGTCATGTAGGCATAAAAGGGAAACGAAAGTCTCACTCTTAACCAAATATATTATATTCGTCATATGATGATGAGGTTTATCATGTAATGATATGAGGTTTATCATGTGATGATAAAGTAATGTCAAAGTTGGTGACATTGACGTTTTGGAAAGAACATAAAGAACTGTATAGTACAGAACATGGACATAACGTCTTCCACGAGCAAACATGATCAGCATTGAGACTCCATGGGTGTTGGATCGAGAAAATGTAAACTAGATTATTGACTCTAGTGCAAGTGGGAGACTGTTGGGAATATGCCCTAGAGGCAATAATAAAATGGTTTATTAGCATATTCATGTTTATGATAAATGTTTATTGTCCATGCTATAATTGTATTAATCGGAAACGTAATACATGTGTGGAATATAAACAATAAGGTGTCCCTAGTACGCCTCTATTAGACTAGTTCGTTAGTCAAGAGATGGTTAGAGTTTCCTAACCATGGACTTGTTACAGTCACTTGATAACGGAGTCAATCATTGGGAAAGTGATGTGATGGACAAGACCCAATAATAAAGAGATGCAATTGATCGTTTCACGCAGTTTCATTGCCAACGCTTTTAGTATATGCTAAGTATAGTTTCCTTAGACCATGAGATTATATCACTCCCACTTACCGGAGGAATACTTTGTGGACATCAAACATCACTTTGTAACTGGATGATTATAAAGGTGGCTTTCAGGTATCTCCGATGGTAGGTTGTTGAGTGATATGTATCAATAGTGGGATTTGTCCCTCCATGTGACGGAGTAGAATATCTCTGGGCCCACTCAGTAATATAGCATCTGGAAAGTTTGCAAACATGTGATTAGGAGTAATCACGGAGATCCTATATTATGGATGAGTAAAGAGAATTTGCCAGGTAACGAGATGGAACTTGATATGGAGATATCAATGATCAAATCTAGGGCAAATTAAATATCATGAGACAAAGGGAATAATATACGAGATTAAGAATCTCCGGCATCGTGGTTCAATCGATAAGGAACATCGTTGGATATGTAGGAGTCAATATGGGCATCCCGGTCCCACTATTGATTATTGATCGGATCATGTTTGCATATTCTCGAACCCGTAGGGTCACACACTTAACGCTTCGATGTAGCTAGGGCTTGAGATTTTGATGGTGTGAACGAATATTTATTCGGAGTCTCAGATGAGATCCTAGATATCACGAGGAGCTCCGGAAAAGTCCGGAGATAAAGTTTCATATAAGGAAAGTGGTTTCCAGGGTTCTGGAAAATTTCGGGAATTTTCTGGCAGGGTATCGGAATAGTTCTAGAAGGTTCCGGAGGGCCCCACCTTGGGGGCCACGAACCTGGAAGGGCTTACATGGTCCGAGGGAGGTGCAGCAGCCCACTTGGGCCAGCCGCACCAATCCCTAAGGGCCCATGCGGCCACATAGGTGGGAGGCACCCAAAACCCTAGGGGCTGACTTGGGGAACAAGTTCCCTCACGCCGCCAGACCTAGGGCTTGGAGGAGGGGCCAAGGCAACCCCCCCCCCATGGCTATAGAAGAGGGAGGGGAGGGATGGGTCGTGGCACCCTTGAACCCTAGCCGCCGCCTCCCTCTCCCACCTCCCTCCTCTCTCCTACAGCCGCTTGGCGAAGCCCTGCAGGAAATTTTCCACCATATCCACCACCACACCGTCGTGCTGCTGGAATCTCACGAGCCACTTCCTCCTCGCTTGCGGGATCAAGGAGAGGAAGTCTTCATCGAGCTGTATGTGTGGATACCGCGGAGGTGCTGCTCATGCGGTGCTCCATCGGATTGGATCTCGGATCGGATAATACATCTCCTTGCGACTAGATGAGTCTAGTTGCAGGGATCGACAGACCAACCCCTACATCGACAAAAGGCTTTGTTCGTTCTTCAAGTGTAAGAGATTGGATCTCCACTTCGCTACTTGCATCTAATAGATCTAGATCATGGGGTTTCTTCCGCTTGTTTCGTAGGAAAAATTTTGTTTTCTATGCAACGAACCCCTTCAATGGGCCCTTGGGGCTTGGTGCAGCCCATGTGGGCTGCTGCACCTCCCCTCGGTCCATGTGGTCCCTTAGGTAAGGTGGGTCCCACTTTGGAACCTTCCAGAACCTTCTAGAATATTTCCGGTACCCTGTAGGAAAATTCCCGAACTTTTTCGAAACCCTGGAAACCACTTTCCTTATATGAATCTTTATCTTCGGACTCTTCCGGAGCTCCTCGTGATATCTAGGATCTCATACGAGACTCCAAATCAACATTTTATTATACCATTAATTATCTCAACCTAAGCCCTACCTACATCGAAGCCTTAAGTGTGTGACCCTTACGTGTTCGAGAACATGTAGACATGATCTAATCAATAACCAGTAGCGGGACCGGGATGTCCATATTGGTTCCTACATATTCAATGAAGTTCTTTATCGGTTGAACCATGATGTCGGGGATTCAATCAATCCCGTATACGATTCCCTTTGTCTCATGACATATCACTTTGAAAGAGCATGGTTGCCCCCATGTGTGGTTTTGGTAATTAATGACAATCCTTAAGGACTAATGTGTGCTTTGAGCTATACTTGTAGGTTTGGTCCATTGCAACGCTTGAACTCCATATGTTGGAGTCAAGGCTAAAAGAAGAAGAGTTTATGTTGATCAAGGCTAAGTGCAAGTTGATCAACACACAAGGCTAGGGATGTATCATGAGGGATCGTATTATCCCATGGTATAGTAAGCAATTGTCAATATAGCCTTGTGAACTAACCCATGATCTATGTGCTTGTATCTCTATGTGTGGTTAGGCATTTCTCCATGAGTATGCAATGAAAGGGATATCCTATGAAGCCCATGGAGGATGGCGTCACGTGTTGATCGTCATCAAGATAAAGGCCAAGTGAAGATTTGTCGAAGGGTGTCTCTCCCATCTTGGTGTATGGGGGAGCACGTTGCGAGTCTTCACCAAGCGAAGCGCAATCAAGAAAGGTGGTGCGTCTTGAGGAGATGAAGATCGTCTTCATCGACTTCAAGTGGATTAATGCGTAAGGCAAAGGTATGATCTTGATAGGGTTTCTATTTTACCGGTGTCATGATGTTAGTTGAGAGACCGGGTTATAGGATAGATAGCCGTACTATCAAGAGGGGCTCTTGAGCGAATATCTTGATCGTATCGTCGTAGAGAGCTCAAACCTTTGCATACTTGGCATCATCTTTATTGGTTCTTATTTGGCTCTTATCGTGGTGTGGTCTTGGTGCTTGTCGTGCTTGTCATGACGAGGCCAAGTTCACCGAAAACGGATTTCATATGCATCTTCTCTTGCGTTTTCGATTTTGGAGATTTTGCCGGTCCATCCGTGCGGAAGGTTTCAATCTTCCTTTTATTAGCAAAATCTCATTTGCTTGGTTTCAATATTTCTACTTTTTGTAGGGTAGCTCTTGTCGTCCTCTTTCCAACAAAATTGGATTCACCTCGATCGGAGTTTCCTTGCGAAAGTTATTCAGTTTCTGGTTCTGCTGTTTTCCAGTAACCAGTAGTACCGGCCGGCCCATGGCCGGTAGTACCGGGCCTAGTACCGAGGCCACTTCCGCTTAAGTTTTTATGCTTCTGTCTTTTTCCGGAAGTGGCCCGGAAGTTCTTCCGGTAGTACCGGGTCAATCGGTACTACCGGGCCTTTTACCGGAAGTACCGGGCCTTTTCCCGGCAGTACCGTCGTCTCTGGCGGTAGTACCGCTGTTACAGTTCCAGTGCGGGCTCTTTTGCTAGCCGTTGGCAGCTGGTTTGGCTGGGGACGGTACTACCGGCCCTGCAGGTTTTCTCTGTAGTGTGCCGTTGGTGGGCTGTTTCGCGCAGGGTGGTAGTAACGCCCTTTGGGCCGGTACTACCGGCCCTGCGGGAATCTGTGCCCAACGGCCATATTTTCAGGGCACCTATTTAAGGGGCCTTCTTCCCCAATAGGTACCCAACCTTTTGCTCTCTCTCTCCTCCATTGTTCCACATCTTGAGAGCTTGATTCCTCCACTTCCCTCCAATGATTCTTGCCCATCTTTAGGGAAACAAGAGAGGAGATCTAGATCTACCATTTCACCAATCAATTCCTCCTCTAAGTGAGGGGAACCTAGTAGATCTAGATTTTGTAGTTCTTAGTGTTTCTCCTTTGTTCTTCCTCTCAAATCCCTCCCTAGCATTAGTTGCTTTGGTTGGATTTCGGAGAGAAGGATTTGACCACTTAGTGTGTTCTTGGGGAGAATATCTAGTGCTACCACCCCTTAGGGTGCTACAAATGCTACCAACAAACAAATCAATTTTAAATTTGTCAAAAAATTCTAGGAAAAAATGTGAGTGTTAAGAAGATATTTTTTTATTACCTCCAAAAATTTCAATTCCAAATTCGAAACGAGCAGTGAGAAACAAAAAGGACAAATCTGCTATGAATAGTGCCATTTTTCTGCTTTTGTCTTTTAGTGACACCAGTAACACTATTCATAGCAGATTTGTCTTTTTTGTTTCTCACTGCTCATTTCGAATTTGGAATTGAAATTTTTGTAGGTAATAGAAACATATCTTTTTAACACTCACAATTTTTCCTAGAATTTTTTGACAAATTTAAAATTGATTTTTTTGTTGTTAGGATTTGTAGCACCCTAAGGGGTGGTAGCACTAGATATTCTCCCTGTGTTTTTGCCATTGCATTTGGTGCATCGGTTTGAATTCCCCACGGTGATACGTGGGATTGAAGTTCGAGAAGTTTGTTACTCTTGGGTGCATAGGGCTCCCAAGAGCTTGTGCCTCTTGGGTGCATTATGCACCCTAGACGGTTGTGTGTGCTACGGGAGCCTCCTATTGTGTGGAGGTACGCTTGGGGAAATTGTACGGGTTTGGTCAACGCCCTCAAGAAGACCTCATTGTACGTGTTTGGTCAACGCCCTCAAGACGACCTCATAGTGGATGAGCAAATCCACCATCGGGTATTCCCCACGGTAGGAGCTCACGGAGAATAGGGTGAGCACGGACGTGCTTGTAGGAGGGCCAAGGAGCCTCCACATTCTCCAACGTAGACGTACTTCCATTGGGAAGGAACTACGGGAATCAAACCACCGTCTCCACTTGTGTCGGTTATCTCCATAACCAAACCCCTTTACTTATGCATTTACCTTGTGATAGCCATCGAGCTTGAAGTACTTTATCTTGCTATCCTTGTTATTAACTTGCCTAGCATAAGTTGTTGGTGCACATAGGTGAACCTAGTATATTAGGTTTTGTGCTTGATAAATTAAACGTTAGTTTTATTCTGCATTTATTCAAGCCTAAACATAAAAGTTTTAAAGCGCCTATTCACCCCCTCTAGGCGACATCTCGTTCTTTCACACTTGCCCGAGATTCGATCGTCGGTATCACCATGCCTAGTTCAATCTTGTTACCTGTCAAGTTCTATTTACTCTTTCCATAATATAGGATTCCTGTGACTACCACTTAGTCACATGTTTGCAAACTTCCGGATGCTATATTACTGAGAGGGCCCAGAGATATCTACTCCGTCACATGGAGGGACAAATCCCACTCTTGATTCATGTAACCCAACAAGTACCATTGGAGATACCTGAAAGCCACCTTTATAATCACCCAGTTACGAAGTGATGTTTGATGTCCACAAAGCATTCCTCCTGTAAAGGGGAGTAACACAATCTCATGGTCTAAGGAAACTATACTTGACATATACAAAAAGCATTAGAATTGAAACTATGTGACACGATCAATTGCTATGCTTTATCATTGGGTCTGTCCATCACATCATTCTCCTAATGATATGATTTCGTTATCAAGTGACTATAACAAGTCCATGGTTAGGAAACCTTAACCATCTCTTGACTAACGAACTAGTCTAGTAGAGGCTTACTAGGGACACTTTGTTGTTTATATTCCACACATGTATTTTGTTTCAGGGTAATACAATTATAGCATGGATAATAAACATTTATCATAAACATGAAATATGACAATAAACAACTTTATTATTGCCTCTTGGGCATATTTCCAACAACTTTGACATAATACTTCCACAGCCAAAAGCATACATATTACTTCCATGCTTCTCGCACTAGCCAACTATCCCAAAAGTCCGAAAAGGTTAGTACAAAACACATATACCCCCTCGCCTCTCACGTGCGACTCAGGGAAAAAGAGGCCGACAAGTGCAACCGGAAGAGAGCGACAAGATCACAAGATGCATATCTCATGGGTATGGCTCAAGAGGCCTATACCTCGACAAAGAAGGGGCAACAACATTTTTTCCATAAATTGGGGAAGCCAGTGTCGGATTAGCGGGTTCTGGTGTACCCTTGTTCTTCCACAGGGTTGAAAGCTATTCTACCGATGATATCCTCGCGATGGCCAGAGTGAGCAAGGCAAAAATACACACGAGGTTTACCCAGGTTCGGGCCACCGTGGAGGTGTAAAACCCTACTCCTGGTTGTCTGTCTGTATTGCTTGTGTAGATGATCTGAGCGTTAACCCCCCTTAAAACGAAGGCAGTGGTCTGCCTTTTATAGTGACCCGGGCCTCTTCCGCTAGGCGGGAAGGCCAACCACAATTGGTCAAGAGAGGACAAACGTGGGTACATGGCTTGCTGATGTTGTCTTCCAGAGAGGATCCCTGAGCGGGCACTTTAAACACCAAAGAGGAATGGTCCTCTTGTCTTTGGTCTGGTCTCCGCACCGTCCATGTCTTTAATCACCGAAATGGGCAGACCGCCCTGGCGTGGCTCTACGGTGTACATTTGTTATCATCCTGCCTCCCGCGGAGCAGATGCGGAGGGGTCTTCATCAGGGAAACTCGCGAGGCATACCTGGCGAGGCCCCTTGGTCTTGATCTCGCGAGGGAGCAGCGTCCCTCGCGAGGCGCAGCCCAGCGGTCTACGCCTTATCTCGCGATGTCGTGGGGCGGCTGGTGCCGCTGACAGCCGAGACAGGGGACCCTGTGAAAGAACAAACAATATCGCCTAGAGCGGGGGTGAATAGGCGATTAAAACTTTTCCGGTTTAAGGCTTGATAATTGCGGAATAAAACTAGGTGTTTAAATTAACAAGCCAACAACCTAATATACTAGGTTCACCTATGTGCACCAACAACTTATACTAAGCAATATAACAACAAGGTGATAGCAATATATATGACATCAAGCACAAAGGCTATCACAAATGTAAATTGCATAAGTAAAGAGCTCGGGTATAGAAATAATAGAGGCACGCGAAGACGAGGATGTATTCCTGAGTTCCTCCTTGTTAAGGGAGTACGTCTCGTTGGAGGGGTGTGAGCTCGCCACAAAAGGCCTACTCGAGATGCCACAAAAGGCCTCACCCTATTCTCCGATGAACCTCGCCCCAAGGGTTATGTTCACCTTCCACTATCAGAATCTTTCAAGGCGGAATCCGGAGCCTTTACAACGATCTTGGGGCACACACCCACAACTCAATTGGGGGCTCCCAAATATTGCCCGAAGCTTCACAACTCGAAGCCTTCACGACACCACCAACCGTCTAGGGTACACAATGCTCCCAAGAGGCATAAGCTCTTGGGAACACAATGCACCCAAGAGTAACAAGCTTCTCGAACTTCAATCCCACGTATCACCGTGGGGAACTCGAACCAATGAACCAAATGCAAAAGGCAAGACCACACAAGGTGGTCAAATCCTTCACTCCCAAATCCAACCAAAGCAACTAATGCTAGGGAGGGATTTGAGAGGAAGAACAAAGAGGAGAACCACAAAAGAACTCCAAGGACTAGATCCACTAGTGATACGGATTGTTTGCCCAATCTTTCACCGCAAGAACCACCGAGATAACTATTCTCCCAACCACGTGGCAATCCACGCAACCTGAAGAACCTGGATAGATTTAGGCGAGCAACATGAAGATAAACAACACGCCTCACGCCAAGCTCGAACAGCCTGGACAGATTCAAGGACCTACAGCACGAAGATAACCCTTGACAGATCAAGAACCACTCATTGCCTTTATTTGCTTTGATAACTAGACGAACGTCACGAGACGCCGTCACTACACGCCGATCCCCGAGGACGGTGGTAACCTTGACTTTAGTTCTACATAATTTCAACCTGCCCTTAAACCCTAGCCGCTGGCTCCTTTATATAGGAGGCCAACACCTAGTCGGTTGGACAGGCCCAAACCGACACAAATACGACTCCTAACCTAATTGGACTCTGACTCATAGAAACCGGCCCATTATAGGCTCGGCAGAAACACAAGTGGCACGCAGGCCTAATTAACACAACCTTAGACTTTTACATATCATTTAAGTATGTCCTAGAGTGTCAACCGACCAACACGATGCCCTCATCATCCTCCCCTCCTTGGAAAGGCGTTGTCCTCAACGCCGGAAGGTCTTCTCTAGCGCTTGTGGCGTCAAATCAGCAACATCGCCACGCTTCTTCTTCATCCTCAAGTCTCCGCCGGCCTGCCACACCACATCCTCCCTCTCGGCTAGCTAGACTTGTTCTTGGCGCCCTCCATGTTTGGCACCACCACCTGACTGAGCCACACAACCTTCAAACTGCAACATGAAAACGCACCACGCAAATCACCCGAAACACAACAGGACAATTCCTGCACACCAAGGGTCCAAATAAGCTGAATACGCTTTGTTGAGGCAATCTGAATTTGTGGGAGGCAAATATAGCACATCACCCAAAACAAACAGGACAAATTCCTGCACGCCACGAGTCCAAATGCACTGAATTCGCCACCTCTTGAAACTGAAAATCCAGTCATGTCTTCCTTTTCTTTCCGTGCTCAAATATGTATATCAATTGTCACGTACGTACATGACCAATTAAATCAATCTGCCCTGTACTGATCCGAATCATACTCCCTTCTTTTTTTTAACCTTGCACACCACGTGATGCCTTCTATTTTTTTAAAGTACAAGCTGAACCAATCAGCTCCTTGGATACCAGGCCATTCAACTCCATGCGATCGTAGGAAAACGGACGTGTACGTTTTTGCAACGATCCCGTCCGATCTGCTTCCCACCGCCTCTTTCCTTTCCTTTGCTGTACGAAACGGAAACTTCCCAGAAAATCTGATATGGGGTGGCCCGATCTTCTCGTTGAGCATGTCGATGGATGGTGGATAACTTGGTGTAACCGATGAACTCTCCTTGCTAGATCCCTGTTGCCAATGCAGCAGCTGTCTACCCTTCGGATATTCACGACTTCACACACTTGCGCACGGAGCCGTCGACCATGAAACGGTATAATTGCAATCTACTAATTCCCAGTGGAAGAAACAGATCACACTTCAATTGATGTTCAACTCTCCAGATCGATACGAATTGGAGATGAAAGATTCAGAGGAAAGCTTAAAGCTGTTCGACTAAAACTAGGGTTTTATCTTAACGTGGTCTAACTCTCTTGGGCGCAGCCAAGGGTATATATATGAGGGCAGGGGGTGCGGCAGCAGCCCAATGCGCCTCCTAAACCTAACCGGACTTGGTTTGACTCAAACTTGGATACAAACTGACCCAAAGTGTTGGGTTCAGCCTTAAGGCACGCAGGCCTGATGTGGCACCTGCCCCATGTGTGGCGTGGTGGCCTCCCTGGCCCTTGGACGCTGCCTCCCTCTCCTCCCTCGCGTCCTCTTCAGCTTGTGTACTCCACGCCTTGATCCTCTTGCTCCAAGTGCTGCAGCTCCTCGCTCCCTCGTGCTATGCCTTCTTCGTCAACGAACCTGAGTATGCACACAAACAAAGACTTAGGCAGTAAACAATTCTCATTAACGAAATATTCAGATTCTATTAGGAGTGAGTTCACCTGTTGTTCTAATAGCTTTGCACGAGCTCTTGTAATAGGTCCAATTCTGATTTCATCATTGAACTTCTTTGCAGCAACTTGGTGATCATCATCATGAGGTGAAGATGTGTCAAGTGTATGGATGTCCTCATCATCTCCCCCCCCTTCAAAAAGCGTCGACCTCGACGCTCCAAGGTCGTCTCCATCATATGGTGACAAATCAGCAACGTTGAAGCTGTTGCTAATGCCACCAAACTCAGCAATAGGAATATCAATCGAGTAGGCATTATCATTGATCTTAGCTAGCACCTTGTAAGGACCAGCACCACGCGGCTTCAACTTGGAACTTCTGAGCTGTGGAAACCTATCCTTGCGCAGATGCACCCAAACCATATCTCCAGGCTGAAACAAAACTTGCTTTCTTGATTTGTTTCTTGCAGCAGCAATGTTCTTGCCTTTCTTCTCAATAGCCTCTCGTGTCTTCTCATGAATCTTCTTCACATAATCTGCTCTTTTTGATGCCTCCATATTAACTCTCTCATGCAATGGAAGAGGCAGCAAATCTAGTGGTGTGATTGGTTTGAAGCCATACACCACCTCAAAAGGACAAAGCTGGGTAGTAGTGTGCACCGCTCTGTTATAAGCAAACTCAACATGTGGCAAGCACTCCTCCCACTCACGCAGATTTTTCTTGATCATAGCTCGCAGCAATTGTGACAAAGTTCTATTCACCACCTCCGTTTGACCATCTGTTTGAGGATGACATGTTGTGCTGAACAACAACTTCGTTCCTAGCTTCCCCCACAATGTCTTCCAGAAGTAGCTCATGAACTTCACATCACGATCAGAAACAATCGTCTTAGGTACTCCATGTATGCGTACGATGTCCCTGAAAAACAGATTAGCAACATGCGACGCATCGTCGCTCTTGTGGCACGCAATAAAATGTGCCATCTTAGAGAATCTATCCACTACCACAAAAATACTATCATGTCCTCTTTTAGTACGTGGTAAACCTAACACAAAATCCATACTAATATCTGCCCATGGCGTGTTAGGTGTAGGTAGTGGTGTATACAAACCGTGAGGCTTCAGTTTTGACTTGGACGTATTGCAAGTAACACAGCGCCTAACAAATCTGTCCACGTCACGCCTCATCTTGGGCCAATAAAAATGATCAGCTAGCATGAGTAACGTCTTCTCACACCCAAAGTGACCCATCAATCCACCTGCATGTGATTCCTGCAACAACAACAAATGCACCGACGATTCTGGAACACATAATTTGTTAGCCCTAAACAAAAATCTATCATGGATGTGAAATTTATCCCATGCGTGTTTGAGCATACACAAACGATATGGTTCAGCAAAATCATGATCAGTTGCATATAAATCACACAAATTCTCTAACCCAGGAATTTTAACATCTAAATGTGTCAATAACATGTTCTTCCTAGATAGAGCATCAGCAACAACATTATCTTTCCCTTTCTTATGCTTAATGATGTAGGGAAACGATTCAATGAACTCAACCCACTTAGCAAGACACCTATGCAAGTTAGATTGAGCTTTTAGATATTTCAAAGCCTCATGATCAGAATGTATGATAAATTCTTTTGGCCACAAATAATGTTGCCAAACCTCAAGAACTCTAACAAGCGCATACAATTCTTTATCATAAACAGGGTAATTCAATCTAGCACCAGAAAGTTTCTCGCTGAAATAAGCAATAGGTCTACCTTCTTGCATTAAAACACCACCAATGCCTATACCACTAGCATCACACTCAACTTCAAATTGCTTATTAAAATCTGGTAATGCAAGTAATGGTGCAGAAGTAAGCAAACGTTTGAGCTCATCAAATGCAAGGTCTTGGGTAGCGCCCCACACAAAAGGTACACCTTTCTTAGTTAATTCATTCAATGGTGCAGCAATAGTACTAAAGTCTTTCACAAAACGCCTATAGAACCCAGCAAGACCGTGAAAACTTCGTACTTGACTCACATTCATGGGAGTAGGCCAATTTTGAATTGCTTCAATTTTAGATGAATCTACTTCTACCCCATGCTTAGATACAACGTATCCCAGAAATATCACCTTATCTTTTGCAAATGTGCACTTCTCAAGATTAGCATACAATTTGGCATCACGCAACACTTGCAAAACTTGTCTAAGATGATCACAATGTGCAGATTCAGTTCGGCTGTAAACAAGTATATCATCAAAATACACAACCACAAATCTACCAATGAAATCTCTCAAAACATGATTCATTAAACGCATGAAAGTGCTAGGTGCATTAGTAAGACCAAAAGGCATAACTAGCCACTCATATAACCCAAATTTTGTTTTGAAAGCAATTTTCCATTCATCCCCCTCCTTCATCCTAATTTGATGGTAACCACTACGCAAATCAATCTTAGAGAAAACAGCAGCACCACTCAATTCATCTAGCATATCTTCTAACCGTGGAATAGGATGACGATATCGAATAGTGATGTTACTTATAGCTCTACAATCTACACACATACGCCATGTACCATCTTTCTTAGGAACCAAAATAACCGGAACAGCACAAGGACTAAGAGAGACTCGAATATACCCTTTGTCCAATAGCGCTTGCACTTGCTTCTGGATCTCCTTAGTCTCCTCGGGGTTGGTCCTGTATGGTGCTCGGTTGGGAAGGGTAGCACCTGGTATGAGATCAATTTGGTGTTCAATGCCACGCAAAGGTGGCAACCCTGCCGGTACCTCCTCCGGAAACACATCATCAAACTCCTGCAAAACATTAGACACACCAAGAGAAACAGGTTGCATATCATTAGAAACTAAAACCTCGCCTTTGTACATAAGCACAAGCGGCATGGCTGTAGGATCCTCACTAAATTCTCTCATATCTTCTTTGGTGGCTAGTATTAGCAAATTAGGCACTCTCTCACTTTTCGTTATAGTATCACTCACAGCTATTACATTGTTCTCTCGAGAGGGGGCTGTTCTACATTCACTTCTACTTTCTGACGAGACTCATTGACAATTTGCTGCGGTGACATGGGCTGCAAATTAATTTTCTTGCCCTTGAACTCCAAGTGATATGTATTGGCACGGCCATTATGTTGCACATGGCGATCATACAGCCAAGGCCGACCCAATAAAAGGTGACAAACAGTCATAGGAACCACATCAAACTCAATGGAGTCCTTCTATGGTCCTATCTCAAAATTCACACGTACCATGTGGCTCACCTTCATCTCCCCATTATCACTTAACCACTGAATATAGTATGGATTGGGATGAGGTAAATATGTCAATTTCAGTTTGGCACACAACTCTTTACTTGCAAGATTCCTGCAGCTACCTCCATCAATGATAACTTTGCAAGCTTTATTGGGGCCAACAAGTGCTTTTGTTTGAAACAGATTGCAACGCTGGGAATCCACATGTGGCTGTACACTTAATGTGCGTGGTGAAACAACAATAATAGGGGCTGCAGAAGCAAAAGCATCCATTGCACTATCACTTGTATAGCCATCGTCATCATCATCATTAGGATCAGCATCATCACCTGTTTCATATTCATTATTCTCATTAATAAGCATGACTTTCTTATTGGGACATTCTCTCTTGAAGTGCCCTTTGCCCCCACATGTGTGGCAATTCATGTCCCTATTGCGTGCTGTAGACATAGACGAATCAGCACTAGCAGCAGATGCAGCTGGCCGCTTTGACACTGGAGCATTGGAGGCTGGCTTAGAGTAGGAGGGAGAGGCACGGCTGGACTGCCCCTCCATTGGTGCAACCGATGGTGTTGGTGCCCTACTAGAGAAACGCCCAGAACTAGTGTATCTTGCTTTGAATTGTGCCTCTTCCGCTAGCTGTGATTCAGCCTCCCTTGCATGGTGTAACAGCTCATTCATAGTGGTGTATTGGTGATGTCTCACAATTCCCTTGATGGTGAATTTTAATCCATGAAGAAATCGCTGCATAGTCATCTCAACAGATTCCCGGACACGTGCACGCTGCAACAACATCTCCATCTCCATGTAATATGCATCAACTGTCATAGTCCCTTGCTTCAATTGTGTCAACTTGTCAAAAACTGAGCGCAAATAATTAGAGGGCACAAAACGAGCTCTCATAACAGCCTTCATCTCACGCCATGTAAGAACAGGAACCTCATTGTCATCTCGACGGTTTTGCACAATACTATCCCACCAACGCAAGGCATATCCATCAAATTCAGAAGAAGCAAGCTTAACCTTCCTATCTTCTGTATAGTCATGTAAACGCCATAATTTTTCTATCTTCAGCTCCCAAGTAAGATATTCTTCAACATCCGGAGAACCCTCAAACCGTGGAATAGAAAACTTGGGTTTGCCGAGCCCATCATCATGTGCTTGGAGAGGGACACGTTGAGCACGTCCCACGGGAACAAAACCACGAGCCTGATTAGGATGAATACGCCCACGGCCATTAACATTCATATTTTCTCCCTGCACACTATCATCATCAAGAGCATCATCAAAGTGTTGTTGATTCGGCTGTCTTTGGTCCAAAGTATGGCGCAAAGCATCAATGGATTGCTGTAAGGTTTGCACACTCGTTTGGAGAGTATCCACCTTGGTTTGGATGGCATTCACCGTAGTTTCGGTTTCTTCCAACTTGAGCTGCATTGCTTGTATGTCTCCTTCAACTGTGGTAGCCGACTTTTCAAACAGCCCAGTCAAGTGATCACGCAAATGCTCGTAGTCCCTCCATGTAACAGGAGTATCTGCATCCTTTTTCTGCATCACAACCTCAGCACTAGAAGACATGATTAGTATGTTAGTGCAAAAATCAAAATCGATATGGTGGTACACTCACAACTCACTCAGAACAACAAGAAAAGGTAATCTTAAAATTCCAAAGTGAATAGCAATGCGTACCCGGTCGTAGAGATGACTAAATGCACTGATGTGATGAAGTGAATATCAGGGTATGAGAACGATCACACGACAAAGCAGGGTGATATATGGTGGAGCTGTAGGTATGGAATCCTAACAACACCAACTTACAAAACCTATTTGCTGTTTGTGTGATACAGAATTCACCTACAGAAACTCACACAATTATGGAGACAAATGTGGCCAGCAACTATATGGAAGAATTTGTTGCAAAGCACTCGAAAGACACTAGCCAAGCTCAATGAAAACAGGCACAAGATTGCCCAAAGGACTAGTGCAACAGCAATGTAAAACAGCTCCAACTTGTAGTAACTATCAACAAAATTTCCGGCCTGTTTTCTCTCTCTTTTTTTTTACTACTCTTTTCTCTCTTGTCACTCTTTTTGTATTTTTAATACTCTCTCACGTACTGCTACAGCAAAAATTTTTTAGGAAACACAAAGCTGTGCAAAAACCTATTGAGCAGCCTGTGAGCAATTAAAAAGCTAGTCTTATAGGTAAGGTACCTAAATATATGTGTAGATAGGCTGTAGCTAAGTCTCACAAAGAGCAGATATGAAACCCTAATGAAAAGTGCAAAAACTAGACGCAACAGACTCGCTGATTACCGCGGCAGAGATTTGATGACTTTGCGTGCCGCGGCAGAAGTGGATTCCGAGTAGGAGAAGGACAGGGACGCGCGGCAGAGAAACTGCGCGTTTTTTTTGTGCCTCGGCAGGAAAACCGATCCGAGTCCGAGTAGAGATAGAAGCGCGGCAGCGTTTTGGTCGTTTTCGTACCAGCCACGGCAGGAACCCGAGATCGACTAGGACAGGGAAACACGCGGCAGAGAAAACAGCGATTTTTGGTGCCGCGGCAGAACTCGATGCAAACTTGGAAAAGAAGCTAGACTAGTACTCGGTTAACTAATTTTTTTGGAATTTTCGAGTAGAACTCTAAACAGAAAAACGAACACAACTCGACTAGGAACTAGAACCCTAAACCTAACTGAACAACTCGACACTAAAGAAGAAAAAGGGACGCAAAGATCACACAAAACAGCAACTAAGCAATGCAAATTGATGCGATCTAAGCTATGGCAAAGTTCTAAACCTAATTTTTTTTGTGGCTTTTTCTGGATAGGAAGAAAACACAAACTAATCTACGGGTGGATATGTGGATGCTCACCGAGGAAACACTGGAAATCTGATACCAAGATGATATGGGGTGGCCCGATCTTCTCGTTGAGCACGTCGATGGATGGTGGATAACTTGGTGTCACCGATGAACTCTCCTTGCTAGATCCCTGTTGCCAATGCAGCAGCTCTCTACCCTTCGGATATTCACGACTTCACACACTTGCGCACGTAGCCGTCGACCACGAAACGGTATAATTGCAATCTACTAATTCCCAGTGGAAGAAACAGATCACACTTCAATTGATGTTCAACTCTCCAGATCGATACGAATTGGAGATGAAAGATTCAGAGGAAAGCTTAAAGATGTTCGACTAAAACTAGGGTTTTATCTTAACGTGGTCTAACTCTCTTGGGCGCAGCCAAGGGTATATATATGAGGGCAGGGGGTGCGGCAGCAGCCCAATGCGCCTCCTAAACCTAACCGGACTTGGTTTGACTCAAACTTGGATACAAACTGACCCAAAGTGTTGGGTTCAGCCTTAAGGCACGCAGGCCTGATGTGGCACCTGCCCCATGTGTGGCGTGGTGGCCTCCCTGGCCCTTGGACGCTGCCTCCCTCTCCTCCCTCGCGTCCTCTTCAGCTTGTGTACTCCACGCCTTGATCCTCTTGCTCCAAGTGTTGCAGCTCCTCGCTCCCTCGTGCTATGCCTTCTTCGTCAACGAACCTGAGTATGCACACAAACAAAGACTTAGGCAGTAAACAATTCTCATTAACGAAATATTCAGATTCTATTAGGAGTGAGTTCACCTGTTGTTCTAATAGCTTTGCACGAGCTCTTGTAATAGGTCCAATTCTGATTTCATCATTGAACTTCTTTGCAGCAACTTGGTGATCATCATCATGAGGTGAAGATGTGTCAAGTGTATGGATGTCCTCATCAAAATCTGAACTGATTATTTCCTTTTATTTTTATTTGCTTTCTTCACGTATCAATCAGATGCGATACTTCCTTTTCTATTTCCGATCCATAACAAACTCCTCTTTCCTTTCTTGTACTCCCTCCGTTCCCAAAATAGCTGCGATCCGATCTGGCCAAAACTCCACGTACGAAGAAAAACAACCACATGAATCGCAGTCCTGCTGCTCCACGCGTGACGCTTTTCAACTTACGATCGATCCGTAGTAACCCACCGAGAACGGAAGAAACACCAACAGAAACTCCAATGCATCGAGATGCATCAACGTGCCAACTCGCCGCCGTTCCTCCAAGCAATTCCAGCAAAAACAGATCTACCAATCTTTGCAAACCTGCAGATCGATCTTCAACTGGACGAACCTCGCGGTGATCAACCTGGCGCTCTGATACCAAGATGATACGGGGTGGCCCGATCTTCTCTTGTGAGCAACTCGAATTTGATGGTGGATGTTTGGTGGATGATTTGATAACTTGATAACTAGTGCTACACTGAGATCTCACCGTGGTTAAGCCCTGCTGCCAATGCAACAACAATCAATCCCTTAGCTATTCTCAACTACACACTCTTGCACATGCAATCATAGATCACAAGTGGTCCTGTATCCCCTTATTCCCAATGGAACAACAAGATAGCACGTAAGATTTGCAAAGGTATTACTTCAAGATGAAAGCTTGCGCAGTTCAATCTAGAGGCTAGGGTTTTAGTTTTAACTTGGTCTCCTTAATAATTCGTGGCTCCTAGGTATTTAAGGGGGAGGGGTGCGGCCAAAGCAGCCAATGCGCCCCCTAACCTATTCCTACTCAGTTGGGTGCAACCAAAACATTACAAACCGAACCCAACATAGGTCCATCCATATGGACTCGCAGGTCCCTCTCCTTAGGCGTGTAGGACTCCAACTTGGATGCATCAACATTGTGTTGCATGCCCTCTTCATGCCTCCCATCTTGTGCTCCTTCCTCCCTCTCCTCCCTCGAGCAATAGTAGTAGATGTTCTAATAATTGTCCTCCATGCATTTCCTCTTGTTTCCCATGTGATCATCCATGTCCTCCATCCATGTTTGTGTTATCAATAACCCTGATGATACATAATGCATAGACTTAGGTAGTATAACATTCTTATAAACACAAACAATATTTATTATTAGGAAAGAATTCACCTTATAATGATTATCAGTGAAGCTCAATATTTCCTTCCAATTGAAGCATGTAGAATCATCATGTACCCCTCTTATATCCTCATCATCCTCCCTTTCTTCAAGACAAGACGTCCTCGGCTTGTGGTAAGCTGAACGTGGAAGAAACAACAAGAACAACGTGTATGCAGAATATATGTATCTATAATGGGGTGCATTAGTTTCATGGATAGGATAAGAATTCACACATGACATGAAGAAACGAAATTTGCATGTATGTATCACATAATTGTCACATGAAAACAAATAGCATCTCATCAAATAGCAATCACAATTGCAGGTATCAGTGAAGCTCAGATAATCATAATCATGATGATAAACAACCAGATATAAATTCTTATTGTTTAGTACCAAGTCAAGTGTTCTCACAGAAGATCTATGATCAAATTTCATGATAGTAGTACACTCAATGATATGATCATGTTTATTATTCCCATTATGTAAAATGCAACTCAATTTGCAAATATAAGTGAAGTCCAAATCAGTAGCATATGCAATTATCAAGTTTTGTGGCAAACCAAACATATGTGCAAGATCATGCTCAGATTTAGCAAAATGTAAACATTCCATCCGAGGTAACACAATGTTCAATTCAGCAATTTTATCACAAGTAATGCATATAGAATCCACCATAAAAATTTCAGCCATGCTATAGTCACCAATTAGATTAAATGTGAAAACAGGAACATAGGTGCTAGAATTGACATATGAAGTTTCAGAAATCCTATTCATAGCACATTGCACAGTAATTGAATCATCTAACATGATGGAATACACAATATTAATAGGTGGTATTTTAGCAAGTACTTCTTTATGTGTAATCAGTACCACATGCTCAAAATTCGAAATTATCAGGTTAGCACATGGTTCTGAAATATGTGCGTCATGCAAATCACAAGAATCATCTATCAAAGTATAAGGCTCAAAAATTTTCGAATTTGCATGTTGCAGCTCCAAAACAGCACCAATATCAATGGCATCATGCAAATCACAAGAATTAGCTAGCACATTAGTAGACTCACAACAATTTGTACTTGCAAGTGGCAGCTCCAAATCAGCACCAATGTCAATGGCATCCTCCTCAGATATAGTAGGCACTGATTCATCTATCTCAAGTGGTGATGCAGGTTGTACTAGTGAGGGCTCCCTTTCTTCAAGAGTAACCTGCATATCACAAGCAACAATAGCAGGCACAATAGTATGCTCCTCCAATGTATGTGTTGGGGATGGTGCAGGTTGTACTATCGGCTCCCTTTCTTCAAAAGCAACCTGCACATTACGAACAACAACACTAGGAGTAGACATGATTACATTAATAGAAACAACCTCCTGAATTTTTTCAGGTGATACATGTCTTCTTTTATGCATCTTACCATTCCAAAGAAATATTATATCAGGATAATATCTATCAAAATTAAACGAAATTTTTTGGACCATGGTGCACTTATCAAAAGATGACAACATGTAAAAGCTTTGGGAATCACATGACAATGAATTTGCTCCGTATGACCATTAATGGTTAATGGAACAAAAGTATGTAGATTAATTCGAATTTTATCATCATTTGTAAGTAACATATATGGAGCTAAATGATATGTTTCGAATTGTAATTTCTCAACAATCAAGACTAACACAGTTATACCGAGTACCCTTATCAAGAGTAATAACAGCAGGACAACTTGTGATGTCTGCGATGAAGTGAAACAAATCTAACGCAGGTATCCCACTCGAATTCTCCTGCCAAAATGTATCACTGCAAAAAGAAAAAGATTGTAATGGCTTCTCCATGAAAGGATCACCCATTGTCAGTATATATAAATATATGGCAGGATGTATATGGTGGAACTCTCACAACTCACTCAAAACCAGCAAAGAATGTATCTTACCGTTCCAAAGTGAATAGGATGTACTGACCAACAAGGAGCAATGAAAAGTGTAACAAGTGTGAGAAGAGAATACCCGGAATTATAGTTATCACAAGACAAACAAGGTATATGGTGGGGCTTGGTTTGGATAACTAACAACACCAAAAGACAACTCCTATTTGCTGTTTTGTGATGATATGAAAACACCCCTATGGAAACTCACACAAGTATGGAGACAAAAGTGGCAATGCAAATATATGGAAAGAAATTTTGCAATGCACTCGAAAGACACTAGCTATGCTCAAGAGAAACAGGCACAAGATTGCTCAAGGTAGTATCAAGATGATAAAAAAAAATAGCTCCACTCTCCAATGTATGTATTTCACTTTCGGCCTCTTTTGATTTTTCTCTTTTCTCTTTTTGATGTTTCCACTCTTTTGGATATATAAATATTTCTCACGGGTACTCTTTTGATTTTTCACTGTAGCACTTCTCTTTCGGCCACAATATGTCGCACTGCGGAGCAAAATTTTCAGGAAAAACAAAAACGTGCAAAGAACCTATTGAGCAGCCTGTGAGCAATAAAAGAGCTAGTCTTATGGGTAAGCTCCTAATTGTATGTGTAGATAGGCTGTGTCTATGGTTCTCAAAGAAACGGATTGGAATCCTAGTGAAATTGGCAATGAAAACACAAAAGAACACACTAAAGACTCACGGCAGGAAATTGCTTGAAATCGTGCCGGCGCGGCAGAGAAACGGCGCGTTCTTGTGCCGGGGAAGGTAGCGCGCGCGGGCGAGCGTGGGAGTGGTGAGCGCGGCAGTGAAACAACTCTTTTTGTGCCACGGCAGGGATCGGATCCGAGTAGAACTAGGGCACGGCGCAGCAGCGTTTTCACGCGTTTTGGTGCCGCGCGGTAGGACTCCGAATCGAGCTAGGAGTGGATCCGCGGCAGGAAATTGGTGCGATTTTGTGCCAAACTCGGAAGGAACCTTGAATCCGAATTGAACTAGGGATCCACAACAGAATTTTGGAAGAAAACAAGTGCCGTGGTAGGAAAAAAGAGTAGAGCTCAGATTGGACAAGGAAACACCACGGTAAGGTATATCTTTTTTTTGCGATTTTCGGTATTGACTCTAAACAAGAAAAGAACAACTCGGAGAACCCTAAACCAAGATAGACGCAAGACACAAAAAGAAAAACGGGGACACAAAATCAACAAGAAACAGCAACAAGAAGAAGCAATTTGGTGTTGATCTAAGGCTATGGCAAATTCTATACCTAATATTTTTGGCTTTTTCTGTATAGGTAATAAAAACACTCAAATCAAGGGAAAAGAAAACGCTCACCGAGTAAACCCGAGAATCTGATACCAAGATGATACGGATTGTTTGCCCGATCTTTCACCGCAAGAACCACCGAGATAACTATTCTCCCAACCACGTGGCAATCCACGCAACCTGAAGAACCTGGATAGATTTAGGCGAGCAACATGAAGATAAACAACACGCCTCACGCCAGGCTCGAACACCCTTGACAGATTCAAGGACCTTCCACCACGCACTGATGTAGCCCCACATGTGGACAACACCATGGACACCACGCTAAATGGCCTAATGACACGATCAAGAGTCAAGGCTCTTCATGAAAAGGTGACCTCGCTCCTCTCGGTGTGTGATCTCGACCTCCCTTTGAATGGTTTGCTACTTCATGCCGGTACCTTGTGCATACTCAGGATCCACCCGGAGGATGGCCCACAATGGAGTCGAGAAGAGGTCCAAGATGATGGAGAAGGTGACCAAGAGAAGATCCCAAAGGATGGACAACGAGAAGAAGAAGGAGGCGAAGACAGGCAGACCGGCCTCCAGCCCGGCCTAGGCCGGCCCCCAGGCCGGCACCCCTCCAGTGCTGGCCGGCCTCCCAGCCGGCTACCCTGCCGAGACCGCCGGCCTCCCAGCCGGCCCGGGCCGGTCTCCAGGCCGGCCACCCACCAGAGGCCACTGGCCTCCCAGCCGGCCTAGGCCGGCCCCCAGGCCGGAGCCCCACCTGCGCCAGCCGCAGCCTCCTACTCCTGCCGGCCTCCAGGCCGGCCTAGGCCGGCCCCCAGGCCGGTTCCCCACCTTCCTGCCCTGTTTTGTACTAAGACTATAAATAGCTTTCCCCTTTCCCCATTCGAAGGCTAGACTGAATTTGAGACTTGTGTGAGCTATGCTCCTCCTCCCTCGTAGCTAGGGTTCCTCGTTGAGGATGGATCTTGTTGTTGCTACTCTTTCACTGAGGTGTCTCTAGTAGTGCAAACCAATCTTTCACTGCGGTGATTCCATTGGATCGGTGGACCGGCCGGTAAGAGCAATCGGTTTCATCAAGAGTAAGTTTGGCTTTGATTCTTCGATCCAAAGGCTACCTTTTTGAGGGTTTGTTGTTGGGTGGAGTTCTCAGCAGGATTTGCTAGTTATCCTTGTGTTTTGCCCACGAATCTCCCTCGCTACCCCTCCGTGTTCTTCGTGTTCATCCCCTTTTCCCCTCAAATCCGTGAAGATCGGGCCTAGCCCTACATCACGCACGATAACCCTTGACAGATTCAAGAACACTCATGCCTTTATTTGCTTGATAACTAGACGAACGTCTGAGACGCCGTCATACACGCCGATCCCCGAGGGACGGTGGTAACCTTGAACTTTTAGTTCTACATAATTTTCTACCTGCCCTCAAACCCTAGCCGCTAGCTCCTTTATATAGGTGGCCAACACCTAGTCGGTTGGACAGGCCCAAACCGACACAAATACGACTCCTAACCTAATTGGACTCTGACTCATAGAAACTGGCCCATTATAGGCTCGGTAGAAACACAAGTGGCACGCAGGCCTAATTAACACAACCTTAGACTTTTACATATCATTTAAGTATGTCCTAGAGTGTCAACCGACCAACACGATGCCCTCATCAACTAGGTTCCCCTCACTTAGAGTAGAGATTGTTCGGTGGAAACGTAGATCTAGATCTCCTCTCTTGAATCCCTAAAGATCGGCAAGAATCATTGGAGGGATTTAGAGAAACCCAAGCTTTTTCGAAGTCAAGCAATTGAGGAGAGAGAGAAAAAGTGGGCAACCTCCTCTTGGGGAAGAAGGAGGCTATTTATAGCCTGCCCCAAAATCTGACCGTTACAGCCACGGGTGGCCGGAAATTCCGGGGTTAAGGGCCGGATATTCTGGTCCCCGCAAATTTCTGGGGAAACTTCCGGGGCGAATTTGTGGACCCCTTCGAGAGAGAAAAACGCAAAAAAAGACTTAGCCAATTTTTTCTTAGACCAGATATTCCGGACCAATGACCGGAATTTTCGGCCACCCGGAAATTTCCGGGGGAAACTTCCGGGGCAAAATTCCGGAACCCCTCCAGAGAGAAACGCCGAAAGGACTTACCCAAAAATGATCAGATGAAAATATGGGCCCGAACTTCCGGTGCTTGGGCCGGAAATTCCGGGCGCCGGAACTTCCGCCGCACTGAAAAACTGCAGAAAATGCAAAACGAAAATGGGCATATATTTCGCATCCGAACTTTGTTTTCGATGATCTTGGGCTCGTTAGAATTGTAATGACGAGCTCTACAAGAATATACACATAAACATCATAGTCCAACAGAGGAGGTTAAAACCAAATGGGGAAAGGTAAAACATCTCAATAAAAGATGAACCGATAAACCTCCAAAACCAAAAACGCAATAGGATATTCATATGGATTCCGTTTTTGGTGAACTTGGTCTTGTCATGACGAGCACGACAAGCACCAATACCACACCACGATAAGAGCGAAATAAGAACCAATAAAGATGATGCCAAGAATGCGAAGGTTTGAGCTCTCCACGAACGATACGATCAAGATACTCGGTCGAGAGCCCCTCTTGATAGTACGGCTATCTATCCTATAACCCGGTCTCTCCACTAACATCATGAGACCGGTAAAATAGAAAGCCTATCAAGATAATACCTTTGCCTTGTGCATAATCCACTTGAGGTTGATGAAGATGATCTTCATCTCCTCAAGACGAACCACCTTTCTTGATTGCACTTCGCTTGGTGAAGACTCACATGTTGCTCCCCCATACACCAATATGGGAGAAGCACTCTTCGGCATACCTTCACTTGGACTTGAGTGTTGATCAACTTGCACTTAGCCTTGATCAACAAATACTCTTCTTCCCTTAGCCTTTATTCCAACAAATGGAGATCAAGCACTGCAAATGGACACACCAACAAGTAGCTTAATACAAACATTAGTCCATAGAGATTGTCATTAATTACCAAAACCACACATGGGGGCAACCATGCACTTTCAATCTCCCCCATTTTGGTAATTGATGACAATCCCTTTTAAGAGTGTTTATATAATGAATAAAGCATCCTTGGAAGACAAACAAGCAAGGATGCAAGCGCTTTAAAGGAAAATGCAACAAAAGCATAAAACCCAAATTCCCTTAAGCCCTTAAACTTCTCCCCCATTGGCATCGATTGCCGAAATGGTAGGAAAAATTTAGAAGGCCAATTTAATATGAGTTCCTCAAAAATGTGTGCATTTCTCAAGATATGAGTGAAATCAAATGCACATATCCAATGATGAATAGATAGAGGAAATCAAACTATATTGAGGATCCAAAGATTGCAAAGAGATGAAATCATTCTAAACATCTCCACAAAGGAGATAGGCAATCAAAAGATCCAAAACAAGAGTTCTAAATAAAAATGAAGAAGCTCCCCAAATGTTCATGCACTATTGAGAAGTGCACAAATATGGAATCCTCACTCCCCCAAAATCATCTAGAACACGCAACAAGTGCAAGTGTGCATAAAGCAAAAGCAAATCATAGCACTTGCACCAAAGATATGGTTGAGCCATAAGGAGATACCAATTTTCAAAGATTCAACATAACATAGGCCCAACCGAGATAAAAAGAAGATCTTTAAAGGAGCATGTTCACAAGCTTAGGGATACCAATTGGAAACTAGAACCAATTGAAAATGCCAAAAGCTAGTGAGAGCATTTAGCCAATAAAAAAACAACATACTCACCAAGGTAAGCATGAGGACAAAGATCTTCAATAAAATGTGAGTGCACAAAGATGCAAATAGAAATGAGACAAGCACTCACGAGACAAATTTGGAGCCACCAAAGAATTTATAGATAAAAAACAAGGTGGCTCGAAAGAAATAGGATACCAACCAAAAGGGGACCTCTCTCATATGTATAGGTTTCTAAGTTGATGATATACATCCACAAAGAAAATTGCACATATGAAATGGTCGATGAAGGGGAGACCACGGTATCCTAAAGGAAAGTCATGAATATAGAAAAGAGACTATTGCTTAAAAGCATAGCACATAGCTCAAATTTATCTCATTGTATATAAATGAACTTCAAACACATCAAATGCATCACACATATCACTAAGGGAACAAGAGATAGTGGAGATGCTTTGTGATAGGCAACAAGAATCAAAAAGAAATAATACCAATTGAAGAAAAAGGTTTTTGCAATTTCATCACAAATATCACAAAGATATACCAAGTGAAGAAAATAAGCCAAAACCACAACAATTGCACATAAAAGCTTTCATGCCCAGAGGCAACCTACACAATGTTGAATACTAGAAAGGTATGCATGGGATAGATACTTGTTACTGATATGACATTGGTGATGAAGAAGATGCGATTTTGACAATCATCATAGCTTGACTC
This sequence comes from Puccinellia tenuiflora, assembly GCA_012064385.1. Taxonomy (NCBI): domain Eukaryota; kingdom Viridiplantae; phylum Streptophyta; class Magnoliopsida; order Poales; family Poaceae; genus Puccinellia; species Puccinellia tenuiflora. The sequence goes on from QRDG01001037.1 coordinate 332,165, forward strand.
TTATAATTTCATGGTGAGGACACCTTCCTTATGGATGAGGCAAGCATCCAATGCATATCCATCATACCTAAAACAAAATTAGAGTACAAAATGGTTCCCAAACTCATTGGGTCCCATAGTAGTTAGATAAACTACAATATAGAGGAAACACTCCACATAAATATGTGCATATAGATATGAAATTGAATTTCATGCACATCTTAGCCGATTTAGGATTCGGTGGAGCATCCCGTATATATTGGAACTAGAAAGACAAACAAGCCATATAATATATATTAGAGAATATACATGCAAAGTCTTTCAAGAACCAAACGAGATACAATTTGGACAAAAACACCAAGTAAACCAAGAAGAGAGCACACCAAAGTGTGACACAAAAAGGTTGTCCAAATTATATCAAAATCCAAATCAACACATGATTGAGGAAAAATCAAATCAACATATGATTGATTCCAAAACACATCAACACATGAAGTGTGATATCAATAGGAATTGAATCAAAACAACACATGATTGATAAGACACCAATTGAAAATAAGATATGAACTAGGAGAAAAAGATACCAAGAAGAGGATAATACTTGACCGAAATCAAGTAAAGTAAAATGAAGAAATAAGGTATCAAGACTCCCACAATAAGTATCAATTGAAACAAATATCTATGGAGAAGATATCAAATTCCATGTGATGCCAATTGATGGTACGAAAAAATAAGATAAAGAATCAAATGCCAATTGGAAGGATCAAATATTGATAGAGAGGATAGTGTTCTAAATAAAAAGGAATTCTCCCCCAAGATTCATGCATTATCATTGATATTTGTATTTGAATACAAAATGCATGCACAAGGGATCATTACTCTCCATATTTTATTTACAACACTAAACACTACCAATTGAAAATTAGGATCCATGCAAGAGGCAAGGAAGGCAACGGGAGTAAAAAGAAAAACACTTGGCAATAAATAAGGCAATTCAACGCAAGAGATAATACGAGGATGAACAAAAACATTCTACCACAAGTGTGTATATCAATTGTCTAAGGACAATGAGTAAAAGGAAATATTTTCCCGGTGAGTAGAGATATCCAAGGACCTCATCACAAGATAAATCATATGGCAAGAGATAAGAAATAAAAACACCATATTTTAATAAAGTTTGTTGGTAGTTTCAACTATTCAAACCAACCGGCAAGGTCATGGTTAGAATAATATGGAACAAATGGATTCTCAAAAAATATATGGAAATGCATATTAGAGAAAAACCACACCAAGCAAACTCAGACAGACAAGAGCCAAAAGATAACCAAAATGAAAAATGGAACTTGTTCGAGCAAAGATGCCACATAGGAATAAGATAATTTACAATATCAAAACTAAGTGGCAACACCTCATATGTTCACATTTTTAGGTTTGTAATATGCACAAAGCATATTACTCCCCCATAATGTGATAATCAATTTTATTTAAGCAAGAGGCAAATAAAATCCAACTAGAGAAATTAATGGACATTGTATAATTTGAATTTCTCATGAATATGACATACCACATAGTGACTAGATAATATTGAAATATCAATACTAGGTGGTGTGCCTCATGTACACACATTTTAGGATTGTGAAGTGCATGAAGCACATCACTCCCCCAAAATGGGATAGTCCATTAAAATCTGAAAGAGCCAAATGAAATCCACACAAGATCCAATAAAGCTCAACACACAAGTTACACATACATGATACACAACTAACATACACAACCTTGAATAACAAGGCAAGTAAGAAAGTAGCATATCACATACAAACACATGCTAGGAACAAAACTAACTCATGCAAGGGAGCAAGCAACTTTCGATGAAAATAAGTTAAGTACAAGTTACCGCAAGGAGGCACAATGGATATGAGATAGATATGTGATAATCCAATTGACTTGGCTTGATAAAATATAACCATGAAGATCCCTTAATTCTTCAAATGATAGCCAAGTCTCCAATGTCCTCCACAAACACCTATTGATCAAGTTTGAGCTTGTTGGTCCCCAACCAAGTTGGGTCCTAAGAGGTTAGTCACAATAGGCTTGGCAACCCAAATGGTTCTTTTCTTGACACCACTTTGAGTACCAACATATTTGGCAAACACATGGCCAACTCTATCCTTCCCAAGAGAATAAACATCATCAATTAAGATGGGTTTGAATAGGTTACTGTCGTGTCTTGGATCACGGACACTGGGAGTAAAGGATATCCCCTTTTTAGGTTCGGTATGGGGCGCGAAGGAGGCTGAGTAACGTCTTCCGCCCGGGGGCTTTGTCTACGCTCGAGATCTACGTACTAGCAAGCATCGCAGAGACACAAGGAGTTTACCCAGGTTCGGGCCGCCCGGAGGCTAACAGCCCTACTCCTGCATGTCTGGATTGAGAGGTGTATCATGGTGTAGCTTTACAATGGTGGTCGCGGGTGAGAACCCGGGAGGTGTTGGCTAGAGGTTGAAGATGAGCAGATCCTGGCCCGGAGGAGATCACCTCTCGCCTAAGCTAATCTTGGACTTGTGCACTGCCTAGCCTAGCCTCCAACTCGACGGTGTTCCGTCTTGTGATCTTCTTCCCTCTCTGGTTCTGCCTTCCCCCTTGGGTGCCTCGATCCTCCTTTTATAGGCTAAGGGGATACCACAGGTGCACCCTTGGGGCCGGAGGGGTTTTGGCGGGAAAACCCCTCCAGGTTTTCCTTAGGAGGCGACGTGGCCTCCTCTCGTCCAAGTATTCTTCTCAGAGGGGGTAGGTGAGGTCGCCCACCTTTTCCAGGGAGGGCGGACAGAGGCTGACAGCTTTTCCGCCTCTGCTCCCCCCTTTTGGCGCCTCCATCTTCTTGGCGCCCAAGTCTTCTAGGAGCCTCCAGCCAAGGCTGGCAAGCTTATCCTCTTAGCGCAGTGGAGGTTGGTTCACGGGGGTGAGCCTGGCCTCCTGCCGGGCGTCGGGGTCCCAGGACCTCCATGCCTGCTTCCGGGTCGAGGGGGCCTCGGAGGGTCCCCGGGTCCTTTGCCTTCGTTGTCGATGTCGCGCGCGTCGGGACGCCGTGGGGCAGATGGGGGGCCCATCTGCCAGTCTTGTGCCTTGGCCTTGAGTGCCTCCTTGGTGGGCCCATGTGCGATGGACCCACTTTGACCGCATCAGGGGAACCCCATGTTCCACTGTTGCGACAGTAGCCCCCGGGCATAGTCCCGGCGGCCACGCCCTTCTGCCGCCAGGGCTATGACCAAAAAAGAGTCAAAGTGGGTCCCCGGCGTCAGGTCTTGAACGTCTTGTCACATCCGTCAGAGCCGCGCACTAAGGAGGTGCGCGTCCCACGGGTCTTCTGAACGTTGCGATCCGCGCGGACCGCCAATGCTCGCCTTGAATCCATAGGGAGGAGACGATAGAACGGAAAGCCTCCTCGGTCCCCGCGCCGGCCGGAGCGGTGGGACCATGACGCGACGCGTGGGAGCCTTATGAGCCACGGTTCCAAGGAACTGTAGCCGTCACTCCTCCCCAAACACAGAGATCTCGAAGCGCCGCCTGAGAGCACTTCGTCTTCATCATTCGTAGCACACCGCAAATCTTCTTTCGTAGTACCGGAGGCCCACGAGTGCCTCCAAGAACCGAAGAAGCACCCGGAGAGCCACGAACTCTGGAGGGGACTGAGCCACCAGGATGTGTTTCTCTCGGCGGCTGATATGGGCACGACGGAGGAGGTGCAGCCTAACTTCAGGACTCCACCAAGCTAGAGTTGTCAATTGTAATTTTATTTATGTCTTTGCTATTTTTAATAAGTGTTCGGTTTGGGCCTGTCCAACCGAACTAGCTAGGCCCATTAGTGGGGCACCCCAACTAGGTCGGTACTGTAGCTACAGTACGCGCTACTGTACGCCCCACCTCATACATATAAGGAGCTGGCCGAGTTAGGGTTTAGGGAGTTCAATTCATTAGTCAAAAACACTTATAGTTTTGTGCTCCATTGGTGAAGCTTCCCTCCAGGGACGGCGATGCCGTTTATCAGATTATAATAGAGGTTGCTGTAAGGGTTCTTGTGTTCATCAAGGATTATCAAGCTCAGGTTTGAGGCGTGGTGTTTATCTCCACGTTGCTTGCTGGATTCGTTCCTCACCTTCAGGTGACGATCATCATCGTTATTGGAAGATTCCTATCGGTGGATTCGCTGTGAAAGATCGGGACAACAATCATAGGATCAACCCCCTTGATCCTTATCATGTGGTATCAGAGCCCCTTGATTCTTATCAGCGGCAGTGTCCCGCTTCAAGCTTATGCGGGAGCAGGGGATTTCCGGGGCCGCTATTGTTGCGCACGCCTTGCGCAACCGCCTGGCCCCCTTGCAGAAGAGGCCTCACCCGGCCTGGGACTTTCAGGGTCTCCGGGACCCTTCTCGACTGCGGAACTCCGACATGAGCGATGAAGCCCTCTTTGACGCCATAAGGAAGATCTTTCCTCCCAACGCGCCATATCAGCTGCCAGAGGGGGTCCTGCCCCTGAGCGAGGACCCAAAGAAGGCAGAGATCCTTGCGGAGATGCCGGAGTGCAACGCCCTCGGATTCGTGGGCCGAGACGATGTCGGGCCCCAGAATCCCAAGGTCAGAGCTTGCAAGGTTAAGGTCCCCTCTAGCTCCGGCGAGGAAGAGGAGGCCTCCGAGTCCGGGGCAGAGAGCACGGAGGACTCCGAGGTGGAGTTCACCCGCTCCACCGAGGACGGTGACGGTGATGACGATGGCGACGATGACGACGACAACGAGGCCGCCCACGACGAAGACGAGGAAGCGGGGGAAAAGGACTCTTCCCCACACCCAGTGATGAGGACATCCCTAGTGTTTCTACTACTTCTCCAATTGAAGAAGTTGTTGTCCAAGATAATTCCAAAGAAGTGAGACTTGGTCCAATGACAAGGTCAAGAACCAAGTTGATAGAACAACAGGTGAATTCTCTCCTAGCTGATTGTGATAATTTAATTGATGAGAATTTTATACTACCTAAGTCTATGCATTTATGTGTGATTAGGTTTGTTGATAACACAAGTGCTAATGGAGGGAAACATCAAGACATGAAGGCGTGTGATGACACATATGATGATGGAGACACCTGTAATAATGAAGTCACATGAAATCATGGAGACACATGAAGGCCATAATATTACAAGTGTGAAGACTTCGTATTTTATGTATACATATGGGCCTGCGTGTCATCTAGGCCGAATCCATCATGGGTCGGTTTGTATCTTTCCTTAAATCGAATAGGAGTCCAGTCCAAGTTGGAGAAGGAGTGCTTGCGCAAGGGACTTGTGGCCGCACCCCCTCTCCCTTAAATAGCCGCCACCTGCGTGTGGAATAGATTAGATCAGGTTTAAACCAAAAACCCTAGCCTCCAAATTGTAAAGCTCAAGCTTTCATCTTCAAGTAATACCTTTGCAAATCTTACGTGCTATCTTGTTGTTCCATTGGGAATAGGGGGATACAGGACCACTTGTGATCTATGATTGCATGTGCAAGAGTGTGTAGTTGAGAATAGCTAAGGGATTGATTGTTGTTGCATTGGCAGCAGGGATTAACCACGGTGAGATCTCAGTGTAGCACTAGTTATCAAGTTATCAAATCATTCACAAAACATCCACCATCAAATTCGAGTTGCTCACAAGAGAAGATCGGGCCACCCCATATCATCTTGGTATCAGATTCTCGGGTTTACTCAGTGAGCGTTTTCTTTTCCCTAGATTTGAGTGTTTTTATTACCTATACAGAAAAAGCCAAAAATATTAGGTATAGAATTTGCCATAGCCTTAGATCACACCAATTTGCATAGTTTAATTGCTGTTTGAGTTGGTGTTTTGTGTCCCTGTTTTTCTTTTTCTAGTGTCGGGTTCATCAAGTTAGGGTTAGGTTTCTTTTTGTAAGCCGAGTAGCAATTAGTGCTTTGCAGTTTTCTATATCAAAAATTCCAAAAAAATTAGCTGCTAGTTGTTTCCTTTCCAATCCGAGCCCTACTCTCCCTCTACATTGTGGAAATCCCAATCGGGTGCCTTTCCTAGCCAAACTCGGATTCAGAGTTCCTGCCGAGCTCGGCAGAGTTTTTGGTGTCTTTTTCTGCTGCGGGTCAAATCCGAATTCGAGTAGTTCCACAATTCCAAATCGAGATCGGCCTTTTGCTACAGCTTGGTACTAGTAAGTAGAGGCCTATCGTGTGTCATACCCGCCGGAGTCGCGTTGGTGAAGTTTTGGGGCTCGTTTCATCTCTGATGTCACGGCACAAGTTCTGCAGTTTTTCTGCCGCGGCAGAGAATTGCTGTTTTTCTGCCACCACCTGAAGTGAGTTCTTTAGTTGATTCCTTGAGCTTCTCCTTGTCACTTTCACTTGGTTTTTCTCTTCTGATCTTTGTCAACCTTAGACACAGCCTATCTACACATACAATTAGGAGCTTACCCATAAGACTAGCTCTTTTATTGCTCACAGGCTGCTCAATAGGTTCTTTGCACGATTTTGTTTTTTCCTAAAAATTTTGCTCCGCGGTGCGACATATTGTGGCCGAGAGAGAAGTGCTACAGTGAAAAGAGTGGAAACATCAAAGAGAGTTTAAAAAAAAGAGAGAGAAAAGAGAAAATTCAAAAGAGGTCGAAAGTTTCATACAAGTTTGGAGTTTTGGAGCTGGTTGATCATAGCACTTCTTTGCCACCACTTTGAGCAGTCTTGTGCCTGTTTTCTCTTGACCATAGCTAGTGTCTTTCGAGTGCATTGCAAAATTTCCATCCATATATTTGCATTGCCACATTTGTCTCCATCCTTTGTGTGAGTTCTATAGGTGTGTTTTGACATCATCACAAACAGCAAATTAGGCCTTGTTATTTTGGTGTGTTAGGATTCCCTAAGCCAAGCTCCACCAAATAGCCTGTTTGCCGTGTGACACTTGATATCTTGGTTATTCTCTTCTCACACTTGGTACATCCTTCATTGATACTTGTTGGTAAGTAAATCCTTTTCACTTTGGAACAAGTAAAGATACACTATTATTTGCTGGTTTGAGTGAGTTGTGAGAGAACACCACATCCCATTATTATTTTGTTTTCACTAACATCTTAATCAATGGATGCTTTTAGTGATCTTGTTGTGCAGGATAAGAAGAACCCTGAGGATACGGTCAAGTGGAATGAGTATGAAGCATTGAGAGAAACCATGTATAGAAAAATTGATGCTGAGATAGAGAAGAGTGATGATAGTTTGCAGGAGGAGTTGAACACTTTGGACCTCAAAATTGATGCTGCTGCTACTCAAGAATTTGTGAATATTTTACAAGAAGCCGTGACCAATTTGACAAGACAGGTTGCAAATTTAACAACACTCCTGGAGAATAATAACAACCAACGGCGAGTTCCACCCAATGCTGCTGATTTGCATGGCCGTGGCAATTTGCATGGTGGCCGTGGAGGAGTTGCTGCACGGGGGATCCAATTGGAACATAATCGAGAGGATGATGGTTTGGGTAAACAAAAATTTTCTATTCCTACTCTCACTTGTGATGCTGAAGATGTAGAAGAATACTTGATGTGGGAGCTGAAAATTGAGAAGCTTTGGAGATTGCATGACTATTCTGAAGAGAGAAAAATTAAGCTTGCTTCGTCTGGTTTTGATGGTTATGCTCTTTTGTGGTGGGATAGCATTACAAGTTTGCGAGAAGAACATGAAGAACCTGAAATTGATACATGGGGAGAGATGAAACAATTGCTTCGGGACAGGTTTGTACCCAAAAATTATATTAGAACTCTCTATGATAAGCTTCAACAATTAAAGCAAGGTACAAAATCAGTGGATGCATATTACAAAGAGATGGAGTTGATTCTCCAAAGAGCTCGGGTTAGAGAGGCCCCTGACCAAACAATGCAAAGGTTTCTCTCTGGTTTACAATTTAAAATTAAGAGCATTGTGAGGCATGCACAATATAGTGATATGACAGATTTGTTACATCAAGCAAGAGAAGCCGAAAAGAGGTTGGCTGAGGAAGCACAAATGAGTACAAGGAGGAGTTTTCCACCGAAAAATTCTGTTGTATCACCATCACCACCTCCAGTTGCTCCAACCCGAAGTGTTCCTAGTTCAAAACCTGAGAGTAGTAATTCTGGTACAAGGAAAACAACCCCACCCACGACAAACAATGCAACACGAAATAGAGATATGCTTTGTCATACATGTGGAGGTAAAGGACATTTTAAGAGAGAATGTCCTAATAAAAAGGTCATGCTTCTTAATGCTGATGATGAGTATGAGACAGGAGATGATGCTGATCCTAATGAGGATGATGATGATGATGGTCCTGTTGATGCCTATGCTACACATTATCCAACTATTGTTTGCACACAAGCTTTGAGTGTTGTTCCAAGTGAAGAGAGTCAGAGGTGCAATTTATTCCAAACTAAAGCAATTGTAGGTGCCCAAATGGCTTGCAAGGTGATCATTGATGGAGGAAGTTGCAGAAATTTAGCAAGCAAAGAATTATGTGCAAAGCTCAAGTTGAAGTATATTCCGCACCCACACCCTTATTATATTCAATGGTTGAGTGACAAAGAACAAATTAAGGTGTGCCATATGGTGAGAGTGGAATTTCAGATTGGACCATATAAGGATACAATTGAGTGTGATGTGGTTCCCATGTCAGTTTGTCACGTGTTATTGGGCAGACCTTGGCAGTTTGACAGGAAGGTTATTCATGATGGGAGAGACAACACATATACATTGAACTGGCATAACAAGGACATTATATTGAGGCCTATGACACCACAGCAAATTGTTCATGAGTCTAGACAAAAAAATGAAGTGCATTTAGAAAAGGAGAGTGATAGACAAGAAAAGAGTGAAAACAATTTTTCTGTGGGAGAAAACAAACCTAGGCCAAGTGGTAAAAATAAGGGAGTGAGCCTTTTAACAATGTTCGCCACCAAAGATGATTTGAGAGAGTTTCGTGAGGATCCTAGCTTAGTACCTATAGTGCTCATGCATAAGGGGGAAATTTTAGTTTCTAATGACATGACTCCTCTTTCTATTGGTGTTTCTAATGTCTTGCATGATTTTGGTGATGTTTTTCCAAAGGAGGTACCCTCGGGACTGCCACCATTAAGAGGGATTGAGCACCAAATTGACCTTATTCCTGGTGCTACATTACCGAACAGAGCTCCCTATAGAACAAATCCCCAAGAGGCCAAGGAAATTCAGAGACAAGTACAAGAGCTTTTGGACAAAGGTTATATTCGAATAAGCCTTTCTCCTTGTGCTGTTCCTGTTATTTTAGTTCCTAAGAAAGATGGTACATGGCGCATGTGTGTGGATTGTAGAGCAATTAACAACATCACTATAAGATATAGACATCCTATACCTAGGTTGGAGGATATGCTTGATGAATTGAGTGGTGCTGTTGTTTTCTCTAAAATTGATTTGCGTAGTGGTTATCATCAAATTAGGATGAAAGAGGGGGATGAATGGAAAACAGCCTTTAAAACAAAATTTGGTTTATATGAGTGGTTAGTAATGCCTTTTGGATTAACTAATGCACCTAGTACTTTCATGAGATTAATGAACCATGTTTTGAGAGATTTTATTGGCAAGTTTGTGGTAGTTTATTTTGATGATATTCTCATATATAGCCACAATGAACATGAACACATTGATCATATAAGACAAGTTTTGCAAGTGCTAAGAGAAAATAAATTATTTGGTAATCTTGAGAAGTGCACTTTTTGCAAAGATAAGGTCATATTTCTTGGATATGTTGTCTCTAAGCATGGGATAGAAGTAGATGAGTCTAAGATTGAAGCAATTAAAAATTGGCCTATACCCATGAATGTGAGTCAAGTGAGAAGTTTTTTAGGCCTTGCTGGATTTTATAGAAGATTTGTGAAAGATTTTAGCACCATTGCTGCCCCTTTGAATGATTTGACTAAGAAAGGTGTGGATTTTGTGTGGGGGGTTGCTCAAGATATTGCTTTTGATACTCTGAAAAATATGTTGATTTCGGCTCCATTATTGATGCTTCCTAATTTTCATAAACAATTTGAAATTGAATGTGATGCTAGTGGCATAGGTATTGGAGGTGTATTAATGCAAGATAAGAAACCACTTGCTTATTTTTCTGAGAAATTGCATGGTGCTCAATTGAATTATTCTGTCTATGATAAGGAATTGTATGCTCTTGTTAGAGTTCTTCAAGTTTGGAAACATTATTTATGGCCAAAGGAATTTATAATACATTCTGATCATGAGGCATTGAAATTTTTGAAGAGTCAATCCAATCTTAATAAGAGACATGCTAAATGGGTAGAATTCATTGAATCGTTTCCATACATTATTCAATACAAGAAAGGCTTAGAGAATGTGGTAGCTGATGCTTTGTCAAGAAAGAATATGTTACTCACCAAATTAGATGTCCAAGTTTCGGGTTTGGAGAGTTTGAAACCTCTATATGCTGATGATAATGAGTTTTCTATGCCTTACACTAAATGTTCTACTGTCAAGGCTTGGGATAAATATCACCTACATGATGGCTTTCTTTTTAGAGCTAACAAATTATGTATTCCCGAGTGTTCTTTGCGTTTGATGTTATTGCAGGAATCTTATAATGGTGGATTGATGGGACACTTTGGACGTGAGAAAACATTGCTCATGTTAGCTGAAAATTATTACTGGGCACATATGAGGCGTGATGTGTACAGGTTTGTGCAACGTTGCATCACATGCAATAAAGCAAAGTCCAAGTTGAAGCCTCACGGTTTGTATACTCCTCTACCTGCACCTACTACATCTTGGGAAGATATTAGTATGGATTTTGTGCTAGGTTTACCAAGGACTAAAAGAGGACATGATTCTATATTTGTGGTAGTGGATAGATTTTCTAAGATGTCACATTTTATTGCATGCCACAAAAGCGACGATGCGTCGCATATTGCTAATTTGTTTTTCAGGGAAATCGTACGGCTCCATGGAGTACCAAGAACTATTGTTTCGGATAGAGATGTCAAATTCATGAGCTATTTTTGGAAGACGCTGTGGGGGAAGCTAGGAACGAAGCTGCTGTTTTCAACTACATGTCACCCCCAAACTGATGGACAAACTGAAGTGGTGAATCGCACACTATCAACATTATTGCGAACCATGATCAAGAAAAATTTGAGGGAGTGGGAAGAGTGTTTGCCACATGTTGAGTTTGCATACAACAGGGCTGTTCATTCCACTACTCAACTTTGTCCTTTCGAGGTGGTCTATGGGTTTAAGCCCATTACACCACTTGATTTATTGCCACTTCCCATACAAGAGAGAACAAACATGGAGGCATCCAAACGAGCTGATTTTGTGAGGAAAATTCATATGAAGACTAAGGAGGCCATAGAGAAGAAAGGGAAGTATGTGGCTGATAGAGTAAATAAGAAAAGGAAGGAGGTATTGTTTCAGCCTGGAGATATGGTTTGGGTACACTTTAGAAAGGACAGATTCCCAACATTGAGAAAATCCAAATTGATGCCTCGAGGTGCTGGTCCTTACAAAGTGCTTGAAAAAATTAATGACAATGCTTACAAGATAGAACTTCCAAGTGATGAGTTTCGTGTGAATAACTCCTTCAATGTGGCTGATTTATCACCTTACATTGGAGATGATCTTGCATCGAGGACGATGCCTTTTCAAGGGGGGGAGGATGATGAGGACATCCCTAGTGTTTCTACTACTTCTCCAATTGAAGAAGTTGTTGTCCAAGATAATTCCAAAGAAGTGAGACTTGGTCCAATGACAAGGTCAAGAACCAAGTTGATAGAACAACAGGTGAATTCTCTCCTAGCTGATTGTGATAATTTAATTGATGAGAATTTTATACTACCTAAGTCTATGCATTTATGTGTGATTAGGTTTGTTGATAACACAAGTGCTAATGGAGGGAAACATCAAGACATGAAGGCGTGTGATGACACATATGATGATGGAGACACCTGCAATAATGAAGGCACATGAAATCATGGAGACACATGAAGGCCATAATATTACAAGTGTGAAGACTTCGTATTTTATGTATACATATGGGCCTGCATGTCATCTAGGCCGAATCCATCATGGGTCGGTTTGTATCTTTCCTTAAATCGAATAGGAGTCAAGTCCAGTCCAAGTTGGAGAAGGAGTGCTTGCGCAAGGGACTTGTGGCTGCACCCCCTCTCCCTTAAATAGCTGCCACCTGCGTGTGGAATAGATTAGATCAAGTTTAAACCAAAAACCCTAGCCTCCAGATTGTAAAGCTCAAGCTTTCATCTTGAAGTAATACCTTTGCAAATCTTACGTGCTATCTTGTTGTTTCATTGGGAATAAGGGGATACATGACCACTTGTGATCTATGATTGCATGTGCAAGAGTGTGTAGTTGAGAATAGCTAAGGGATTGATTGTTGTTGCATTGGCAGCAGGGATTAACCACGGTGAGATCTCAGTGTAGCACTAGTTATCAAGTTATCAAATCATCCAAAAAACATCCACCATCAAATTCGAGTTGCTCACAAGAGAAGATCGGGCCACCCCATATCACCCAGCTGAGGGACCCGCCATGGTCCCGAGTCCGAAGACGAGCCCCCGGGCACCGCTCGTGGTTTGAAGAAGAGAGCGGTCCCGTGGGCATGGAGGTCGATGACGACGCCTTCGTCATCGCGCCGCGACGCAAGGGGCAGGTCCGACGCCAGTCGCCGGCCCCGGAGCCTTCCCTCGCCACCAACACGATGCCTATGAGCCCGCACGGCTCCTCCGCCGGGTCCGTAGGCATGCCCGAGTCGCTGGGCCACAAGCGACCCTGCGGGTAAGTTTTCTTCTTGCTCGTCCTTGTTGTGCTGCTACTGAACTTGCGAGCCGCACCTCCGGGAAGTTTAACCAAAAGTCGTGGCAGGGGCCAAACTTCCCCGGAAGCCAGCAAGAGGCGGCGGAACGCGACACGGCCACCAGCACCGGTGTTGATGTAGCCCCACATGTGGACAACACCATGGACACCACACCGATTGGCCCAATGACAAGATCAAGAGTAAAGGCTCTTCATGAAAAGGTGACCTCGCTCCTCTCGATGTGTGATCTCGACCTCCCTTTGAATGGTTTGCTACTTCATGCCGGTACCTTGTGCATACTCAGGATCCAACCGGATGATGTCCCACAATGGAGTCGAGAAGAGGTCCAAGATGATGGAGAAGCTGACCAAGAGAAGGCCCCAAAGGATGGACAACGAGAAGAAGAAGGAGGCGAAGACAGGCAGACCGGCCTCCAGCCCGGCCTAGGCCGGCCCCTAGGCCGGCACCCCTCCAGTGCTGGCCGGCCTCCCAGCCGGCCTAGGCCGGACCCCAGGCCGGCCACTGTAACACCCTGGATTTTGGCCCTTTTTGAAATTTTTCCAAAAAGCCTTACTTTATTTATTTAAAATGCGTTTGGCTTTAAACCGCAGGAAAATGATTTAAATTTTGAAACTTCTGATCTGTTGAACCCAAGTGGGATCTTCTGCCTTCTATTTCCCCCCCCCCCCCCCACTTGGCACTGGTGTTTATAATTTTGACCTTGGTCAATATTTGTTTTGGGAGAATTCTTTTCTCTTTTAGAAATTCTCTTTTATTCGGCCTTACAAAGGAACCCCGGTTTTATGTCTCTAAAAATTCTGCAAAAATTAGGGGATGGTCTCTAGGCTATACGCAACCCAATTGTGGAAAAATATTTGGTATCTTGTTAAGAAAATGGTTGACCTTTTCCCTATGCAAGATTCTGCCTAAAACTTATCTTTTCTCAAAACCAGCCNAGAAGAATAATAAAGGCAAGCGGGACGAACTTGCGCAAAGGGAGCAGCGGTTGGCAGCCAGAGAGGCTGAACTGACGACGGAGGCCAGAGCCCTGGAGCTCCAGAGGGAAATGCTGAAGATAGAGGTCGAGCAGCGTCTCGCCGAGGAGGAGAAGAAGCATCAAATGGCGCTAGACGAGAAAGCCAAGGATGCCAGGGAAGCACAGCAGAAAGAAGCAGAGCCTCGGAAGGCAGCCGAAGATGCCGAGAAGGGTCTCCTCGCGGAGAGAGATGCCACCCGCAAGCTGCGGGACCAGGCCAAGATGGATGGCCAGAGAACTTCCGAGCTGGAGAAGTCCCTGAAGCTGAAGGAGGGGGAACTGTCGTCGCTGATGAACAAGCTCCTTGAACTGGAGGAGAAAAACTCCCGGGTGTCCTCGGAGCTAGCGGGAATCCACCAACAGGCAGAAGACGGGTTCAAGAGCATCGTCGCCGCCAGCGCAGATGTGGCGACGCGGGTGCTCCAACTAGACAGGCATGCCGAACTCTCCGGGTTGGCCCCGGACTGCCGAAGCCTCCCCGAAGTGACCGAGTTTCTCAAGAAGACGACGGCCTCCGTGAGGTCTGCCAAGAACCGGATCGCAACTCGGTTGCGCACAGACCGGAACGGGGCCAGTCTTGATACGGCAGCGCGTGTGATGGCATCGTTCCTAGAGACGTGCCCGAACGCCGCCATGCCCAACTTCGTGGTCGACGAGCCTTCCGAGGCTTCGCTCCAAGCCGTAGAAGACCTCGCGGCCGCATTGGCCACGAAGATGTATCCTTTGTCGCCCTACTAGGCTTCCTGCATACCATTCGAGCACCTCGTGCCCAAAAAACCGTTATGTCAGTCTTTGTATGTGATCATAACTTATGCTGCATTGTTCAGGAAACTTTTATGCTATTCTATTTGCGGGTGTTTTGGCTTTATCATGTTTCTTTTTCTCCACGTCTTTGAGAGATCCTCCCGAGATGTAAGCTTACCCGTGAGATCCTGACTGATCAGGCACATCTCCACAGGCCCTACCGGTTCCCGAAAGGTCGCTCACCCACTCGGCTCGTACTCCTCCCGGGCAGCACTAGGTCTCTCACCGCTTCGTACTCCCGGGAGAGCCAGCCCCCTGGGGTGCTCAATCGACAGACAAGACGCGTTTCCGATTTCAAACATAGTTTTATTCCCGCAAAATAGACAGCCACAACATGACGAGGGTTCAGATCAAGGATAACTTATCTTCTTGATTACACGGAGTCCCAAGTGATAACTCGTCCGGGTGCCCTTCTAGATGTCGCGGGTACCTCGCGCGGACCGAGCTCTTTGCTTCAACATACCCCACGGGGTGGAAAGGAAGCAGCCTCCTCGACTCGTGCGCACTGATCAGCCATGGTCCACAGGTCTTCCAGGGTGGCCACTGTGCGGGTTCTTAGCCTCTCCCGCATCATCAGGTTGCGGACGTTGGCGTGGAAGACGGCAATAACGGAGATCTCTTGCAGGTCAGCCGGGGGAATGCGGACGATGACACCCCGGAACCTCCAGATGTATCGGCGCAATGGGTCAAGGACGGTCGCACCAGGATGCGGATCCGCCTGGGCCTCCATCTCCTCGCGAGATCGGTGCCTGGGATTGGAGCTCTGGTTGACGGCCTCGCGGGTGGGATCCATGGGCCTCTTGCCATGGGAATCCCCTTGTCGTTCCTCCTCTGGGGGTGCTGGCGCTGGAGCGGCAGCTGCTTGGGTGTTGGTCGGGGCAGAACTCGTAGGAGCATGGCAGTGGTGAGCATAGTCCAGCAGGTTTTCCAAACTTTCGATCCAGGCCATCGCTCGGGGATCGCTCTTGCACTGCTCTGGCGGGTAGGAGAGAAGCACTCGGGCCGTGCCCAGCGCTTCTTCCAGCCCCCAGCTTCTTCACGACGACTGCTGCGACGGCTCACCACGGACCTCCCGAGTGCCAGACATGGCCTTCGCTGGCCGAAGACGTGCCCGTTCACCCGATCTTGATGAAACAGGAGAGGAGCTCATGGCAGATCTTGCCTCAACCGGAGAGCTCGATGTCGAACGTGACGAAGCGACGATCCAAGATCTTGCCAGAAGATCTGGGGAACTCGAAGCAGACCTCCTCGAAGATATCAAAGCCGATGAAGAACTTGAGAAAGATCTCGACGAAGAACACGAAGCCGATGAAGAACTTGAGGAAGATCTCGACGAAGAACACGAAGCCGATGAAGAAGAAATCAGCACTTGCGCCCCCTACCTGGCGCGCCAGATGTTGTGTCTTGGATCACGGACACCGGGAGTAAAGGATACCCCCTTTTTAGGTTCGGTATGGGGTGCGAAGGAGGCTGAGTAACGTCTTCCGCCCGGGGGCTTCGTCTACGCTCGAGATCTACGTACTAGCAAGCATCACAGTGACACAAGGAGTTTACCCAGGTTCGGGCCGCCCGGAGGCTAACAACCCTACTACTGCATGTCTGGATTGAGAGGTGTATCATGGTGTAGCTTTACAATGGTGGTCGCGGGTGAGAACCCAGGAGGTGTTGGCTACAGGTTGAAGACGAGCAGATCCTGGCCCGGAGGAGATCACCTCTCGCCTATGCTACTCTTCGTCTTGTGCGCTATCTAGCCTAGCCTCCGACTCTCTAGAAATACGTCCCCTTCCCTTGGGTGCCTCGGTCCTCCTTTTATAGGCTAAGGGGATACCACAGGTGCACCCTTGGGGCCGGAGGGGTTTTGGCGGGAAAACCCCTCCGGGTTCTTCTTAGGAGGCGACGTGGCCTCCTCTCGTCCAAGTATTCTTCTCAGAGGGGTAGGTGAGGCCGCCCACCTTTTCCAGGGAGGATGGACAGGGGCTGACAGCTTTTCCGCCTCTACCCCCCTTTGGCGCCTTCATCTTCTTGGCGCCCAAGTCTTCTATGAGCCTCCAGCCAGAGCTGACAAGCTTATCCTCTTTGCGCACTGGAGGTTGGTTCCCGGGAGTGAGCATGGCCTCCTGCCGGGCGTCGGGGTCCCGGGACCTCCATGCTTGCTTCCGGGTCGAGGGGGCCCCGGAGGGTCCCTAGGTCCTTGCCTTGGTTGTCGATGCCGCGCACGTCGGGACGCTATGGGGCAGATGGGGGGGGCCCATTTGCCAGTCTTGTGCCTTGGCCTTGAGTGCCTCCTTGGTGGGCCCATGTGCGATGGACCCACTTTGACCGCATCAGGGGAACCCCATGTTCCACTGTTGCGACAATAGGAGTATATGATTAAATTCAAGGATTAAAAGATATAATATTATGGTTTGAGAAAGTTTGTTTCAAGACTGAGTGAGTTCCAGGTGCACATGCTATGTGAAATATCCTTTTGACTGATCATACGTCGTGTAGGCATAATGGGAAACGAAAATCTCACTCTTTAACCAAATATATTATATTCCTCATATGATGATGAGGTTTATCATGTGATGATATGAGGTTTATCATGTGATGATAAAGTAATGTCAAAGTAGGTGACATTAACGTTTTGCAAAGAACATAGAGAACTGTATAGTACAGAACATAGACATAACCTCTTCCACGAGCAAACATGATCAGCACTGAGACTCCATGAGTGTTAGACACCATGAGTGTTGGATCGAGAAAATGTAAACTAGATTATTTACTCTAGTGCAAGTGGGAGACTATTAGGAATATGCCCTAGAGGCAATAATAAAATGGTTTATTAGCATATTCATGTTTATGATAATAGTTTATTCTCCATGCTATAATTGTATTAATTGGGAACATAATACATGTGTGGAATATAAACAAACAGGTGTCCCTAGTAAGCCTCTACTAGACTAGTTCGTTAGTCAAGAGATGGTTAGAGTTTCCTAACCATGGACTTGTTATAGTCACTTGATAACGGAGTCATATCATTAGGAGTAATGATGTGATGGACAAGACCCAATAATAAAAGAGTTGTAATTGATCATGTCACACAGTTTCATTGCCAACACTTTTAGTATGCCAAGTGTAGTTTCCTTAGACCATGAGATTATGTCACTCCCGTTTACCGGAGGAATGCTTTGTGGACATCAAACATCGCTTCGTAACTGGGTGATTATAAAGGTGGCTTTCAGGTATCTCCGATGGTATTTGTTGGGTGACATGAATCAAGAGTGGGATTTGTCCTTCCTTGTGACGGAAAAGATATCTCTGGGCCCTCTCGGTAATATAGCATCAGAAAGGTTGCAACCATGTGATTAAGTGTTAATCACGGAGATCCTATATTATGGGAGAGTAAAGAGAAATTGCCAGGTAACGAGATGAAACTAGATATGGAGATATCGACGATCGAATCTCGGGCAAGTTAAATATCGGTGAGACAAACAGAATCATATACGAGATTAAGAATCTCTGGCATCGTGGTTCAATCGATAAAGAACTTCATTGAATATGTAGGAGTCAATATGGGCATCCCGGTCCCGCTATTGATTATTGATTTGATCATGTCTGCATGTTCTCGAACTCGTAGGGTCACACACTTAATGCTCCGACGTAGCTAGGGTTAGCGATGAGATATTTTGATGGTATGAACGAATGGTGATTCGAAGTCTCGGATAGGATTCCGGACATCACGAGGAGTTCAGGAAGAGTCCGGAGAATAAGATTCATATAAGGAAAGTGGTTTCCGGAGGTTTCGAAAAGGTTCGGGAATTTATCGATAAAGTACCGGAATATTCTAAAAGATTCTAGAGGGGTCTAGAAGTGGGGCCCATAGGAGTATGGGGCCCACATGGAATAAAGGGGTGGTGGACTGGCCTCAAGGGCCAGACGCACCACTTGGCCCCAAGGGGCCCATGCGGCTAGGGCAAGGCCCAAAGGGGGAGGGGGCTGGCCTAACCCTAACCCTAAAGGGCAGCTGGCTTGGGGGCCAAGGCACCCCAGCCGCCGGCCCTAAAGGGCATGGGGCGCAGCCCCGCTGGCCACCTATATAAGGAGGGGCTGGGGGAGGGCTTCCGCACCCCCTGGGCTCCCCCAGGTGCCCTAGCCGCCCCCTTCCTGCTGCCCTAGCTGCTCAACCTCCCGCGCCACCCCTCCCCGGAGGGCTGCCGCCTCCATTCCTCTACTCAAGCTGCACCACCCCGATGCCCTAGGGCTGCTGCGCCTTTCTCCTCTTCCCCTCCCTCTTGCATGGCTTGGCGAAGCCCTGTTGGACGGAGCACTCCACCATCAACGCCACCACAACCGTCGTGGTGCCGAGATCTATCTAACCACTCCCTCCTTGCTTGCGGGATCAAGAAGGCGGAGTCTACATCAAGCCGTACGTGTGGATACCGCGGAGGTGCTGCTCGTTGCGGCGCTTCATCGGATTGGATCTTCAAGAAAATACATCTCCTCGCGACTAGAAGAGTCTAGTTGTGGGGATCGACTAGCCAACCCCTGCATCGACAAAACGTGTTTGTTTGATCTTCAAGGGTAAGATATTGGATCTCACCTTCGCTATCTTCATCTAGTAGATCTAGATCCTTGGGGTTTATTCCACTTGTTGCGTAGGAAATTTTTTTGTCTTCTATGCTGCGACCCCTTCAGATGTAGCCCCACGTATGGACAACATCGTGACCGAGACGCCCACGGGCCCAATGACAAGATCAAGAGCCAAGGCTATACAAGACAAGGTGAACTCGCTCCTATCTCATCGTCAACTCGATCCTCCCATGAATGGCTTACTACCTCAAGCAAATGTACTTTGTATTCTCAGGTTTCAAGCCAACGGCAGCTGCCAAGTGGACGCGGAAGACGGAGGCCGTGATGATTTGAAGATCTGTGAAGAGTACCAGGCAGTGGTACTACCGCCAGGCGAGGGCGGTACTACCACTGGCACACCCCAGGCCACAAACACGCTCCAGGGGCGATACTACCGCCAAGCGCCAGCGGTACTACCGCCAAGGGGAGAATATCTAGTGCTACCACCCTTTCGGGTGCTACAATTGCTACCACCAAAAAATTTAAATTTAACTATTTTCAAAAATTCTACAAAAAATAGTGGATGTTCATGAGGTACATTTGTACAACCTCCAAAAATTTCAGCTTCAAATTCGACATGAATGTTGCGAAACAAAAATGACAAATCTGCTGTGAATAGTGTCATGGGTGCCACTAGAAGACAAAAGCAGAAAAATGACACTATTCACAGCAGATTTGTCATTTTTGTTTCTCAGCATTCATAACGAATTTGCAGCTGAAAATTTTGGAGGTTGTACAAATGTACCTCGTGAACATCCACAATTTTTTGTAGAATTTTTGAAATCAGTTAAATTTGAATTTTTTGGTGGTAGCAATTGTAGCACCCTAATGGGTGGGAGCACTAGATATTCTCCCTACCGCCAAGTGCCAGGCTCCAGTAGTATTGCTGGAGGTACCGGGACTGGTACCGGGGAGGCCCCGGAACGTACTTTGTACCCTCCCGATACCCGGCTGGTACCTGCCACGTTCTACCGCTGGAGAAGCCGGTACTACCGCTGCTGTTCCAGGAGCGGTACTACCGCTGGGTCACCGGTACTACCACTGCCTGCGTGCAGAAAAGGGAATATTCCTTGTATCCCTCCTCCCCACCTACCCTTTAGCCTTAGACTATAAATACCTCCCTCCTTTTCAGATCTAGGGTCAGACTGAATTTGAGACTTGAGAGCCATGCTCCTCCTCCCTCATTGCTAGGGTTCCTCTTTGAGGATGGATCTTGTTGTTACTACTCTTTCACTGAGGTGTCTCTAGTACTGCAAACCAATCTTTCACTGCTGTGATTCTATTGGATCGGTGGACCGGCCGGTAAGAGCAATTGGTTTCAATAAGAGTAAGATTGGATTTGATTCTTCGATCCAAAGACTTCTCTTGCGAGGGTTGTTGTTGGGTGGAGATCTCAGCAGGTTTTGCTAGTTATCCCCTTTGATTTGCCCACGAATTTCCCCCGATTTCCCCCTCGTGTTCATCCGTGTTCTTCGTGTTCATCCACTTTTCCCCCTCAAATCCATGAAGATCGGGCCAACCCTACATCAGAAATTCTCTGTTGCTTGCAACTTAATACCGATGGGTGACAGGCTAGATAGCGACCCCTAGGTGGACTTTTTAGACAAAGATGCAGTTGGATGACGGTCTTTGTTATTTGTTGTGATGCCTACATAAATATGTAGCGCCCCGACCCCATAGCTATACAATGAAGCTTTGTGCAACCAGTCATGCTACACAATGGAAGGTTACTGGGTTTACCAATCCCAGGCCAAAACCTTTGGCAGGTGTGCTTGGAATGGATCATCGGCACACAACACTTCGATCATGCCATAAGCTCAGACATAGCTATCATGTATAGTAGAGAGATCAAGACTTGTGGAACAACTGGCACATCACAGACTCTACGACACAAAGATTCATATAGCAACTCATATAAGAGAAAGATACAAATATTACACACAAAAGGTCACAGACCCAACAATTCATCATGCGGAAGCGAAGTAGTGTTGTCTAATACAACAAGATCCAAATATAGGGCCTAAGAGGCCTACACATAAATAAACCCAGCCATCTTGTTCCACGGTCCCAAGCTGCCACCTGGGAACCCCGAACTATTCGTCGACGTCCACGAAGAACCCACCTGAGTGCTCGGTGTCGTCCTCCTCTGAAACAAATTATAAAGTCAGCAAAGAGAGACTAAGTACGATGTACTCGCAAGTTTAGTAGGGAGATATAAGCCCAATGATGACGGAGGCTCTAAAGCTGTATAGTAGCTAATTTGCATAAAGCTAGATTTTCCTTTCAAAATATTTAAAAGACCCATGGCATCGACTACTCAGAGTATTTTCTGAAAAAGGGATAAGAGAGTAACATTTCCTTCGGTTCTCATCGAACCAAATGGTATCCAGAATCAACACTCGTCACCACCAAGGCACTCCCCCGAATCACCCTCGAGGAAATGAACCTTTTGTCACACGTTGTAATTGCAACCTCTAGCTGCCAAGTTTTAATTAGGTTAAAGTTGTTTATGATCCCGTAAATCCATTCCCAAGGCGTCCATAACCGTGGACACGGCTTTTCAAAAAGATTAACCCTGCAGGGGTGTACTAATTTACCCATTGGTACCGTCCGGCTCACCTGATTGGCCCTCTTCCGGGGAAGGCCGGCGAGTGGGCGCGGTTAAACCTTTACCTCGCGTGAGACTATCCAAGAGTCATCTGTGGCGATAGGGCAAGTTTACCCAGCCTATTTCAGCCCCTGCCCCCATCGCCCCAACCTAAACACAAATCCTTCGCAACATTTTCTTTTCCACTCACACGCAAATGGAAAACCGAACTAGAGGACCCTTGGATATGCCCGCACAAGTTATTTAGTTAGTAAGAAGCCCATACCCCCACCAATGGCAGCACGCTCAAACCTTGAGTCCGAAGACAGGAACTCGCACCTAGGGGCATGAGTGAGGCAAAACACCATCCCCGATGGCAACTCACCCAAGCCTTTTAAGCAAATTAATTAAGTACCAACCACAACCACCATGTCCGAACATTCCATCATCATTCATCAATATGGAATTTAATCAACGGACATAAATAGAAAAACGACTAAGCATGGCTAAGCATAACTAAGCATATAACCACAAATATATTTTGGTATCCGGCCAACACATCATAACTATGGTTCATAGGAGGGGAAACATGTATTGGTTCGGGGAAAAACATGCATTCATAGGATACTCTAGATCTTGATCAAAAGTGGCATTGGAAATCGCATGCAATATTATGGTGGATAAAATAAGTTTATAAAACAATAGGATGCTAGAATGCCAAGAAGGTTAGGTTATCTCTTGCCTTGCTGCCGGGGCGTGTAGTACGGCTCGTCGAGGTAGGTAGGGGCGACCTCAACTCCGGAATCTATCGATACCCAAGCAAGAATAGAAGAACAAAATAAATCACAAGAAGACAAGGTGCAATGCACAATCACATGATGACATGGCAAGTTTATGCAAAGATATCAACATTTAATTTATTTAACAAATTAAATGGAGTTCCAAATAATTAGTGCAATTATTTGGAACCAACCCCATATTTATCTTAGTGACCACATTATTTATAAATTAGTACATTTTTAGAAAAGTGGCTCAAATATGCATAAACATGATATGAATGGATAGGGTTTGTCCTTCTGATCATTTTGGTATCTTATTTGTAATTTTCCGATTATCGAAGAATAAATAGTGAATTACATAATTATTCTAATTTAATTCTTTTAATCATTTATAGAAAAACATCAAAAAAAAATTGTGATCATGATGTGATATTAGCATGGTTGGATAGTAATTGTCATGTTGATCACTTTGATATTTTATTCGCAAATTTTGGTTAAATATTTATCGAATTATGATTTTTCCCAATTTGGTATTATTTATGCCATTTTAGGAATTATTAAATAAAGGAGAAATTATTTCCTCAAAAGGGCATGGCAATGTTACCAAATGATAGGTAATGTTTTTCTAAACAATTTGGTATTTGATTTATTGAATTTGAAGCATTATTCGAATAGTTATCAATTGTTTAAATTTATTTTCATTTCCAAAAAAAAGGAAAAACTAAACTGCAGACAGGCCGGCCTCCAATCCGGCCAGGCCGGGCCCAAAGCCGGGGAGTGACCCGAAGGGGTTGGCCTTGTGGCCGGCCCAGGCTGGGCGCGAGGCCGGGCCGGTGCCCGAGGGGTCCAGCCTTTTGGCCGGCCCAGGCCGAGCCCAGGCCGGGCATCAGCTCGAGCCAGCCGGCCTTCATGCCGGGGTGCTATGCCGACGGTGGTGACCACGGCGGTGAAACGGCCGGCGTCGACGCCGTTCTGGCGGCGCTCCGCGGCATGTGTGGGAAAAAACGGGCGCAGTGCGAGGGCCGTGACCGTGGGCGTGCTTGGCAACACAAAAGGGGGGACGGCGACGTGCACGTGATCGACAGCGCACGGCCGGCGGACGGACGGCGGACATCGCACGGAGGCGAGGAAGCAGAGGGGGAGGGGAAGAGGAAGTTGTCCCGGGGACGCGCGGACTCACCCTGGATGGTTGGGGAAGCTCGGCGTGGGCGAAGGAGGTCCGAGGCGGACGGAATTTGGCGGGGACGATGGCGGCGAGCGGCGGACGGAAAAGAGGAGACGAGCTCAAATAGCTCGAAGCCGAGCCTCCCAGCAAGCGGGCGACGGCGGGGAAGCTAGAGGGCGACACGATGGTGCTTTCCCCCGCTTCGATTCGCTCGGGGAAGCGGCGGTCGACGGCGGGGCTCGGCGGCCGACAGCGGCGACGACGGCGGAGGAACTAGGGTCAGGTTTTCGCGCGAGGAGGGGAACGGGGAGGAGAGGGAAAGCATGCGGAGCAGGTGGCGTCGCGTGCTCCTTATCCACGCAGGGGAGCAGGTGGCGCGGCACGGCCGGCAGCGCGGCATGGCGCCAGTGCCGTCCCGGCACAGTAAGGAAGAGGGTGAGAGAAGAGGATGGCAGGGGTGGCCCCCCTGTCAGAGATTTGAACTTTTCCCTATTTATTTAATTCCAGCAGGGTTTAGGCAATTAATTAGGGCCCTCAACATTTTTAAAAAATTTGGGAAAATTCACAGAGGCTCCCCCTAACATTTAGCACCTCCACAAAAATTGGTGCCCTAAAATAAAATGTTTAGGACAACATTTGTTCACAGGTTGTAATTAAGGTCAATTTTGATAAATACAAAAATGTATTTATTTGGAGCACTTAAACAATTCCAAAAATAATGAAATTATTCATGGAGGCTCCCAATATAGTAATGAAGCTCCCCATGATTTTAGTTTGATTTTTTGGAGAGTTTAACTTGGTTTCAAAAATAGAATTGAACCAATTTTGGATTCTCAAATTCATTTCTCATTTGGCAATATTTTGAATTTGGGAATTGGTTAAAAAGGTAAACTTGGAACTTCCTCAACAATTTGGAAGTTCATTTGGTTGGTTGCCAAGTTGGGCATTGCATTTGGGTTGGAGGTTTTGGGAAGTTTGCTTCCCTATTTTAATTGCTTGCATAAATGGATAGTTAGAGATAGCAATTTCATATGGATGCCATGATGCAAACAATGATGCAAAAGTGGAATTTTTTTTGGTATTTTTCATTACAAAGCTGGGGCTGTAACAATTCTACCCCCCTTACAGGAATCTCGTCCCGAGATTCTAGGCTTGAGTGAAGAAGGTGGGATATTCCTGACGAAGACTAGTTTCTCGCTCCCAAGTGGCTTCTTCTTCGGAATGGTTAGACCATTGAATTTTGATGAACTTGATGGTCTTGTTGCGGGTTTTCCTTTCCGCTTCATCCAAGATGCGGATAGGATGCTTGCGCTACGTTACGTCCTCTTGGATTTCCAACACCTCATGATCAACCCCACGGATTGGATCCTTGAAGCATCGACGGAGTTGAGACACATGGAATACATCATGTACATCCGGGAAATTGGAGAGTAACTCGAGTTGATAGGAGAGATCCCCTCGCTTGGCTAGGACGGTGAAAGGGCCAACATAGCGAGGTGCCAATTTGCCCTTGATCCCGAAGCGACGAACGCCTCGGAGGGGAGAAACTCGAAGATATGCTTTATCACCAATTTCATAGTGAACTTCTTAATGGTGCTTGTCATAATAGCTTTTCTGCCGGGATTGAGCAGCCTTGAGATTATCCCGGATGATACGGACTTTCTCCTCGGCTTCATTGATCACATCCGGACTGAAGAGTGGCCTCTCTCCGGTTTCAGACCAATTCAGAGGAGTCCGGCATTTTCTCCCATAGAGAACCTCAAAGGGAGCCATTTGCAAACTGGCTTGGTAGCTATTGTTGTAGGAGAACTCGGCGAGGGGGAGATATTTTTCCCAACCCTTACCGAAGGAGATGACACATGCCCGAAGCATGTCCTCAAGAACTTGGTTCACCCTCTCAGTTTGACCATCAGTTTGAGGATGATAGGCTGTGCTGAAGTTGAGGCGGGTTCCCATAGCATTTTGGAAACTCTGCCAAAATCTGGATACGAATAGGCTCCCATGGTCTGAGATGATCCTCAGTGGAACACCATGGAGAGGAATAATGCGGGCAACATACAACTCGGCCAATTGCTTTGCATTTATGTCCTCGCGAACCGGAAGGAAGTGGCTACCTTGGATAGGCGGTCGATGACGACCCAGATGGCATTATTGCCCTTTTGTGATCTTGGAAAGCCGGTGATGAAATCCATACCCACTTCATCCCACTTCCACTCGGGAATGGCTATGGGGCGAAGGGTACCACCTGGCCTTTGATGTTCAGCCTTCACTCGGCGACAGACGTCGCATTCAGCAACATACTCGGCGATCTCGCGCTTCATGCAAGACCACCAGAACTGCCGGCGAAGATCTTGATACATTTTGGTGCTACCCGGATGAATAGAGATGGGTGACTCCTGAGCTTCTGAGAGGATCAACTCTTTTGTATTCCCACTCTTGGGCACCACTAGATGGTCGCCAAAGTAAACAACCCCTTTGTCATCAACAGAGAAACAATTTGCCTTCCCATTAGCTATCTTCTCTTTGATCTCGAGGATTTCAGCATCATTTTGCTGGGCGGCTTTGATTTCATCCTCAAGAGTGGACTTGATCTCGATATTTGCTAGATATCCCGAGGGAACCATCTCCAGATTCAACCTAGCAAATTCCTCATGGAGAGCAGGTTGTGCCTTTTCCACCATCAAGGTGTTGCAATAGGCCTTGCGGCTCAAAGCATCGGCCACGACATTGGCCTTGCCGGGCTGATAATTGAGGGTCACATCATAGTCCTTGATCAATTCCAACCATCTTCTCTGTCTGAGATTCAGATCCGGCTGGGTGAATAGATACTTCAGACTTTGATGATCGGAGTAGATCTCGCAACGGTTGCCCAACAGGTAGGGCCTCCATTGCTTCAGAGCATGAACCACAGCGGCAAGCTCTAGATCATGAGTTGGATAATTTTGCTCATGTGGTTTGAGTTGACGGGAAGCATAGGAGACAACATGGCCTTCTTGCATCAAAACACAGCCCAAGCCTTGGAGTGATGCATCACAATAGACGACAAAGTCCTTGTCGGTGTCAAGAAGGACAAGCACCGGAGTGGTAGTGAGCTTGACCTTGAGAGTCTGGAAGCTCTCTTCCGCTTTATCTGACCACACAAATTGTTTATTTTTCTTGAGGAGGTCAGTCAGTGCCTTGGCTATCTTGGAAAAGCCCTCGATGAATCGGTGGTAATAACCCGCCAACCCGAGGAAGCTACGGATATCCTTGACAGACTTGGGAGTTGGCCAATCAAGGATGGCCTGAATCTTGTCTGGTATCACCGCTACTCCAGCAGCTAACACCACATGACCGAGAAAAATGAGCTCTTTTAGCCAAAACTCACACTTGGAGAACTTGGCATAGAGGCGGTGATCTCGAAGCTTGGTCAGGACAAGTCGCAGATGCTCAGCATGCTCTTCTTTGGTTTTGGAGTAGACAAGGATGTCATCGATGTAAATAATGACAAACTTGTCGAGGTACTCGTGGAAGATGGAGTTCATCAGCCTCATGAATGTAGCCGGAGCATTTGTGAGGCCGAAAGACATGACGGTGTACTCATATAACCCATAACGGGTAGTGTAAGCCGTCTTCGGAATATCCTCCTTTCGGATTTTGATCTGGTGGTAGCCTGACCTCAGATCCATCTTGGAGAATACCGTTGCACCAGCTAGTTGATCGAATAGGTCAGTTATTCGAGGAATGGGATATTTGTTCTTGATGGTCACCGCATTCAGAGGGCGGTAGTCAACAACCAGCCGAGGAACATTTGTATCCCTCTTCTTGACAAAGATGACCGGGCAGCCCCATGGCGAGCTACTCGGACGGATGAATTCTTTTTCCAGCAGCTCATCAAGTTGCTTCTTCAATTCTGTTAGCTCTTCCCTTGGCATGCGGTAGGGCCTTTTGGAAATTGGGGCAGTTCCCGGAACCAGCTCAATCACAAACTCCACGCTGCGATCAGGTGACATGCCGGGCAATTCCTCTGGAAAAACATCGGGGAAATCACACACCACAGCAACTTCATGCATTTCAGGCGGTGTGGTTCCTTCCAAGAAACATAAACTGATCTCCGGTGAGAGAGGAGTGGCAGCAGATGGAGTTGCGGACGAAGGTGACCAGTAACGCACTATCCCGTAACTTGGGTGGATCACTATGACAGTCTTGGCAGCACAGTCCAGGTTGGCCTGATATTTAACTAGCCATTCCATGCCCAGGAAGACATCTATCCCATCTGACTTCAGTGCTATCAACGAGAACGGAAAGGGGACTGACCCTATAGAAATCTGAACCTCAGGAGCAATCCAGTTAGTGTGCCAACTAGAGCCTGGGGTTTTGACCACTAGAGGGGAGTCCATGTTCACAAATGGTATTTGATGGTTGTGTGCAAAAGCTATGGATATGAATGAATGCGATGCTCCAGAATCAAATAAGACTGAAGCTGGATAATCATTGATTCGAAGCATACCCATGAGATCTCCGGGGTCCTCCTCAATGCCTTCAGCCGAGACGTGGTTCAGGCGGCCACGGCTGACGGTCATGGCCTTGGCGGCTGGTGTAGAGGGAGCCGGTGCAGGTGCTGCGGTAGCCGGTGCCTTCCGGGGACACTCCCTGGAGTAGTGCCCCGGCTGGCCACAGGCGAAGCAAGTGGGCCTCGGTGGTGGTGGAGGCAGCTGAGGGCGGAAGCCACTTCCAGCCGCACCCAAGGTCGAGGTAGCTGGGCGAGGCGGAGGTGGCCTGAACCTTGAAGGCCTTGGCGCGAAGGGTGCACGAGGCACGACGCTGAAGGGCACAAAGACCCTGCGCTTCTTGCCCTCCGAAGAAGAGGAGCTCTGGTTGTCAGTGGGAGCTGGCCTCTTGGAAGCCTCCAGCTCCTTCGTACCCTGCTCCATAGTAAGAGCCTAGTTGTAGAGCTCCCGATAGGACTGGAACTTGAAGGGTAGGAGCTCGTAGCAGAGCCGAGGTGCGAGCCCCTTGCGGAAGAGGTACTGCTTGTCCTCAGCATTTGTCACGTCCCGAGGGGCGTAACGGGAGAGATGGTTGAACTCGCGTCCATAATCTTGAACGTCCATGCGTCCCTGGGTCAAGTCCAGGAACTCCCTCCTCTTGAGGTCCATGATGGGCTTGGGGATGTACGCCGCACGGAAAGCGGCGCGGAACTCCGCCCATGTGAAGACATGGCCAGCGTCAAACATCGACACATGGCTCTTCCACTAGGAGCCGGCGGCCCCATTCAGCAGGTAGGTGGCGAAGTTGACTTGTTCCGCCACCGGAACGTGCAGAGCGGCAAACTTGCGCTCGAGAGCCCGAAGCCAATCATCAGCATCCAGGGGCTCCTTGGCTTCAGTGAAGGTAGGAGGTTGGGAGCGCAAGAACTCCGTGAGAGTATTGCAGTCCGTGTTCCTCCTTGCCCCTTGCTGCACCAACTGCTCGAGCAGGTGCTTGTTGCGCATGCGGTTTTGCTCAATGGCCATCAGGACCTCCGCCATTGAGGGTGGCGGCGGTGCATCAGGATTGCCTTGTTCCCCACGACGGGTAGGAGCCATTCTGAAGATTTGGAACAATGACATAGTTAATAACCAACTCAGAACAGTTAGGATAGATAATTAATCTCCTTCCAGATATAGAGATTTCAGGATGGCATTAACACAAGACAGATTTTGGCAACCACGGTGACATCACGTCATCGCGGCGATAGCAAACAGATACAACGGACTCGAGACAAACACCGAACGGTAGAACCCAACCCCGTGAACCTAAATTTCGACACCAAGCTCAAAACAAATAGAGATAAGAGATCAGAGTAGTTCAAGTTGGATAAGGAGTAAAAAGAATCCTATGAAGGTTTTCGCAACTCATTTTTAGGTTATAAATAATTTTCAAACTAGACTCGACATCGACCAATAGAAAGGGTTTACTACAGGCAGTCCTGCTCTGATACCAACTTGTAGCGCCCCGACCCCATAGCTATACAATGAAGCTTTGTGCAACCAGTCATGCTACACAATGGAAGGTTACTGGGTTTACCAATCCCAGGCCAAAACCTTTGGCAGGTGTGCTTGGAATGGATCATCGGCACACAACACTTCGATCATGCCATAAGCTCAGACATAGCTATCATGTATAGTAGAGAGATCAAGACTTGTGGAACAACTGGCACATCACAGACTCTACGACACAAAGATTCATATAGCAACTCATATAAGAGAAAGATACAAATATTACACACAAAAGGTCACAAACCCAACAATTCATCATGCGGAAGCGAAGTAGTGTTGTCTAATACAACAAGATCCAAATATAGGGCCTAAGAGGCCTACACATAAATAAACCCAGCCAGCTTGTTCCACGGTCCCAAGCTGCCACCTGGGAACCCCGAACTATTCGTCGACGTCCACGAAGAACCCACCTGAGTGCTCGGTGTCGTCCTCCTCTGAAACAAATTATAAAGGCAGCAAAGAGAGACTGAGTACGATGTACTCACAAGTTTAGTAGGGCGATATAGGCCCAATGATGACGGAGGCTCTAAAGCTGTATAGTAGCTAATTTGCATAAAGCTAGATTTTCCTTTCAAAACATTTAAAAGACCCATGGCATCGACTACTCAGAGTATTTTCTGAAAAAGGGATAAGAGAGTAACTTTTCCTTCGGTTCTCATCGAACAAAATAGTATCCAGAATCAACACTCGTCACCACCAAGGCACTCCCCCGAATCACCCTCGAGGAAATGAACCTTTTGTCACACGTTGTAATTGCAACCTCTAGCTGCCATGTTTTAATTAGGTTAAAGTTGTTTATGATCCCGTAAATACATTCCCAAGGCGTCCATAACCGCGGACACGGCTTTTTGAAAAGATTAACCCTGCAGTGGTGTACTAATTTACCCATTGGTACCGTCCGGCTCACCTGATTGGCCCTCTTCCGGAGGAAGGCCGGCGAGTGGGCGCGGTTAAACCTTTATCTCGCGTGAGACTATCCAAGAGTCATCTGTGGCGACAGGGCAAGTTTACCCAGCCTATTTCAGCCCCTGCCCCCATCGCCACAACCTAAACACAAATCCTCCGCAACATTTTCTTTTCCACTCACACGCAAATGGAAAACCGAACTAGAGGACCCTTGGATACGCCCGCACAAGTTATTTAGTTAGTAAGGAGCCCATACCCCCACCAATGGCAGCACGCTCAAACCTTGAGTCCGAAGACAGGAACTCGCACCTAGGGGCAAGAGTGAGGCAAAAGACCATCCCCGATGGCAACTCACCCAAGCCTTTTAAGCAAATTAATTAAGTACCAACCACAACCACCATGTCCGAACATTCCATCATCATTCATCAATATGGAATTTGATCATAAATAGAAAAATGACTAAGCATGGCTAAGCATAACTAAGCATATAACCACAAATATATTTTGGTATCCGGCCAACACATCATAACTATGGTTCATAGGAGGGGAAACATGTATTGGTTCGGGGAAAAACATGCATTCATAGGATACTCTAGATCTTGATCAAAAGTGGCATTGGAAATCGCATGCAATATTATGGTGGATAAAATAAGTTTATAAAACAATAGGATGCTAGAATGCCAAGAAGGTTAGGTTATCTCTTGCCTTGCTGCCGGGGCGTGTAGTACGGCTCGTCGAGGTAGGTAGGGGCGACCTCAACTCCGGAATCTATCGATACCCAAGCAAGAATAGAAGAACAAAATAAATCACACGAAGACAAGGTGCAATGCACAATCACATGATGACATGGCAAGTTTGTGCAAAGATATCAACATTTAATTTATTTAACAAATTAAATGGAGTTCCAAATAATTAGTGCAATTATTTGGAACCAACCCCATATTTATCTTAGTGACCACATTATTTATAAATTAGAGCATTATTAGAAAAGTGGCTCAAATATGCATGAACATGATATGAATGGATAGGGTTTGTCCTTCCGATCATTTTGGTATCTTATTTGTAATTTTCCGATTATCGAAGAATAAATAGTGAATTACATAATTATTCAAATTTAATTCTTTTAATCATTTAAAGAATAACATCAAACAAATATTTGTGATCATGATGTGATATTAGCATGGTTGGATAGTAATTGTCATGTTGATCACTTTGATATTTCATTCGCAAATTTTGGTTAAATATTTATCGAATTATGATTTTTCCCAATTTGGTATTATTTATGCCATTTTCAGAATTATTAAATAAAGAGAAATTATTTCCTCAAAAGGGCATGGCAATGTTACCATATGATAGGTAATGTTTTTCTAAACAATTTGGTATTTGATTTGTCGAATTTGAAGCATTATTCGAATAGTTATCAATTGTTTAAATTTATTTTCATTTCCAAAAAAAGAGGAAAAACTAAACTGCAGACAGGCCGGCCTCCAATCCGGCCAGGCCGGGCCCAAGGCTGGGGAGTGACCCGAAGGGGTCGGCCTTGCGGCCGGCCCAGGCTGGGCACGAGGCCGGGCCGGTGCCCGAGGGGTCCGGCCTTTTGGCCGGCCCAGGCCGAGCCCAGGCCGGGCATCAGCCCGAGCCAGCCGGCCTTCAGGCCGGTCAGGCCGGGGTCCAGGCCGGGGTGCTGTGCCGGCGGTGAAACGGCCGGCGTCGACGCCGTTCTGGCGGCGCTCCGCGACATGTGTGGGAAAAAACGGGTGCAGTGCGAGGGCCGTGACCGTGGGCGTGCTTGGCAACGCAAAAGGGGGGGGACGGCAGCGTGCACGTGATCGACAGCGCACGGCCGGCGGACGGACGGCGGACACTCGCACGGAGGCGTGGATGCAGAGGGGGAGGGGGAAGAGGAAGTTGTCCCGGGGACGCACGGAATCACCCTAGATGGTTGGGGAAGCTCGGCGTGGGCGGAGGAGGTCCGAGGCGGCCGGAATTTGGCGGGGACGACGGTGGCGAGCGGCGGACGGAAAAGAGGAGACGAGCTCAAATAGCTCGAAGCCGAGCCTCCCAGCAAGCGGGCGACGGCGGGGAAGCTAGAAGGCGACACGGCGGTGCTTTCCCCCCGTTTTGATTCGCTCGGGGAAGCGGCGGTCGACGGCGGGGCTCGGCGGCCGACAGCGGCGACGACGGCGGAGGAACTAGGGTTAGTTTTTCGCGCGAGGAGGGGAACGGGGAGGAGAGGGAAAGCGTGCGGAGCAGTTGGCGTCGCGTGCTCCTTATCCACGCAGGGGAGCAGCTGGCGCGGCGTGGCCGGCAGCGCGGCATGGTGCCAGTGCCGTCCTGGCACAGTGAGGAAGAGGGTGAGAGAAGAGGATGACAGGGGTGGCCCCCCTGTCAGAGCTTTGAACTTTTCCCTTTTTATTTAATTCCAGCAGGGTTTAGGCAATTAATTAAGGCCCTCAAACATTTTTAAAAATTTTGGGAAAATTCACAGAGGCTCCCCCTAACATTTAGCACCTCCACAAAAATTGGTGCCATAAAATAAAATGTTTAGGACAACATTTGTTCACATGTTGTAATTAAGGTCAATTTTGATAAATACAAAAATGTATTTATTTGGAGCACTTAAACAATTCCAAAAATAATGAAATTATTCATGGAGGCTCCCAATATAGTAATGAAGCTCCCCATGATTTTATTTTGAATTTTTGGAGAGTTTAACTTGGTTTCAAAAATAGAATTGAATTGAACCAATTTTGGATTCTCAAATTCATTTCTCATTTGGCAATATTTGGAATTTGGGAATTGGTTAAAAAGGTAAACTTGGAACTTCCTCAACAATTTGGAAGTTCATTTGGTTGGTTGCCAAGTTGGGCATTGCATTTGGGTTGGAGGTTTTGGGAAGTTTGCTTCCCTATTTTAATTGCTTGCATAAATGGATAGTTAGAGATAGCAATTTC
Organism: Puccinellia tenuiflora; assembly: GCA_012064385.1. NCBI lineage: Eukaryota > Viridiplantae > Streptophyta > Magnoliopsida > Poales > Poaceae > Puccinellia > Puccinellia tenuiflora. Next base: position 365,880 of record QRDG01001037.1, read on the forward strand.
ATATGGATACCATGATGCAAACAATGATGCAAAAGTGGAATTTTTTTGGTATTTTTCATTACAAAGCTGGGGCTGTTACAAAATATTACCATGATCTCTTTGATTTGGCTGGATTAAGTTTGTGTCATAATCTTGTCAATTGCCCAACTGTAATTTGTTTACCCGTCATATGAGTATTTTATCTTATGGAGAGACACCACTAGTGAACCAATGGCCCCCGGTCCATTTTTTTCCATTGATTAGAACACCGTTTACTTGCTTTCCACCATCACTTGCTCGCTGGTCCGTTTCCATATTTTGTTCACTTCACCATAGTTTTAACCGCTTTGTTTTCAGCAGACCGGAAAGATTGACAACCTTCCTACCGCTGGGGGCAAAGTATTTGTTTGAGTGTGTGCACGTCCACGTTCGTCGATGGTTACACATCAGAGATCGTTGACGGATACCTCGTTGTTGATTCAAAGTCCTAATGGTTCGATTAAACCTAGGTTCTTCACTGATGGAAAACTGCTACTTGCTACATCCACACCATCGCTTGGGGGTATAACCAACGCTATCATCACCAACAATCATGCAGTTTTCTGTCACCATTGCCGGAGACTTTGGAGCTGCAGGAAGGGGAGTCTCATACTCTCAATCTTTTACTTTGATTTTTATCTTGCTTAGTTAATTTCTTGTTCTTGCTTGTTTGCTTTGCTTAAAAATTTTAAAACCAAAAAAAATTAATGTAGTTTTTATTCCTGTTTTGTTAGTTTGCTTTGTTAGCATTGGTTCTACTAAAAATACTAAGTTTTGTGACTTCACTACGACTAATAATAATGAATTCATATGCCCTCCAATTGCTCCACCCGCTTCTAAAGTAGAATCTTATGAAATTTAACCTGCTTTGCTAAATCTTTTTATGGAAGAGCAATTTTCTGGTGCTAGTACTGATGATGCCGCCTCTCACTTAAATAATTTTGTTGAGTTATGTGATATGCAAAAGTATAAAGAGGTTGAAAGTGACATCATAAAACTTAAACTCTTTCCTTTCTCTTTGAGAGGGAGAGCTACAGAATGGTTACTGTCTTTGCCTTAAAATAGTATTGACTCTTGGACTAAATGCAAAGATGCTTTTATTAGAAAGTATTATCTACCTGCTAAAATTATACAATTGAGGAGTAACATTATGAACTTTAGACAATTTGCTAATGAACATGTTGCTCAAGCTTGGGAAATAATGAAATCTATGGTTAAAAAATGTCCCACGCATGGATTAATGCTTTGGATGGTTGTCCAAACTTTTTATGCAGGTTTGAATTTTTCTTTGAGGAACTTGTTGGACTCGGCCGCGGGGCGGCACCTTTATGTCCACCACATTAGGTGCAGCAACTAAACTTTTGGATGATATGATGACAAATTATTCTCAATGGCACCCGAAAGAGCTCCAACTGGTAAGAAGGTAAATTATGTCGAGGAAATTTCCTTTTTGAATGAAAAGGTTGATATGATTATGTCTATGCTTGCAACCAATCAGTCCCCTATTGATTCTAATAATGTTCCTCTTGCTTCATTAATTGCTCAAGAAAAGGATCAAGTTGATGTTAATTTCCTTAATAGAAATAATTTCAACAACAATGCTTATCGAAATAATTTGGTTTTGCAATTTAGAAAAAGGTGTTGCATCTGATAACACATAAAATAACAATTTGTTTTTGTTTGTTTTCTTTTATTTTTGCAAAACCACAAATGCACAACAGAGATGATGTCATGATGATGCAATAAATAAAAACAAGCATGAGATTAAAAGGGGATTATTTTTGGGATGTTACAGCCATGGCTGCTACTCGCCCCTGGCCTGTGGGCTTCCCCCAGACTTGTTCTTCTGGCTCCCGAAGATTTCCGGCGAAATAAAATTTTTGTAATTTTTTCATATTTTTCCGAGCACTTCCATTTTAGGGTATTTTCTGCAATGCATATACAAAACAGACAGAAACTGGCACTGGGCACTAGATTAATAGGTTAGTCGGGTAAATGCTATGAAACCATGGTAAAAACATGTAGCAATGGTGTAAAACAAGAATGGAACAATAAAAAACTACATTAATTTTAGTAAAAACATGTAGCAATGGTATGCTCTCATTATAAAGCCGGCTTAGCGTAATGTAAGTCCTTAAAAGACGGAGCTGTTCGACATACTGAAGTTAGATTTAGTTTCTGGGATGGCTTCAAGTTCTAGCAACCGACTTAAAGGAAGGGCAGACAGGAACAACTTGTGATTCGCCAAGAAAGAAGCCGACCACCGGAGACTTAGAGCTTTCCAGGGTCTAATGTTAGGGATATGCCGAACATGTATCCTCAAAGAGGTGACTAAAAGTCAGCCTGCCAGGGTAGCCCACGAAGGTGATAAGCCAGCCGGCTTATCGGGCGGCCTAGCAGGATGAATCTCAGGAGGCCCATCTGGCTTAGGAATGACTCCAGAAGGCGGTCCGAACGAAGTTGCCCTAGAAAGGAAGACACAGCCTAAGCCCGATACGAGCAGGACTCTGCCCTTAGTCGGTTAGATTTTTCTTTAAGCCCTTGATCCAGCAGCCTTTATAACCCGGCCTACGGGAAGTCTTAGGGCACGATAAAGCTCATAGCCTAGACACAATGTGATTGTAATTGGAGTATTTGCTTTATAATGATTTATATCAGTACGTAAGATCCGTCATGAGACCTAAAGCTGGGTAAATCTGTGTTAATCCCGTCAGCGGAATCTCCCACGTTCGCCCCGATTTATAACCTAGACGGATGACATCCCTGTCTACGTCTAAATCATTGATACCTCGACACGGTATCCTATCTAAATCATTGATACCTCGACACCGTGTGCTCCGTAGCAAGCGCATGGTCATTTAGCTAGTATCCCAATTAGGCTCCCGGTACGAACACACTTTGCTCTTCAGAAATAAGAATTTCTGACAACGTCCCTTAAAAAAAATAATACTTGTGACAAGGCGCTCACCGGTGAGTCCCTCCCGCCCCCATCCACCAACACACCACCACACGGCCGGGGAAATGGCCGCCGCCCTCGTCCGCGCCGCCGCCCCTCTCTTCGTCTGCGCCCGCATGGCACCGTGCTCAGTGCCTGCGCTCTCTTCCCGTCGCCTCCTCTCATGCTCCAGCACCGCCGACGAGCCCCCTCCCCCCGCACGGCCGCTGGCGTCGAAGCTGCCCGAGCCTGAGTCGCAGCTGCCTTGGAGGGACGCGCAGGCCGAAATCCTCCGCGACATCGAACCCCTCGTGCAGCTCATCAAGGATATCCTCCACTCCGACAGGTGCCGCCCCCCTCCTATCCACTGCCTCACTCCTTATCATAAAACGCCGAAGCTTCTTTTCTACACTAGTTGCAACGTGCCAAAACTTGCAATATTCAGGTGTAAAAGGCACAATGAAGAACTTTCACAGAATTATTGCAATCCAAAATATGATAACATTCAATAAAACATACTCTGTCTGGGGGTATACCCTCCATTTCGAAAATAAAAATAAAAATAACAGATACTCTGTTATAACTTATAAGTAACTCTGTGAAGTTATTATAATATGAAAAATGGTACTCCTGAATATTATCATTGTTGCAATTTGATTGCTGTTATAACTTATATGTAAGAATACTATATGATATGAAAGGAACCTGATTGGCAGCCACAACTATCGCTATTTATACGCAGATATCGCTACTTGGTAGCATCTGCTTCTTGTCAGTTTGGTTCTATTATAGCATAGCAGGTTGCAGAAATTCTGAAATACATGGTATTAATACAAATATAAGAAAGTATCGTATAAATAAGAAAATAATACAAATATAAGAAAGGAAGAGAGTGGACCAAAAGTGGAGAATAGTTTCTTTATCAAAATTCTAGGTAGGTTGAAAGAATATGCAGAACCATGAAAAATTTTCTTAATTAATTTTAAATTACAAAGACATGAGAAATCATCTCATAAATAAGGAATAAGTACAAAATTCGAATATGAGAAACCGATAATAATAGGGAATATGCACAGTAGATTCTAAGCCATGGAGGATTTGTTCTTGTCAAGCTTCATGCACTAGCCAACGCAACCAAAGTCCGAACTGATGAAAGGGTTAGGCAATTCACATATACACTTCAACAGCCCGTCTCACGTGTTACTCGGGAAGGCCAACACGTCCATTGAAATCTCATAGGTATGGCTCAAAAGGCCTGTACGTGGACATAGAGGGGGCAACAACAATTTTTGGATAAACTGCAAAAGCCAAGACTCGAACTTCAGACCTACGGCTCCGATACCATGTCAAGGTTCATGCACTAGCCAACACAGTCATAAGTCCGAAATGATGGAAAGGGCTTTTGCAGTGCAATGAGTCTCAAGGACTCGGAGTGGCCTACACATATAGGACTCCGAGAGGCCAACACGTGCAATGAGCAACGACGCGCGAGTCTCAGAGGTATAACTCAAAAGGCCTATACGTGGACATAAAGGGGTCCTCGAGGCACAAAGGGGGCTACGAGCAATTTAAAAAAAAAAATTGCGAAACCAGGAATTGAACGGAGGAGTGGAGAAGTGGGCCACTCAAAGAGTGTTGCAGAGGAGGGGATTATGCACAACAGGACTGAACGGTGTTGTCAACTGTCGGATCCGGCCAAAGGGCACCGCACTAAGTAGGCGCTACGAGAAGAGGGTCGAGTGAAGAGGTGGCGGCATCTAGGATTAGGGGTTTGACCTCTTGAATTGGAGAAACCAGAGTGCAGGCTGATGGCGGCTCCATGTGACCTAGGACATGGAGAACCGATGGAAGGTGGACTGAAGACGAGAGGGAACAAATGTGATGGGCACACAAGAACAAAAAGGCAGCTGGGCGGCGGCCGCTCGCTTGCCTCGCTCAACGATTCATTTCCACCATTACTGTGGAGAGGAGTCCGAGAAGTCAATGTGTGATGTACAAATCGTGGGAAGAAGAAGGGGCCATCTCGTTCCTTTGTTGCATGAAATTTTTTTTACGGTAATCCCTTCGTTGCTTAGTGTTGATGCTTGGAAGAGGATGACCAGTAATGGGCGGATATGGACTCACGCTTGATATGCCCATTGATGGGTCTCTCATCCAGACACGAATAAACAATGCCCGGCCCATGTGTAGGAGATGCGAGAAAAGGACGGTAGCGGCGAGAGCATAGCGTGGGAAAATAAAGGTGATGTGGACGCCTGAGAATGCTAGAAAATTAGGTAGTGGGGGCTGCTATTTATATATAGAAGATTAGTATCTTGAGAATTTACAAAAGTCGTGCAAGCCAAATAAATGTGAAATATAGAATGGTGGCCTTACCAACAGTCAGTCAACTACCACATGAAGTTAAACATCCTATTGCAAAATTTGGAACAAAAACTTTTTGTATAAGAGAATGATTGAGTGAACATCATTCTCAACAATTCTCACATCAGAGTACAATCTATTTTGTTATGATTATCGAAGAAACAAATTTAGATTTAGGGAAAACAACTGACCTAGCGTGGCTTTTCTTGTACTTTATTTGACAATTCAAGATTCTGGAACTGAAGATATTTACATCTTTACAAATCTAAGCATCATAACTTTCAGTGTTTTGTGTAAGACTCATGTGGTGAATGTTAATCCCATTTTACGGCCATGCCCCTTAGTTGTCTGCAACAAATGAAACTTAGGATTATAAAGAAACCTTTTTAAATTTACGGAAAACAATTGACCAATCATGACTTTTCTTCTACTGTATTTGACAATTGGAGCTCCTGGAACTCAAGATATTTACCTCTTTTATCAAATCTCATGGTGAATGTTAATCCCCAATTGTAGGCATGCTTCCCTTTAGTTAGCTGCAACAAACATAAGTATCTATATAAACCCAATGCATAGTTCGGTTTTGCAATTCCTGAGATAGACTGGGTATCTTACTCTACTTCAAGCATTTGCTGATGACTCCAGATGAGCCGAACTGCATGAGCAAACTTGTATGTTTCATTCCTTCATTCCCTCTAACTGTGGAGCAGTGGATGCAATTAATCAAGCCAGGTAGATATTATTTTTCGCAACAATCGTTCAATTAATTACTCACCATACAAAGCAGCAAGAAAGCATCCCAATCTTTACTACTCCCTCCGTTCCACAATATAAGATGTTTTAGATGTTTTACACGTTGTCTAGATTCGGACTAAAAGAATGAAAAGTGGGTGAACACATATACTAAAACATGTCTAGATACATGTGGTACAAATACGAATGTGGAAAAGGCCTAAAACATCTTATATTATGGAACGGAGGGAGTATTAAAGAGGAGTTGGTGGTAGGTGGTGGTGGTGGTGCTACACGTCCCTCCTCCCATGCAGTGTCACACTACAATTTAGGAAACTAAAGTGACGGTGGTGTCACACGTCCATCCTACCATGCAGTGTCGCACCCGATTTTTTAAACTAACTTAGGAAGCTAAATCTGGATTTTGATGGAATTTCTTAGTGTCCTACCATGACAGTGGTTGGATGACCAGAATTTGTGCCTAAGCACAGTGTACAAAGGATTTTGCATATTGCATGCCCGTATATATTGCTGTGAGCTATTCTGCAAAGGTTGCAGGATAATATTCTATACATCATTCTGTACTGACCAGGAGGAAGCTCACTGCTCATTTGCATCCTCTCAAATGCTATTCTGTACTTAATCTGTTAGTACTGTTTTTTTGTTAGAGTTTTTCAACCGGAGTTGCACAAATGATATACCGTTGGAAAGCTCTTGAAATTCCACAACATCTTCGTGTAGAAACTTAAAAGTAATTTAAAAAGCTTAAATCTGCATAAAACAACAGTGAACGTTTTTTGACTGGCATAGCCGCACCGGCAACGCCTCTTGCAGGGCTAGCTATCTATCAGGCACGCATGCCTTGCTGGATAGCTGAGCAGGCACGCACGCCTCGCAGCTAGCTGAGCAGGCACGCACTCCTCGCAGCTAGCTGAGACAGGCACGCCGCACACACGGCTCATGCGCAGCGCAGGCGCACGGCCAGTGAGCTTGGCGTGCGGAACGGCCGACATGTGGTGGCGCGTGCGCGTGCGGCGAGCAGCAGGGAGCGGCACGGACGGCCAGCAAGCTAGCTAGCCAGCCGACGCGTGCGGCGTGCGGCGAGCAGCAGCCAGTCGCCGCGAGCGCGCGCGACGACGACGAACAGGCGGGCGCACGGCAGGGGAGCAGCGGCGCCCTGCCGGCCGGAGCGTGGGGACGGCGAGGCGATGGCCGGAGCCTGGGCGAGAGGCTGCACACGCACAGGGCGGTAGAAGCACAGCAAGCCAGGATGCGACCGGCGGCGCGGCATGCCCAGAGGCGGGAGGCTCCGCACGACTACGTCCGAGGCGTGAGTGGCCGCATCACGGGAAGACGACGAGCGCGGTAGCGGACTCGTCCCGGCTCCGGCCGCCGTCGCCTCGCCGTCCATGCGCTCCGGCCGCCGTCGCCTCGTCGTCCGGCGCTCCGGCCGCCGTCGCCTCGCCGTCCCCGTGCTACGGCCACTGTCGCCTCGCAATCCCTGCGCTCTGGCCTCCGTCGTCTCACCGTCTCCGTGCTCCGGCCACTGTCGCCTCGCCGTCCCGCGCTCCGGCCACCTTCGCTGACCACGTTGTGGGCGGGCGTGCGGAGGAGAGTCCCGCTTGGGGATGAGAGAGAGGAAAAAAGAAAAAATAATTAAAGAAAGGAAAACAGAACGTGAAATAAAAGTCCGTTAACGGCACACGCACGGCCGTGTCCGCACGCCGTCTGTATCTGCCACGTCGTCCTGACAGGTGGGTCCTGATGTCAGAAACGCTATCAATTCCGTTTAAAATCGAGATTTGTGTGTATTGCAACAAACTTACCGAATAGTGGTCACATTTTGTAAAATAAACGTAAAGTGGTGGTTTTCCACAATTTGAACTGAAAAGTGGTGGTTTTATGCTAACAACTCTCTTGTCCCACTAGCCTGATATCATCCAAACAGGGAGTAGGGAATCTATACCTTATGATGATCTTGTTGATGGCTGTACTATCTATACACATGTGTCGACAATTCGTTTTTATGAATTGAGGGTCAATTGCTAAGTCTTGTGACCTGAGATGCTTGTGAATCGTGATAAGCCTTAGCATATTGGGTACTGTTTACTCGAGAGACCACGTCAAGGAATAAGAAGATTAATAAGGTTTTTTGCTAGATGTCTTATCTGTTTTTATTTAATGTGTATCAATTAAATTGATCTCCATATAATTAAACCAATAAATCAAAAACATATCCTCAAGTTTGGTATCTCAGATCTACCTTGCCCACCTTGTGTATGAGTGGTTGGCTCATGTGGCACATGACTATCGTATAAATATCATCATGCTATAGAATAAGAATCACTGGTGTGATCATTTATTCTTTTCTCATTTATTTTAACAATTATGACTATGATAATTCAAATTTGGTCTAGTAGACTACCAGATGCCAATATTTTTGTTTCTTAGAGAGTACCAAAGTGCCTCGGTCCTTACTATAAGAGAGAGTACCAAAGTGCCTCCGTCCTTATGATAAGTTACTGAGTGAAAAGTTTGTAAATTTCTGTGCTAGTTTAATGCAAAATTGATGGGCTATTTCACTTCTTGTGTCCATGCAGATATGGAGATGGTGAATGTGTTACTCCGAAGGACGAAATTATTATTGTAGAAAAGCTTCTAGCTTACCATCCACGTGCAGAAGATAAGGTTGGCTGTGGGCTTGATGCTATAATGGTGAGTCACTATTATCAACTGCTTAATTACTTCAGGAACTGTTGGTGCACGTCAACAGTATACAATGCTTGCAACGACTTATACATATGAAAGGGTATTCAGGCGAGCTTAGTGGTAACAGTTAGCATTTCTACTGCTGTCCCCTCGCATGTTCAAACTTGACATTTATTCGGAACCTCGTCGCGTGGAAGTCTGTATCCAATAGGGACAACCTGTTTTATTTCAAAACACTATACATACTTAGAAGGAATAGTGAGACTGCATTTTCTTTCTTCCCTTATCTTTTTTTCCTTTCTTGTTTCTTCTTCACCGGGCCCACGTCAATGATCTCCTCCTCAACAACAATAATACCACTTGCTGCCAACGTCCATGGTACCTAGGTGACCACACACGTCATTTTTCGTGTGGTAACTTCTGACATGTGGCGCCATGTATGCAAGGTTATTTTTCCCGCAGAATAGTCACCAACTCATCATGTTAGCGCCACGACATCTTCGTGGCTAGACCACAAAGCGAAACCACACTATAGAGTTATTTGACTGTTTTTAGAAGGGTTAAGATTACTGACAACTTAGTTCAGGAGAAAAGTGGCTAGTTACAAATAATACTCAGTTATATGACAGAATTCAGTACTTTGTTACTAGCTTTGTAGTTTTTCATACTTCTGCAAGATGGCACAGTTACCCATCTAGGATTAGTCACTTCTCTAGAAACCACACAAAAAGAGTACTTTTGTAGAAGGATTTAAATTTCTCCTTGATGATAGTCATGGTTACTGCAAGTTGTCAGAATTATTTAAATATTTTCTTTACATGCCGTGGAACTATATATTCTGGTTGACCCCGATGATCCCTAGGGTGCGGAGCACCTGCACCTGTGCACGGCGTTCTGCAGTCGGGGGGACCGACTTGGCAGCACACGACGCTGATCGTCCCTGGTGGGGCGAGAAGTTGAGCCCCGCGCGACGAGGGCGTTTGCCAGGGGTGGGCAAGGCAGCGCTCAGCTGCTTGGCGGCCGCGGTGAGGAACTTGGCCAAGGTCCAGGTGGTGGTGCGGGGGCGTGGCCGCGATCGACGTAGAGTCACCGGGCGCGAGGCGAATCTGCATGGCGTGGGCCATGAGGGCGTGATGGATTGGGCCGTGCCCACCAGGTCAGCGGCCTACCGCCTCGGCTCCGAGCTCTGCTTGTATTTTTTCATTGATCCTGTGTTTGGATAACTCAATGAATCAATGAGATATAGTGCCCTCTATGCTCAGATTCTAATTTGACCAAGCGATTATTATCTACAAACCAAAGAGTTATGCTAGGCATTAGGCCAGCGACGCCGGCGGCGGCGGAAAATCTGCTCCCCGGCGCTGTTTCTGCGGCCGAATCAACCAATGGTCCGGCTCGCCGGGCGCGTCCAGATGCAAGGCTCGACGCCCCCTCGGGGGGTGGACTGCTGGATTCCGTAAACTTCCGCCAACGCCCCCACAAGATTGCCATTAGAGCGAGGGCAAAGCTCGGGTCAGTGGAAGATCTGGCGCGGAGGGAAGAAGATGACGGTCATTTGAGGCCGGAGATCGCTGCTCTGAGAATATTGAAGGAAAATTGGAGAGATCAAGAACCTGCTGTGAAGGTAATTACTCCAGATCTGATGCCTGTAGATAATCAGCAAACTCACAGTGGTCAAAATTTATCTGTGAAAGAGAAGGAAAGAGAGGAAAATTGGGATATTCGCCCTCGGATGGATCCAGGAATTGCTGGCTTGTGTGATGTGCCGTTTGATTTTAGAATTGGAAACCAAAATCAACAGGCTGTTGTGTATCCTCCCGTATCAGTAGAGACAGAGTACAATGGAGGGAAGGAGATCGCAAATTCTCCCAGGTCTTTGGGACAGGCAATCGAAATCATGTATTTTGGTTTATTGTGTAAGTTCAATATGGTGATAGTGATTGACAATGTTTCATTAAAGAATGATTTTGTCACTTTTATTCAGAGATTGCTGCTAGGTGTTTGTGGACCGGGATATATATCAGACAAGGGTGGAGGTGCATTCAGCCATAACTATTGCTGTATAACGAATCCAACCATAGCCACGATGAACAAGACTGATGAGATCGTTGTCGGGAAGAAGAAAGTTGGAGAGGAGGGTTGCTGTGCAGGGGATAACATCACCCCTCTTGCACGCCATGCTGCCGCAAGATCAGCTGCAGTCCACACTGGCATTATGGAGGTTGCTAATGGGAGTGTGTCAGCGCCCGAGAAGAAAAAGTTTATGGCTTCGGCGATTGCTGCCGGGGCCGAGAAGAAGAAGAGTGCAGCTATGGTGTGGGCTGGTAAGGAGGATGAGGATGATGGCGCCTTGGTGGTCGTTTTTGAGGAGGCTAAAAAGGAGATGAAATCCAGCCAGGAGGTGAATCAGGAGGAGGGAGATGCTGTGGTGGATGAGGAGGCAACCAGCCCGGGGGCCGCTGGTCAACTGACAGGCGCGGACGATCGCGCCTGTCAGGAGCAATGACGACCATGGGGTGGAACTGCCGGGGTGTAGGCGACCCCCGGACAGTTCAAGAACTCGAACGCCTGGTGCATACTCACCGCCCTCAATTCGTTTTCTTGTCAGAGACTCAACAGAGAAAAGATGTCGTCGAAGGCCTTCGGTGGAGGCTTGGTCTCAAGCATGTTTTATCCTTCCATGAGGAAGGGAAGGGGGGAGGTCTAGCCCTCTTCTGGCATGAGGATTTAGAAGTCGAGCTGTTTAAAATAAATAGCAGAATTATCGATGTAATCATTCATGATATAAAAAAGGGAATAAAATGGAGGTGCACGTTTGTTTATGGTGAGCCGCGTACACACCTTCGATACCATATGTGGGATATGTTAAGAAAAATAGAACCTATGATGAACTTACCCTGGCTTATGATGGGTGACTTCAATGAAACTATGTGGCAAAGTGAACATTTCTTGGAAAGAAAGAGAAGTGAAAAACAAATGCTGGACTTTCGAGAAGTACTGTCTCACTGTGATCTACATGATCTTGGTTTCTCTGGAACTCCTTGGACCTACGATAACAAACAAGCTGGTAAAAGGAATGTGAAGGTGCGACTGGACCGGGTGGTCGCATCACCAACTTGGTCGAACATCTACCCTCAGAGCTATGTAAGTCATCTTACCTCTTCCCGTTCCGATCATTGCCCTATTCTTCTCAAACTTGAACAGAATGCTGCTATGAGATATTCTCGTTCCCCTAGGTATGAGGCGTGTTGGGAGAGGGAAGAAAATTTGGCCGACGAGGTGAAAATAGCATGGGAGGGACATGCTAAACCAAAAGACCTGGGGGCTGTTGCTGCTAATCTCGGGTTATGGGCTGTTTACAATCTTGGAGTAAGAAATCTGTGGGTTGTGTCTCCAAGCGCATTGAGAAGTTGAGAAAGAAGCTAAAAAATATCAACATGAATTACTCATCTCACAAACAGAATGAATAGAGGAGTGTGGAAAAAGAACTAGATAGACTCCTTGAACAAGAAGAGGTCTACTGGAGGCAACGCTCAAGAATTAATTGGCTGAAAGAAGGAGATCACAATACAAAATTCTTTCACCAAAAAGCTACGTGGAGGGCAAAAAAGAATTCTATTGTACGGCTGCAAAATAGTGATGGCACTATGACTGAGGATAAAGTGGAAATGGAAGCTCTGGTTACAAGTTTTTTCAAAAACCTCTATACAGCTGATCAAGAAGTTAAACCTGAGGCTATCACGGATAATATTGCTAATCAAATTACCCATGATATGAATGAGAAGCTTTGTGCAGATTTTACAAATGAGGAGATTAGCAATGCTCTATTCCAGATTGGTCCGTTGAAGGCACCGGGGAGAGATGGCTTTCCAGCAAGGTTTTTCCAACGGCATTGGGGTGTTTTCAAAGAAGACATTATTGCTGCAATTAAAGATTTTTTTCAAAATCAATCATGCCAGATAGTATAAATGATACTGTGATTGTTCTTATCCCAAAAAAGAAAAATCCGGTATGTCTCCGAGACTTTAGACCAATCAGTTTGTGCAATGTGATTTACAAGGTCATTTCAAAGTGCCTAGTTAACAGATTAAGACCGCTTTTACAAGATATTATCGCTCCTACTCAAAGTGCCTTTATTTCGGGAAGATTAATTACGGATAATGCTCTCATTGCATTTGAGTGCATTCATACCCTACAAAAAAGCAGCAATGTGAAAGGGAAGTTCTGTGCTTACAAGCTTGACCTAGCAAAAGCGTATGATCGAGTGGACTGGTCTTACCTTGAAACAACTCTTGTCAAGCTGGGTTTTGCAAACCGGTGGGTGGAGTGGATCATGTCGTGTGTAAAAACAGTAACTTACTCTGTGTGACTTAATGGGAAGCTTCTTGAAAAATTTAAACCTACTAGAGGCCTTCGACAGGGTGACCCCTTATCACTGTATCTATTTTTGTTTGTCGCCGATGGTCTTTCAAGGCTGCTCCAAAACGAAATTGATACGGGCCACATAAAAGAGCTCAAGGTTTGCAGACGTAGCCCGGGTATCTCTCATTTACTGTTCGCTGATGATAGTCTCCTATTTTTTGAAGCCAATGCGGACCAAGCAGGCAAAGTAAAGACAGTGCTAAATAAATATGAGGAAGCCACGGGTCAATTACTCAGCTCGGAGAAATGCTCTTTGCTTTTGGGAAACAAGTGTACCGCGGAGGCAGGACAAGTGGTGGCTGCTATTCTTGACATTCAAACCGTGGGTTTCGAAGAAAAATATTTGGGTCTTCCTGTGCCAGAAGGGCGTATGAAAGATGGAAAATTTCAGCCAGTTACGGAGAAAATGAAAAACGTTTCTCCGACTACGCTGAAAAATATTCTTCAAGCGGGGCAAAAGAAATTTCGATAAAATCTGTGGTGCAAGCAATCCCCACCTATTCTATGACTGTGTTCAAATTATCTGCAGGGCTTTGTGAGGATCTTATGAAACTCACTAGAGATTTTTGGTGGGGAGATGATACCGACAGAAAACGGATGCATTGGATGAGCTGGGACAAAATCACTAGAAGAAAGGGACAGGGAGGTATGGGTTTCAGGGACCTATATCTTCTTAATCAAGCATTGGCGAAACAAGCATGGCGATTATTCGCTTTTCCAGATAGTTTATGTGCGAGGCTTCTAAAGGCAAAATATTACCCGTCTGGTGAACTAACCGACACAGCCTTCATTAAGAATCCTTCTCCCTGGTGGCAAGGTATTGTGCATGGCCTAGAACTTTTGAAAAAAGGAATCATTTGGCGGATCGGCGATGGAAGGAAAGTTAGAATATGGCGTGATAATTGGGTCCCTAGAGGAGACATGAAAATCACATCCAATGTGAATAACTCAAGATTAAGACGAGTTGCTCAACTAATAAATCATGAGGATCACTCTTGGAATGAAGAGCTTGTAAGAAATGTTTTCACGCCTTTTGATGTGGATGAAATTCTAAAAATCCGCCTACCAAATTATGAAGAGGAAGATTTTATTTCTTGGACTCCAGAACGACACGGCATGTTCACGGTCCGTAGTGGGCATTGGACTTACGTAATGGCTCGCCTCCAAATACCAGTGATAATCTTAATGGGGATAGAGGCCTGTGGAAAAGCATTTGGAACTCCAAAGTTCCATCTAAGGTAAAGATTTTTACGTGAAAACTTGCTACGAATAGCCTCGCTGTCCAGGTTAACAGAAGCCATAGACTGCCAAATGTTCTACCTACATGTTCTATCTGTGGTATGGAAGATGAAACTGGTTACCATGCGACTATGTGCTGTACTAAGGCCCTTGCTCTAAGACAGGGTTTGTCTCAAAGTTTGGGGCTCCCCCCAGAAGATAAATTGTCTTTCACAGGTCAGGATTGGGTTCTCGTGCTCCTGGACAACCTTAGCGAAGATCTAAAAAGCAAAATGATGTTCATCTGGTGGCGTGCATGGCATCATCGAAATGATCTAATTTTTGGTAAAGGTGATGCTTCTGTTCATAACTCTATTAGATTTCTACAGAATTACCTTGGTACGTTGCAGATTCTTCCAAAAGGAGATAACTACATTGATCGAAAAGGTAAGAAGAAAATTGAGGATATGCAAGCCAATTTGTTGCATCATCAAGTTCAGCGTGTTGTGCACAAGGAAACCTGGAAGCTACCGGAGAATGGTTGGGTTAAGTGCAATGTTGATGCAAGTTTTTCAAAAGAGTCAAATAATGGTGCTTGGGGTGCGGTCCTGAGAGACAACTTTGGACAGATTTTATGCTCGGCATGGGACTTTATTCCTTCTTGTCCATCGGCTCCCTTGGGTGAAGCAATTGCTTGTTTAGAGGGGCTTAAGTTGGCTTTGCAGTTCTCGGCAACAACCTTAATTATTGAGACAGACTGTGCAGCTGTCTTTGATGCTTTTCAAGATGATTGTGTTGATTGCTCTAAGATTTGTCATATCGCAAGAGAATTCAAGAGAAAGAAACCGCCAGATAGGCGTGTGATTGTAGCAAAGATTAATAGGATGTGCAATTCGGTTGCTCATGACCTTTGCCAATTTGGCCGTAGAGAGTTGAGTGGTGATGTTTTACAAGTTTTGATTCCGACCTGCGCGTTGAAATCGGCTTTGAATGATTGTAATCACAACATTATTACCTAATTAATACACTACAATTTCAAAAAAAAAAGATAATGAGGTATTCCACCTTGTTTTTGTTAGATTTTTTTATCAAAAGGGAGGCTTTCCCTCGTTCCATTGCAACAGTACGAACCACATCGTACCATAGCCCAAGTACAACCAGAATGCAGGGAAGCAAAGGGCTTCAGCTCCCCCCCTTCCCTCCCCGCGCGCAAATGCATCGTAAGAATCAAAGATGGTTTTCATTTTCTGCTCCAGAAACTTTATCTCCTTCAGGGACGAAGTCATGGTTCAGTTTATATCCTTGCCTATCTTCTAATTTGAACAGATCTTTGTAGAAATCTGTAGCTACTTCTTACATGTCCTGAATCTCTGTTACTTCCCCTACAATCAGTTCTAGAGAATGGAAGGGGGTTTTCCTCCTTGTCTAGTTAGTTACTGCATGGAAATAAATTGTGCTTTTGTCACCCTCTTTAACGTCTCTATCTCTACAACATTGCCTAGCCTTAATCTCTTCTTTTAACCAGCTTTTTTGCAATCTCCTCATTGATTTGTTCATCCTATCTTTATCTTTCACAGAGACCTCCTTTGTTTTATACTTAGGAGGAGACCTCAATGGCCATGTGGGTACATCTAACACAGGTTTTGAAGGGGTGCATGGTGGCTTTGGCTATGGTATCCAGACCCAAGAAGGAGAGGAGATCTTAAGCTTTGCTTTAGCCTACGACATGGTCGTAGCTAACACCCTCTTTAGGAAGAGAGAATCCCACCTAGTGACTTTCAGTAGTGAGCAACACTCTAGCCAGATTGATTTTGTCCTCTCTAGAAGGGAAGACAAACGAGCTTGCCTTGATTGTAAGGTGATACCTGGAGAGAGTGTGGTCCCTCAACATAAGCTAGTGGTGGCTGACTTCCGCTTTCGGATTCGTATCCAGCGGGACAAGCACGCCAAAGTTGCTAGAACGAAGTGGTGGAAGCTAAAGGGGGAGGCAGCTCAGACTTTCAAGGAGAGGCTTATTAGGGAGGGCCCTTGGGACGGAGGAGGCGATACAAACAATATGTGGATGAGGATGGCGAGTGATGTCTACTAAACACTTCTATTCTTGTAGACTTGTTGGGCCTCCAAGCGCAAAGGTTTGTAAGGACAGCAGCAAATTTCCCTTAAGTGAGTAACCCAAGGTTTATCAAATCCACGGGAGGTAGAGGTCAAAGATATCCCTCTCAAGCAACCCTGCAATTAGGATACAAGAAGTGTCTTGTGTCCCCAACACACCTAATACAATTGTCAGTTGTATAGGCGCACTAGTTCGGCGAAGAGATGGTAAAATGCAAGTGATATGGATGGTAAAAGGTGATTTTGTAATTCTGTAATAAAAATGGCAGCAAGCAAACAAGTGACAAAAGTGACTAAAAACGGTGTATCAACGCTTGGAAACAAGGCCTAGGTTTCATACTTTCACTAGTGACTACTCTCAACATCATTAACATAATTAAACACATGATAGTTCCCACAAAATACATGCCTGGTAGACGTTACTCGGAGATCATTCTTTTGTGGATCAAATAGGATGAGAATTGCGTAGGGGTACGAAAAGCACACCTTAAAGTTCGTATTCCACATCTATGGACACTTCATGCTGTCTCTATCCGCATCCAAAGATAGTACTAACAAACACCACAACCTATTTCTTGAATAGTCTCTTTCTTCAATAACACAAGCATCAAGAAACCTCATGATCTATTCAATCCAACAAATAAAGAACAAACTTATGATGAAGATCCTTCCAATCTATTATCCATAGAGTCACACACGGCACCCACACTGTCACCGAGATACCGTGATCACAACGGTGACTTCGGAAATTGTACTAAATAACATCACTTGAGCAAAATCATATCCATTACACATAGGGAAACATCATGTATTCAACTATACTAACAAAGCTCATGATCACAACGAAGATCACATCATGGGAGAGAGATAACCACATAGCTACTTGTATAAGCCTCAGCCCCGGCGAGGGACTACTCACAAATCATCCCGGAGGAGGGCATGATGATGAAGAGCCCTCCGGGATCAATCTCCCCTCCGGCAGAGTGCCGGGATCAGCTTCAGATTGGACCCCGAACTAGGGTTTTCGGTGACGGCGCGTCGGGGTCCAGTTTCTGGAAAATAATCGCCGCCCCCTCGGTTTTAGGTCAAAAGGGATTTTATAGGCGTCGGAGGGGGCCGAGGCGGCGCCCAGAGGGTAGGGGCGGATCCCACCCGCGGGTCAAGGTGGGACCACGGCTGCTACCCGCCCCTGGCCCCTGGGTGGCCCCCCAGGTCGCCCTTTGGTCCACAGGTGTCTTCCGTCGCATAAAAAATCTCTGTAAATTTTTGAGGGCAATCCGACGATATTTCCTGTTGTGACTTTTCTGAAATACAAAAACAGTAAAAACAGGGAACTGGCACTGGGCATCTTGTCAATAGGTTAGTCCAATAAAATGCCTTAAAATGATATAACAAGATGGCAAAAACATGTGACAATGACATAAAACAAGCATGGATCACTAAAAAATTATAGATACGTTTGAGACGTATCAACGAGTTGCATTCGGAAGGTGGCGTCAGAGGAGTTTGGGGTGACCAGGGGAAGGAGAAGCGATGCTAAGGATACCTGGTGGTGGAACGCTGAGGTCCAGAAGGCTATTAAGGAGAAGGACTGTTTCAGATGCCTATATCTAGACAGGAGTGCATCCAACATGGAGAAGTATTAGGGGGCAAAGAAGGCCGTGAAGCGAGCGGTGAGCGAGGCAAGGAGTCGGACGTATGAGGACCTCTACCAGCGTTTAAACACGAAGGAAGGCGAAAGGGACATCTATAAGATGGCCAAGATCCGGGAGAGGAAGACGAGGGATGTCAACCAAGTCAAATGCATCAAGGATGGAGCGGATCAACTTCTTGTGAAGGATGAAGAGATCAAGCGTAGATGGCGAGAGTACTTCGACAACCTCTTCAATGGAGAGAATGAGAGTTCTACCTTCTAGCTAGACGACTCCTTTGATGATACTAGTAGACGCTTTGTCCTACGTATCCAGGAGTTTGAGGTCAGGGAGGCATTGAAGAGGATGAGAGGAGGCAAGGCGATGGGCCCTGATGGTATTCCCATTGAAGTATGGAGAGGCCTCGGAGACATAGTGATAGTATGGCTAACTAAGCTTTTCAACCTCATTTTTCGGGCAAACAAGATGCCCAAAGAATGAAGGCGGACTACATTAGTGCCAATCTTCAAGAACAAGGGAGATGTTCAAAGTTGCACTAATTACCGTGGAATCAAGCTGGTGAGCCATACAATGAAGCTATTGGAGAGAGTCATTGAGCACCGCTTAAGAAGATTGATCAGCGTGACCAAAAATCAATTTGGTTTCATGCCTGGAAGGTCTACCATGGAAGCCATCTTCCTGGTATGAGAACTTATGGAGAGATACATGGAGCAAAAGAAGGACCTCCATATGGTGTTCATTGACTTGGAGAAGGCCTATGATAGGATACCTCGGAATGTCATGTGGTGGGTCTTGGAGAAACACAAAGTCCCAACAAAGTACATCACCCTCATTAAGGATATGTACGATAATGTTGTGACAAGTGTTCGAACAAGTGATGGCGATACCGACGACTTTCCAATTAAAATAGGACTGCACCAAGGTTCAGCTTTGAGCCCTTATCTTTTTACTTTGGTGATGGATGAGGTCACAGGGGATATACAAGGAGATATCCCATGGTGTATGCTCTTTGCGGATGATGTGGTGCTAGTCGATGATAGCCGGGCGGGGGTAAATAGGAAGTTAGAGTTGTGGAGCCGGACTCTGGAATCGAAAGGCTTTAGGCTTAGTAGAACTAAAATTGAGTACATGAGGTGCAGTTTTAGTACTACCAGGCAGGAGGAGGAAGAGGTTAGTCTTGATGGGCAGGTGGTACCTGAGAAAGACACCTTTCGATATTTGGGGTCTATGTCGCAGAAGGATGGTGATATCGATGAAGATGTGAGCCATCGGATCAAGGCTGGTTGGATGAAGTGGCGTCAAGCTTCTGGCGTCCTCTGTGACAGGAGAGTGCCACAAAAGCTAAAAGGCAGGTTCTATAGGACGACATTCCGTCCTGCGATGTTGTATGGCGCAGTATGTTGGCCAACGAAGAGGCGACATATCCAACAACTAGGTGTAGCAGAGATGCGCATGTTGAGATGGATATGTGGCCACACAAGAAAGGACCGGGTCCGGAATGATGATATACGTGAAAGAGTTGGCGTAGCACCGATTGAAGAGAAGCTTGTCCAACACCGTCTAAGATGGTTTGGACATACACAACGTAGGCCTCCTGAAACGGCGGTGCATATTGGAAGGATAAAGTGGGCTGAGAATGTTAAGAGGGGTCGTGGTAGACCAAACTTGACATGGGATGAGTCCGTTAAGAGAGACCTGCAGGATTGGAACATCGCTAAAGAACTAGCCATGGACAGGTGTGCGTGGAAGTTAGCTATCCACGTGCCAGAACCATGACTTGGTTTCGAGGTCTTATGGGTTTCAACTCTAGCCTACCCCAACTTGTTTGGGACTGAAAGGATTTGTTGTTGTTGTTGTTGTATCTAAAAGATCCTATTCAGAGATCATGTCTCTCTTGAGCTGGAACAAACACTAATTACTCTAGATCTAATATAAAGTAATACTCTGAATTCTGATTGCTTTATTGATCGTGGGAGAAACCCAATATATAGGAGGAATAATTTGGCTGACAAGCCGACTCAAAGGAAATACAATCTGGACTCTGAAACGGATCTAATCTGGACTCTGAACCTAAAACGTATCTGAACCTAACAGGCCTCTGCATCTAATACGAATCTGAACCTAATTAGTTAAGAAATCCTAGCCACTTTAGGTTGGACCAGGGGATGGTGCGGCCAGGGCTGAGGCCCTCTGACCATATGTAGTTCTCCATATAACATTTCTCCCTTCCTCGAAAAACAGCTTGTCCGCAAGCTGTACGCTGTCAAGTTATAGAGTTAGCTTGGTCGTAGTCATCAGCCTCGTTGAAGAAGAGCCGCGCACATCGGTGACCCTAAACATAAACCTCGTCGCAGTTGAAGCAAAGGCCCTGACGGCGACGTTCTGCCAACTCTGCTGGAGTGAGGCGCCGAACCTGCCGTGGTGGGGTTGGCTCTGGAGTGGTCGACGGTAGTGCTAGTCGTGCTGGCAGGGAAGATAATGCAGCTGCGTTGACTGCGGAGGACCGGAGGGGCACAAGGGCCCTGTAGACCCAAAAGGCGGTTGTGGTGATGTTGGTGGCAGGCAACGCCGCTGCTCATAGGCCTTGGCGAAGGAGATGGCAGT
Source organism: Puccinellia tenuiflora (assembly GCA_012064385.1). NCBI lineage: Eukaryota > Viridiplantae > Streptophyta > Magnoliopsida > Poales > Poaceae > Puccinellia > Puccinellia tenuiflora. The sequence continues at coordinate 386,646 of QRDG01001037.1, forward strand.
GTGGAGGTCAACTGGTTGCTGAAGCTCAACATCAACTTTGAGGCCCTCGGGAAGCCCGACTGTATACAAGAAACGCTGTTGGGCTGAGCTTAATGGCTCACTGGCCGCTGTCCACACCTTGTCAGCTTCCGCAGTGCGCTGACCCCGAAAGAATTGTTCACACCGATGAAGCCAACAAAGCGGATCGACGAACCATCGAAGTTGGAAAGTCTAGTTTGTGGAAACGTGGGACACCAGAGCCGGAGCTGGAATTAAGGTGCTTGTATGGGAGGGGAGCAATGGACGTGAGATATTGTGAGGGGGCATATGCGGGCTGGGTAGGCAGTGGTTGAGGGGCTGGCTGATAAGGGTTGGCGGTTGGCAGTGCTGTCAGAGAGGCGTGGTGGAGAGCAGGGTTGAACAGAGGGTAAGTTAGGGGTTGGTGGTGGGGTGGTGGAGGGCCAGTTTGCTGCGGAAGATCTGGGAGGTCGGAAAGTGGTCGGTGGTGGGGGAAGGTGGGATCAGATCCAGCGCTAACGGGGGTGGTGGACGTGAAGGCGGTGGATGCATGGAGCGGCGTGGAGGCGGCGGCGGAGAAGCCGTTGGCTGCCGGCTGAAACGCCGTACGCGGGCCGGTGAAACTGAGCACCGATGCTTTAGGGTCGACCAGGGCGGCAGGTAGCAGAGCGCTGGGGCGCTGCTCCAAGGCGTCGAGGCGCTGGACGATTCTCTCCATGAAGGCCTGGTCGGCGGTCCGCTGCGCCACCACTTCCTTCAGCTGGGTCGCTAGATCCTTAAGCAGGAGGATGATGTCATCACCGCCAGCCTTGTCTTTGAGATCGTCCCCCATCGTAGATGGCTCTGATACCAATTAGAACAAACACTAATTACTCTAGATCTAATATAAAGTAATACTCTCAATTCTGATTGCTTTATTGATCGTGGGAGAAGCCCAATATATAGGAGGAATAACTTGGCTGACAAGCCGACTCAAAGGAAATACAATCTGGACTCTGAAACGGATCTAATCTGGGCTCTGAACCTAAAAGGTATCTGAACCTAACAGGCCTCTGCATCTAATACGAATCTGAACCTAATTAGTTAAGAAATCCTAGCCACTTTAGGTTGGACCAGGGGATGGTGCGGCCAGGGTTGAGGCCCTCTGACCATATGTAGTTCTCCACATAACATGAGCTTTCTCAGCTCAACTTCTATATTCTTACTCCAGCCTTTAGTTATTCTCCTAAAATTCCTAACTTTAGCCTGTCAACTGTCAAGAGCCGTGGCTCCTTTAACAACTTCTGTCCAAATCTTCTCCACTAGAGATGTAAAATCCTCCCTGAGCAATCACCATTTCTCAAACTTATAACTAGGAGGTTCGGATTTATGGATATGCCAGACTCCCAAGAAGTGGGAGTACGATCACTGCCTCCTAGTCAGCCAGGAGCAGATCGAAGGCTAGCTTTCCTAGTCAATTAGTATACGTGTTAGCTACATGCGTGTTTAGCAACGGCCAAAAGCACCAACCGGCGGCGATTCGTTGCACATCAAGTCTACACGAGCATCTTGTATTGAAAGCACTTTGGCGAGTCGCACCGGTATCGGGACCTGCACCAACAGTTTCTCTGTGTCATTGTACATTAGAAGAAGAAGGCCAAAGGATGTACCATAGTACAACTGAAACACGACCAACAGCCAAACGAGAAAGGCAAAACAAAGCCGAGAGTTGCACTAAACTATCCTATGAATAACAAACCAAAACCAGACAAAAGAAAAAAAGGAAGAGCCTGCCGGCTCGGCATCCGGTGGTCTCGCGTGCAATGGCAGCCGCCAGAGCGCCTTTGCAGCAGCTAGCACCACAATCTGGACGTCCCCTGTCGAAGACACAATCATTCCGAAGCTTCCAATGTCTCTACATCGTCAGCATGATGAGCAACCGTGCTCCCCTGGCTTGTGCGGCCAAGCAATCAGCTACAGAAGACAGAAGGATAAGAGCGCATCATCCCTAGATGGGACAACCTGGAGCCGTACCTGCCGGGCAATTGGATAACTGACCAGCAAGTGCGGGACCGATTCCTCCAGAGCACAGAGAGAGCAAGTGTCAAGATGCGGCAGCCATGCCACACTAGGTGTTCCAGCTTCTGATAAGCTATCTGTTAAGTTATCTTATTCAGGAATGGTTCCTACCCATTTTATTTACACGTAAACATATGTTCTATAAGTAGAAGTACAATGTTATAAAAAAGTAGCGTGATTTTAGTATTTTCTCAACCAGTATTTGATTTCTTAAATAAATGTACTTGGAATCTTCTGCATGTCTGATGAAGTTGAGAAAATTATGTTAATACCTTATGTTTAATTAGTGCATATAGTATGTTCAGAGTAATTTATGGTTTATATGCATTTGGTTAATGGTATCCTCAACAACAAATCACATACTAAACATTTCAAATGCAAGTGATTGTTTGCGTATTCCTTTTAACTTTGAATTTCCCTTTGAGGTTGATAAACACCCACAGTTCAGGAAGTCAAGATGCCTCTTCGTTGTTCGCACGGATGGCGTCTGGATTGATTTCTCATACCAGAAGTGCCTCCGTGCGTACATCCGAAAAAAGTATCGATCACATGGAGAGAGATTTATACGAGAACATTTCAAGCGAACCTAAGGGTAGTTGAAAGAAGTCGGTATCCTTTGCTTATTTCATTTCTTAGTGAAATAATCTCTAGTGGATGTGTCATGGAACATAAAATTATTTCCGTCACATATAAGGTTAAATGCTAGCAAGACAAAATGTTCAGAGGCATGTGACCTGAATATGTGATAGCAAGTTATTCCCTGAACTGAATCATAAAGGGCATAATCCCCGGTATTGGTATAGATCTAACCGTCATGACTAATATGTCAAGAAAGGGAGGCCACTGCAAAGAGAAGTCCGTTACATTCAAGAACATATCAACCTCATCATGTCAATGAAATCCTTCTGTATGATGAAGTTCGATCTGGAATGTATAATGGTATGCTTCACTCTACTTCAAAAGTTTATGTGTTATTTACTCGACTTGCAAAATGTAAAGCGTATTCTCACTATCAAAGTTTATGCTTCACTCTACTTCAAGAATTGACCCAGCAATAAGTATGTTATTTTACATAAGAACAATGACTAAAGAACTTTTTTCGCAAAAAAAAAAAAAAGACTTCAGAACTTTATAACTCGGATGATCTAGCTATGTCGCCAGTTACCAAAACTTCCACAAAGTCTGGAGCGTGCCCCGTCCAAACGGTGGCAGGCTCATGAACTTGTCTGGTGCGAAACGGCGCCAAGACATCAGCTGCTCCTTCTGTTCACTAATATAAGGTCTTTTAACTTTTTCTTTATTTGTATGTATCTAGATGAGGACGGTCAAGCAATCTTTCATATATTGACATAGAAACTGAAGGCTCGTGACATACTCCCTCCGTCCAAAAATAAGTGTCTCAAGTTTGATAAAAAGTAAATGTATCTATACATAAAACATGTCTAGATACATCCACTTTTGAGTAAACTTGAGACACTTATTTTTAGACGGAGGGAGTACTTTATTTTATACTTTTCGTGGCGGTCGACATACTTTTTGTGGTGGTGGAGAACTCGTCTCAACATATGGCACATATCCAACTATAGACATAGCCCAAAAATTTCGAACTCCGTAACCTACCATGATTAGTAGGAAACAAGAAACAAATCACAAATATATGTTCCTATCAACTAATAGTATGTAGTGGCAAGTCGCTCACATAATTGTAAATGTCTAAGTCTTACAAATTCTTACCAGGCAACAGGTGGTGACCGGCGACTGATGATGTCAAAAACACTCCGAATATTGAATAGTGATTGCCAGACGAACATATTTTGCATNACGAGTTGCATTCGGAAGGTGGCGTCAGAGGAGTTTGGGGTGACCAGGGGAAGGAGAAGCGATGCTAAGGATACCTGGTGGTGGAACGCTGAGGTCCAGAAGGCTATTAAGGAGAAGAAGGACTGTTTCAGATGCCTATATCTAGACAGGAGTGCATCCAACATGGAGAAGTACAAGGGGGCAAAGAAGGCGCGAAGCGAGCGGTGAGCGAGGCAAGGAGTCGGGCGTATGAGGACCTCTACCAGCGTTTAAGCACGAAGGAAGGTGAAAGGGACATCTATAAGATGGCCAAGATCCGGGAGAGGAAGACGAGGGATGTCAACCAAGTCAAATGCATCAAGGATGGAGCGGATCAACTTCTTGTGAAGGATGAAGAGATCAAGCGTAGATGGCGAGAGTACTTCGACAACCTCTTCAATGGAGAGAATGAGAGTTCTACCTTCCAGCTAGATGACTCCTTTGATGATACCAGTAGACGCTTTGTCCGACGTATCCAGGAGTCTGAGGTCAGGGAGGCATTGAAGAGGATGGAGGAGGCAAGGCGATGGGCCCTGATGGTATTCCCATTGAAGTATGGAGAGGCCTCGGAGACATAGCGATAGTATGGCTAACTAAGCTTTTCAACCTCATTTTTCGGGCAAACAAGATGCCCAAAGAATGGAGGCGGACTACATTAGTGCCAATCTTCAAGAACAAGGGAGATGTTCAAAGTTGCACTAATTACCGTGGAATCAAGCTGGTGAGCCATACAATGAAGCTATGGGAGAGAGTCATTGAGCACCGCTTAAGAAGATTGACAGCGTGACCAAAAATCAATTTGGTTTCATGCCTGGAAGGTCTACCATGGAAGCCATCTTCCTGGTATGAGAACTTATGGAGAGATACATGGAGCAAAAGAAGGACCTCCATATGGTGTTCATTGACTTGGAGAAGGCCTATGATAGGATACCTCGGAATGTCATGTGGTGGGTCTTGGAGAAACACAAAGTCCCAACAAAGTACATCACCCTCATTAAGGATATGTACGATAATGTTGTGACAAGTGTTCGAACAAGTGATGGCGACACCGACGACTTTCCAATTAAAATAGGACTGCACCAAGGTTCAGCTTTGAGCCCTTATCTTTTTACTTTGGTGATGGATGAGGTCACAGGGGATATACAAGGAGATATCCCATGGTGTATGCTCTTTGCGGATGATGTGGTGCTAGTCGATGATAGCCGGGCGGGGGTAAATAGGAAGTTAGAGTTGTGGAGCCGGACTCTGGAATCGAAAGGCTTTAGGCTTAGTAGAACTAAAATTGAGTACATGAGGTGCAGTTTTAGTACTACCAGGCAGGAGGAGGAGGAAGAGGTTAGTCTTGATGGGCAGGTGGTACCTGAGAAAGACACCTTTCGATATTTGGGGTCTATGTCGCAGAAGGATGGTGATATCGATGAAGATGTGAGCCATCGGATCAAGGCTGGTTGGATGAAGTGGCGTCAAGCTTCTGGCGTCCTCTGTGACAGGAGAGTGCCACAAAAGCTAAAAGGCAGGTTCTATAGGACGACATTCCGTCCTGCGATGTTGTATGGCGCAGTATGTTGGCCAACGAAGAGGCGACATATCCAACAACTAGGTGTAGCAGAGATGCGCATGTTGAGATGGATATGTGGCCACACAAGAAAGGACCGGGTCCGGAATGATGATATACGTGAAAGAGTTGGCGTAGCACCGATTGAAGAGAAGCTTGTCCAACACCGTCTAAGATGGTTTGGACATACACAACGTAGGCCTCCTGAAACGGCGGTGCATATTGGAAGGATAAAGTGGGCTGAGAATGTTAAGAGGGGTCGTGGTAGACCAAACTTGACATGGGATGAGTCCGTTAAGAGAGACCTGAAGGATTGGAACATCGCTAAAGAACTAGCCATGGACAGGTGTGCGTGGAAGTTAGCTATCCACGTGCCAGAACCATGACTTGGTTTCGAGGTCTTATGGGTTTCAACTCTAGCCTACCCCAACTTGTTTGGGACTGAAAGGATTTGTTGTTGTTGTTGTTGTATCTAAAAGATCCTATTCAGAGATCATGTCTCTCTTGAGCTGGAACAAACACTAATTACTCTAGATCTAATATAAAGTAATACTCTGAATTCTGATTGCTTTATTGATCGTGGGAGAAACCCAATATATAGGAGGAATAATTTGGCTGACAAGCCGACTCAAAGGAAATACAATCTGGACTCTGAAACGGATCTAATCTGGACTCTGAACCTAAAACGTATCTGAACCTAACAGGCCTCTGCATCTAATACGAATCTGAACCTAATTAGTTAAGAAATCCTAGCCACTTTAGGTTGGACCAGGGGATGGTGCGGCCAGGGCTGAGGCCCTCTGACCATATGTAGTTCTCCATATAACATTTCTCCCTTCCTCGAAAAACAGCTTGTCCGCAAGCTGTACGCTGTCAAGTTATAGAGTTAGCTTGGTCGTAGTCATCAGCCTCGTTGAAGAAGAGCCGCGCACATCGGTGACCCTAAACATAAACCTCGTCGCAGTTGAAGCAAAGGCCCTGACGGCGACGTTCTGCCAACTCTGCTGGAGTGAGGCGCCGAACCTGCCGTGGTGGGGTTGGCTCTGGAGTGGTCGACGGTAGTGCTAGTCGTGCTGGCAGGGAAGATAATGCAGCTGCGTTGACTGCAGGAGGACCGGAGGGGCACAAGGGCCCTGTAGACCCAAAAGGCGGTTGTGGTGATGTTGGTGGCAGGCAACGCTGCTGCTCATAGGCCTTGGCGAAGGAGATGGCAGTGTGGAGGTCAACTGGTTGCTGAAGCTCAACATCAACTTTGAGGCCCTCGGGAAGCCCGACTGTATACAAGAAACGCTGTTGGGCTGAGCTTAATGGCTCACTGGCCGCTGTCCACACCTTGTCAGCTTCCGCAGTGCGCTGACCCCGAAAGAATTGTTCACACCGATGAAGCCAACAGAGCGGATCGACGGAACCATCGAAAGTTGGAAAGTCTAGTTTGTGGAAACGTGGGACACCAGAGCCGGAGCTGGAATTAAGGTGCTTGTATGGGAGGGGAGCAATGGACGTGAGATATTGTGAGGGGGCATATGCGGGCTGGGTAGGCAGTGGTTGAGGGGCTGGCTGATAAGGGTTGGCGGTTGGCAGTGCTGTCAGAGAGGCGTGGTGGAGAGCAGGGTTGAACAGAGGGTAAGTTAGGGGTTGGTGGTGGGGTGGTGGAGGGCCAGTTTGCTGCGGGAAGATCTGGGAGGTCGGAAAGTGGGTCGGCGGTGGGGGAAGGTGGGGATCAGATCCAGCGCTAACGGGGGTGGTGGACGTGAAGGCGGTGGATGCATGGAGCGGCGTGGAGGCGGCGGCGGAGAAGCCGTTGGCTGCCGGCTGAAACGCCGTACGCGGGCCGGTGAAACTGAGCACCGATGCTTTAGGGTCGACCAGGGCGGCAGGTAGCAGAGCGCTGGGGCGCTGCTCCAAGGCGTCGAGGCGCTGGACGATTCTCTCCATGAAGGCCTGGTCGGCGGTCCGCTGCGCCACCACTTCCTTCAGCTGGGTCGCTAGATCCTTAAGCAGGAGGATGATGTCATCACCGCCAGCCTTGTCTTTGAGATCGTCCCCCATCGTAGATGGCTCTGATACCAATTAGAACAAACACTAATTACTCTAGATCTAATATAAAGTAATACTCTCAATTCTGATTGCTTTATTGATCGTGGGAGAAGCCCAATATATAGGAGGAATAACTTGGCTGACAAGCCGACTCAAAGGAAATACAATCTGGACTCTGAAACGGATCTAATCTGGGCTCTGAACCTAAAAGGTATCTGAACCTAACAGGCCTCTGCATCTAATACGAATCTGAACCTAATTAGTTAAGAAATCCTAGCCACTTTAGGTTGGACCAGGGGATGGTGCGGCCAGGGTTGAGGCCCTCTGACCATATGTAGTTCTCCACATAACATGAGCTTTCTCAGCTCAACTTCTATATTCTTACTCCAGCCTTTAGTTATTCTCCTAAAATTCCTAACTTTAGCCTGTCAACTGTCAAGAGCCGTGGCTCCTTTAACAACTTCTGTCCAAATCTTCTCCACTAGAGATGTAAAATCCTCCCTGAGCAATCACCATTTCTCAAACTTATAACTAGGAGGTTCGGATTTATGGATATGCCAGACTCCCAAGAAGTGGGAGTACGATCACTGCCTCCTAGTCAGCCAGGAGCAGATCGAAGGCTAGCTTTCCTAGTCAATTAGTATACGTGTTAGCTACATGCGTGTTTAGCAACGGCCAAAAGCACCAACCGGCGGCGATTCGTTGCACATCAAGTCTACACGAGCATCTTGTATTGAAAGCACTTTGGCGAGTCGCACCGGTATCGGGACCTGCACCAACAGTTTCTCTGTGTCATTGTACATTAGAAGAAGAAGGCCAAAGGATGTACCATAGTACAACTGAAACACGACCAACAGCCAAACGAGAAAGGCAAAACAAAGCCGAGAGTTGCACTAAACTATCCTATGAATAACAAACCAAAACCAGACAAAAGAAACAAAAGGAAGAGCCTGCCGGCTCGGCATCCGGTGGTCTCGCGTGCAATGGCAGCCGCCAGAGCGCCTTTGCAGCAGCTAGCACCACAATCTGGACGTCCCCTGTCGAAGACACAATCATTCCGAAGCTTCCAATGTCTCTACATCGTCAGCATGATGAGCAACCGTGCTCCCCTGGCTTGTGCGGCCAAGCAAATCAGCTACAGAAGACAGGAAGGATAAGAGCGCATCATCCCTAGATGGGACAACCTGGAGCCGTACCTGCCGGGCAATTGGATAACTGACCAGCAAGTGCGGGACCGATTCCTCCAGAGCACAGAGAGAGCAAGTGTCAAGATGCGGCAGCCCATGCCACACTAGGTGTTCCAGCTTCTGATAAGCTATCTGTTAAGTTATCTTATTCAGGAATGGTTCCTACCCATTTTATTTACACGTAAACATATGTTCTATAAGTAGAAGTACAATGTTATAAAAAAGTAGCGTGATTTTAGTATTTTCTCAACCAGTATTTGATTTCTTAAATAAATGTACTTGGAATCTTCTGCATGTCTGATGAAGTTGAGAAAATTATGTTAATACCTTATGTTTAATTAGTGCATATAGTATGTTCAGAGTAATTTATGGTTTATATGCATTTGGTTAATGGTATCCTCAACAACAAATCACATACTAAACATTTCAAATGCAAGTGATTGTTTGCGTATTCCTTTTAACTTTGAATTTCCCTTTGAAGGTTGATAAACACCCACAGTTCAGGAAGTCAAGATGCCTCTTCGTTGTTCGCACGGATGGCGTCTGGATTGATTTCTCATACCAGAAGTGCCTCCGTGCGTACATCCGAAAAAAGTATCGATCACATGGAGAGAGATTTATACGAGAACATTTCAAGCGAACCTAAGGGTAGTTGAAAGAAGTCGGTATCCTTTGCTTATTTCATTTCTTAGTGAAATAATCTCTAGTGGATGTGTCATGGAACATAAAATTATTTCCGTCACATATAAGGTTAAATGCTAGCAAGACAAAATGTTCAGAGGCATGTGACCTGAATATGTGATAGCAAAGTTATTCCCTGAACTGAATCATAAAGGGCATAATCCCCGGTATTGGTATAGATCTAACCGTCATGACTAATATGTCAAGAAAGGGAGGCCACTGCAAAGAGAAGTCCGTTACATTCAAGAACATATCAACCTCATCATGTCAATGAAATCCTTCTGTATGATGAAGTTCGATCTGGAATGTATAATGGTATGCTTCACTCTACTTCAAAAGTTTATGTGTTATTTACTCGACTTGCAAAATGTAAAGCGTATTCTCACTATCAAAAGTTTATGCTTCACTCTACTTCAAGAATTGACCCAGCAATAAGTATGTTATTTTACATAAGAACAATGACTAAAGAACTTTTTTCGCAAAAAAAAAAAAAGACTTCAGAACTTTATAACTCGGATGATCTAGCTATGTCGCCAGTTACCAAAACTTCCACAAAGTCTGGAGCGTGCCCCGTCCAAACGGTGGCAGGCTCATGAACTTGTCTGGTGCGAAACGGCGCCAAGACATCAGCTGCTCCTTCTGTTCACTAATATAAGGTCTTTTAACTTTTTCTTTATTTGTATGTATCTAGATGAGGACGATCAAGCAATCTTTCATATATTGACATAGAAACTGAAGGCTCGTGACATACTTTATTTTATACTTTTCGTGGCGGTCGACATACTTTTTGTGGTGGTGGAGGAGAACTCGTCTCAACATATGGCACATATCCAACTATAGACATAGCCCAAAAATTTCGAACTCCGTAACCTACCATGATTAGTAGGAAACAAGAAACAAATCACACATATATGTTCCTATCAACTAATAGTATGTAGTGGCAAGTCGCTCACATAATTGTAAATGTCTAAGTCTTACAAATTCTTACCAGGCAACCGGTGGTGACCGGCGACTGATGATGTCAAAAACACTCCGAATATTGAATAGTGATTGCCAGACGAACATATTTTGCATTGTGTAGAAAGTGAAGCTATAGGTACGCTTAAATTATATGTGGACCACAACCACGTTAATCAATGTAAAGCTGAAAATCCACTCACAGTATGTCAAGTACTGGTCCTAAACTAGATTATATTAAAGATCGCGAGTCTAAGACACAAAACGTAATTAGGAAACTGCACCGATAAAAAAAATGCTCCGGGATGAAGAGACGCTGCGACCAGCGAATAAAACAAAGTGATGGACGGAGCAGTAAATATCCAGTCCTGTCGGTATACTGAACCTGGTCGGCCATTTTTCTTTGTTTCTTTTCTGCCGATGCCAGACCTTATCCAAGCTCTCCGTTCGTTCGGATTCCAAGGTCAAATCCGATGCAGACGTTAACCTCCTTTCCAAACAACCTAGGAACTAATAGTATGAGGACTGGGCGATGGCGCAGTGGTGGGTGTTGCTGGTGAGCACCCCTCCGGCCCGAGCTCGATCCCAGGATCGAATCTCTGGTTCCTCAATGCTTTCTAAAAAGCAGGCCTTTCAGACCTATTTTAAAAAACAACCTAGGAACATCAGATCGCGGCTCTTACCTTCTCTTTCTAACTATTTTTTGTTTTACCGATCAGACTTTTCCAAAGCTAACTAGTAGTCACTAGTCGGTAACCCGTGCATGTATGTGTACGCGGCATAGGTTACTAATTTGTGTTGTTATATTGAAAATACCCTAGTGTCCAAAGAAATAATGAAAACCTGGAATTAGTTCTTGTTGTCATAGAGACTCCTCCCGTCAGGCTTTAAATTGGATGGTTATCTGCAAGGCCTGACATTTAAAGAACAAACTATGACCTTAAAAAGTGCTACGCCCTGCATATATTAAAGAATGTAGCAAAGCTAACTTTTAAAGATCAACATGAGCCTCGACCAAATTGTTGTGTTCCGACTCAGCGTATCCCATGTAAGTTCAGTCGTCTTGAGGACTGAAAAAACAATCAAAGATTGATCAATGCCAATACCATTCCACAATACACCATATATAATTGGAAAACTGAGAGGTGGGTCGCTTAGCTTACCTCTGAATCACTTGCAATGTATTTGGATGGTTATATGCAAGGTCTGAGATTTGAATATGATCATTAAAAAGTGCTATGCCACTGCATATATTCAGCAAGGTGTAGGAAAGCTAACCTTTGATCGATCAGCAGATCAGCAGAAGCCTAGACTATTAATTGTTATGTTCCTCCTCCGCGTATCCCAGGTAAATTTGAGTCATCTTTAACACTGAAAGAACCATCAAGAGGGACTTTGCCAATCCCTTCCAAATACTAAGCTCCCTAGGATTGGTGCCCTCTTCTTGCTTCCACATGTTCTCCAATAGAATAGTGACACCACGTCATGGTGGATCCTACTTAGCTCTTATGTTCTCCAATGGAATAGTGACACCACATCACAATGGACCTTACTTAGCTCCTATGTCCACCAATGGAATAGTGACATCACATTACGGTGGACCCTAGCTCTCACTTTATATTTATATTTCAGTTCTCAATTATTAAAATTGAGTTTGAAAAAAATCTATTGAATATATACATATGTTTTGTACTTATCTGCCAATTTTTCGATGAAAATAATAATACTCCCAGCTAAACAAAAATAAAATTATGGCTGTGAAATACGAAAATAGCTTCACGACGGACACGTAGTTGTATGTTTTACCCTCAAATTTGGGTAGGCCAAAATACCAAATATTTCTTTACAAAACTTATAGGCTGTGTACGATACGTACACGCGGTTGTATGCTTTACCCTCTCCTTGCTCACACATGTTCTCCAATGGAGTAGTGACACCACCTCACGACGGACTCCTCTAAACTCTCACTTTCTATTTGTAGTTCACAACTCTTGAATATCGAAATTGAGTTCGAAAAAAATTCTATTGGATATATACACATGTTTTGTATTTATCTGTCAAATTTTTGGTGAAAACCTAATAGTGCCAGCTACAAAAAAATTGTGACCATGGAAAAGGAAAAAATAGCTCCATTTCCCTTGAAAATTTCTCTTTTTTGTGTAGACCAAAATACAATATATATATTTTAC
>QRDG01001037.1:404349-601250 GCA_012064385.1 Puccinellia tenuiflora
CCGACGAACCCGACCACCCCAGCACCCAACTCCCCCGTACCGTCGAGCCTCCGCCGTCGATCTGCACCCTCACCGCCGTCAGCCGAGCCCTCTAGGTGAGCCCACCGTCCACCACCGTGCCGCCGGCGCGGTGGCGCCGCCGATTTTGGTCGCCACCGTTGCTTTGAACGTGGGCCGTTGGATCTAGATCCAACGGCAGCGTACCGGTTCGATTAGATTCTGAAAACGGCTAAGTCTGTAAAAAACAGAGTTGATTAGCTCACTTTGCAATTAAATTGTGAAAAATCCACTGAGCCAAAATTTACAAACTTTATATGGTTGGAAAGAGCTCGATTCATAGATTCATCTGCAAGTCTTGTATTTCCAAAATAACTAGTGTAGCATCCTCGAATAAATGGACAAAGTAGCTATGTCCTATCTGTTTCAGAAAAGTTTCTGAAACAGATATTTATTTCTGTCTTTAGCTGTTGATCTTAAATCACCTAATTTTATTTAGGAGTAATTCTTGGCATGACATGTTAGTATGATTAGTGTACTGCTTTGATCAAGACTTGGTAATCCCAAAATAAAATCTGGCTAAAAGATTTAAGTTGGACAATATAGCTAATCAGTTAGCTCAACACTGCAATAACAAAACATAGCCTACTTCCCATGCAAATTGCTATTGAACCAGAGGCCTAAAAATAGCAAACTAAAATCTTGTAGCAAATAAAACATGTAATCTTCACAGTGATGCAAGACATGATCATTAAGAGTAACTCCCTGATTTAAAATGAAAATGCCAAATGTGCTAATTGATAAACTTAAAATGGGTAGAATTCTCTGTCAGAAATTTGATTAGAACTTTGAAATTCAATATCTTGAGATCTAGGAATCTAAAAATAGCAAGTGAAAATGTTCTGGAAAGCTTATGAAATTATCTAACTAACTAAAGTGGTTTCACCCCATTTAGGTTAATAAATAAATAATGATAATCAAAATGCCACAGAAGGTATAAAACCTAAACTTGTTTGTTTCTGATACTCTACTAATCCAAATGAGGTCAAACCAATTTTGTTAGCTCACATTTAAGCAATACTAGTTACCCCTAAAAGGATTTAATTTTTGAATACAATTAACTTGAGTTGTAGCAAAAACAAGAAAACCAACATTCTGGATTAAAACATTTATACAGGGAGTTTAATAACTCAAATTGAAATAAATCCAATTGGGTTGTTTCCTATAAATCAGTGGCTATCTGTAGAATTTTAATTCATATTTTTGTGACCAATAGAACTCAAGTTATGCAATTAAACATGAAACCCTAGTTTCTGCCATAATTGTGATGCAAATGAATAATTGTTAATTAAATTAATTTGAAACCAAATTGTGTTATCTTGTGTGTTCAGTAGCTAATTGTGATGTTATGTTGCTTGTGATGTAATGTTTGCTTGTCTAGTTTAGTGATTATTTGCTTGTATTGTTTGTTTATCGATTAGACGCGAACGTTGCCGGAGACTACGAGGAAGGAGATTTCTTCGAGCAGCAGGAACCCGAGCACTTTGTTGAGCAAGGCAAGCTACTTCGCTGAGCTTGCATTTACATACCTCTAATTTAATCACATGCAAGTTCCTAAAGTAGTGGTATTGATTTTCTGAAAACCTTTTCACAAAGGATATGAAAACTGCTTTAATCACCCTACGAAAAATGTAGAGTAGATACTTAAAATTATAGGATGGGAAAAATATGATTTATTCCAAACTCCTTTTAAAGTACCTAGTTGGTGATGAAATGCCGAGTTATCGGTGTTAAAATGGAGAAGTGATAAAGGGAGTTGTTTATGAAAAATGCACATTGTGTCTTAGTACCATGACGACCAGCCGATAACCTGTGCGACCACACCTACCCAAATATGGGAACGGGCGTAGTCATATAGTTTGCTCGTGTTAGTACTGGATACCTCATCGACGGAGATGACTCCGTTATGCATGAGGGGATGGTCATGGCGACCTACCCCCTGACCTGGGTCCCGGCAATCTGAGGGATTGAGGGATTGAAGAGCTTCGCGCCCGCCGGGCAAAACTACGAGTCCTTACATCTAGGTTCCTCGACGGGGGATCCTGTACTAGGTGTTGAAGGAATGGTGAAATCGTAAGGGCAGGGTCCTATACTAGCATGAGCAAAGGAAAGGCTATGGCCGGTGGCTCAACTTCGCATACGCCTTGTATGGCGGGACGTGGCAGACACGATGAGCTACCGGATGGGTGTGGGAAAAGCGTGCTACCTCTGCAGAGGGTAAAAACTATTCGAATAGCCGAGTCCTCGGATATGGACAGTTGGGAGGCTGTACTAGACTATGTGCAAAGTTTTACAAAAGGAGGTAATTTTAAAGAAACAAAGGTGTTGCTGATGTTTCCCAACTATACCAAATGGAGTGGTATGAGTTGTGAAGGAAAAGAGACCATGATGAGTCGTGGTCGGGAAAAAGGAGGAGTTTTGGATTAATAATAAAATTGTGATTCTCTCTAAAGATAGTAGTAAATCTCTTCTTACCTTTTTCAACAAAGATATAGAGTTCTTTTCAACAAGGATATAGAGATAGAGTAACAACTAAAAGTGCTGCAGAGAACAACTTAAAAACTGGTGCATACTCAGTAGAGGAGTAGTTTGCGAGTACAAATTGTACTCATACTGGTTTCGTCTCTGGCTATTGTCTTAGCCAGATCCCGAGGAAACTACGCTGAAGCGGAGTATGGAGACTTCTATGCGAACTAGGGATCTTCGTGAGTCAACTGCCTGTCGGTCGTCGCTAGGACGCGTTGGACTTCTACTACGTAGCTTCCGCTGAATGCTTTTTGATTTGGCCCTTGAAGGCACCTATGTAATACTTGGTCTAAGCGACCTACTATGTAAGACTTTAATGCGGTACTGAAATGGATGTAAACTTTGGTATCCAATTCGGATTATGGGCAACGACAGACTGATCATGGGATCGTTGTGTGAACCATAATCGGGTATTTCGGACAGCTAGTCCGGGGTCCCCACACCACTGCGTAGGGCTATAAAAGCACACCTTAAAGTCGCATTCCATATCTAGGGAAACCCACACTGTCAACTTGAGCGCCCTAAGATAGTACTAGACAAACACCACAGTTTCATAGAGACATCCAACACAAATAATAACTCATGATAAGTATTCCTGTAATCTTTAGCCTAAGAGCCACACACGGTGCGCACACTGTCAAGTTCGCACCATGGGACAAAGGTGACTCCGGAAATTACATTAATAAAACCACTTGAGTAGCATAATTCATAAGATAATGAAGAGTAACATCTATGGATTCAACTAGATTACAAAGCTCATGATCACATAAAGATCACACCATGGGAGAGAGAGATAAACCACATAGCTACCGGCATGAGCCCTCAGCCCCGAGGGAGACTACTCCCTCTTCATCATGGAGATGGTGGAGATGTCGTTGGGAGAGATGGAGACCACCCCGGCAGCGCCCCGTCGGAGTTTTCCCCCTCCAATCTGTAGCTCCAGGTCTCTGTTTCGTGGTTTCTGTGTTTCGGCGGCGCTCCCCTCTGGAAAACGTCGGGGGACTATTTTATAGTCGTTTTTAGGTCAAAAGGAAGCTTCGGGAAGAAAGATCGACGACAACGGAGCCACGAGGGCCAAAGTGGTGGGTCCCACGTGGCCAAGGAATCTGGCCACGTGGGCCCATGTCTTTTGGCCTTCGGGCCTCCACTTTTTCGCCTCCTTCGCACTACGCTTTCTTCCTTCCAAAAACTGATCCCCGTAAATTTTCAGGTCATTTGGACGTCGTTTGGGTCCCTGAAACATCAAAATATAGAAAATAGGGTTTTCTGCCAGTGCAGGGTTAATTCCAGAAAAATAGGGAAACTATGAAATATTCCCAAAATCATTATAAAACAATGATATAACCCTTATATGATGCAAATATGATTGAAATATGAGTACTATAATGCAAAGTTCATGTATGGATTTTACATGCATCATCATGCCATAAACTCTTACATGGTAGCCTAGGCCACCGACCTCTTCTTTATGAAGAGTTGGTTCTTTTGGTGTTTTATTGGGTTTTAATGCAAATCTACTTGTTCTTATGGGAGACTCACTCAATCTTGGAATTTATTGAATTTAATTCTTGCAAGTGAGTGTGAAGTACCATCCCAGTTTGTGAAATCTATCCCAAGCCCCATCTTGTCCCAAAAACATGCTCCTCTTGCCACATACATGTCCAACACTATACATAGCATTTCTGAGTAGTGGGGGCCGGAGACTCCGGTGTGCAACACCGGAGACTCCGGTCTGACCTAAGTCTCCGCCCTAAGCCACGGAGACTTCGGTGTGCTTAGGCCGGAGACTCCGGTCTTAGTAGTTTTCACAGGGTTCTAAAGGGGATCGGGGTGGGGGGTTGAATCACAACTCCCTCTCCACCCCGACCCCAAGTTTCTCCCCTGCCACCGCCCCTGCGTGGAGTTGCTCTCTGGCCTCCCCCCAGCCACCGGAATCTGCCGTGCCGCCGGCCCCCTCCACCTCTCCAACACCGGGGACTCTCCTTCCCATTGTTGGTCTCCACCATGAAGGGCCAAGGTATCTTCCTCTCTCCTTCTCCCTAGGTTTCCTAGTTGATGGATTGAGGGTTGTCCAAGTGTTCCTTATGGTGTAGAATCCTTTAGCTAGCACTTTATCATCTAGAAGTAACATTTTTAGAGTCTTATGCAACAATTTTTGACCTAACCCTAGGTTTCCAGCCTCAGGGCCGGAGACTCCGGTCTGTCCAAGACCGGAGACTCCAGTATGGCCGGAATCTCCGGCCCCTGAGACCGGAAACTCCGGTGTAGATCAATTTTTGGTGCTTTCGACTCTCCAATTGTTCCTTCTTTTTCCTCTCCTGGACATGTATGCTTATCCCCATGCTATCCTCTATCTCCTTTTTCATAGATAACAGGAGGTACAAGAATCCCGCTCACAACCCCAATAAACCAACTCGGAAAGAAAAAAGGGGCACTCGGGCCTATCTTGACGTGACAGAGGATGGCCGTCTTGTGCAGCGTGACAGAGGTGCTGCTGCTAGAGAGGCAAGGGAAGCTGCTGAACAGAAAAAGGCTGAGGCTGAATTTCTTGCAAATGAGAGGGCTAAGAAGGCTCGTTATGAGAACATTACCTCTGTGCTTGACTTGGGCAAGGTAGAGTTTCGTTGTATGAGGGAGCAGCCGTTCTTTGACATGCCTCAAGACTCCAACAATCCGCTCTTTTGGAGGAAAGAACAAGAACTTGTGATGACAGGGATTTATGCAAAGTTGTCCATGACCAAGGCCGTTTGTGAGAAAAAAGTGCTCAATCTCTCCTCCTTAAGCACTAAGCCATACTTTTAAGAGGACGTATGGATTGCCCGGAAGCTTGGGCTTGTGAAGCTCATGTCCACTCAACAACACTTTGATATCAAGCTTGGGCATGAATTCTTTGCCACCGTTCAGTTTGGGAAGGATGTCAATGTGACTTTGACTTGGATGACCGGGCCTATCCGGTGCGAGTCCACTATGACGCACTTTGGTGAGTTGCTTGGGTATGAGTTTCGCAGTGGTGATGAGTCTAAAGGGAGGATAATGCATGTGGAGGGTCTGCACTATGAGAAGGGTCGGTTGGCTCCTCTTTATCTCAACAAGGCCTCCGTAGGTACAAACAAGGACTTGCTACCCACCTTCAAAATCCTTCTTCACATGTTTTTGTACAATATTGCCCCTCAAGCCGGAAATTTGGATGCTATTCGTGGTGGGTTCGTCAATCTTCTCCGCCAATCTTATGATGTTCGCAATGCCGGTGTGAATTGCCAAGGGTTTGAGATTGATGTCATGGACTTCATCAAGTGTGAGCTTCATTGGGCCGTCCATGAGAAGAAGACTCCTATTTATGCACCGTATGTCTTGAATCTAATTCTCGACCGGGTACCATCTCTTAATCAAGAGCACTTCACCTTGCACAAGACTGGCACTCTCCAAATTCTCAAGCATGACAAGCCTTCTTCCTCAAGTGCTCCTTCACGAGTTCCTTTTGCTTCTAGTGATAAAGAAGAAGATGTGGCACCCTTACCGATGAGAAGTAAGAATGCCGACCCTCCCTTATGGATTAGCAAGGGCAAGGAGAATGTGACCAAGGAGATGAAGACTCTCACTTGGTTGCAAAGGGTGATGATTCACGTGAATGTGTGCCTTCACAAGGAGAACGACTAAGCCTACAAGGAAAGGAAGTTGATTATCCATAATCAATACAAGTTGTACAAGGAGTTGGAGAAGAAGAGGGATAAGACTCCTCCCCCATATGTTTAAGAGAATCCACTTGAGGAATCATCCGGGAGTGCGAAGACCGTGAGCTATGACCGGTGTTCTTCCTCTCTCCTTCTCCCTAGGTTTTCCTAGTTGATGGATTGAGGGTTGTCCTAGTGTTCCTTATGGTGTAGAATCCTTTAGCTGGCACTTTATCATCTAGAAGTAACATTTTTAGAGTCTTTTGCAATAATTTTTGACCTAACCCTAGGTTTCCAGCCTCAGGGCCGGAGACTCCGGTATGGTCGGAATCTCCGGCCCCTGAGACCAAAAACTCCGGTGTAGATCAATTTTTGGTGCTTTCGACTCTCCAATTGTTCCTTCTTTTTCCTCTCCCGGACATGTATGCTTATCCCCATGCTATCCTCTATCTCCTTTTTCACAGATAACAGGAGGTACAAGAATCCCGCTCACAACCCAATAAACCAACTCGGAAAGAAAAAAGGGGCACTCGGGCCTATCTTGACGTGACAGAGGATGGCTTTCTTGTGTAGCGTGACAGAGGTGCTGCTGCTAGAGAGGCAAGGGAAGCTGCTGAACAGAAAAAGGCTGAGGCTGAATTTCTTGCAAATGAGAGGGCTAAGAAGGCTCATTATGAGAACATTACCTATCTGCTTGACTTGGACAAGGTAGAGTTTCGTTGTATGAGGGAGCAGCCGTTCTTTGACATGCCTCAAGACTCCAACAATCCGCTCTTTTGGAGGAAAGAACAAGAACTTGTGATGACGGAGATTTATGCAAAGTTGTCCACGACCAAGGCCGTTTGTGAGCAAAAGGTGCTCAATCTCACCTCCTTAAGCACTAACCCGTACTTTCAAGAGGCCGTATGGATTGCCCGAAAGCTTGGGCTTGTGAAGCTCATGTCCACTCAACAACACTTTGATATCAAGCTTGTGCATGAATTCTTTGCCACCGTTCAGTTTGGGAAGGATGTCAATGTGACTTTGACTTGGATGACCGGGCCTATCCGGTGCGATTCCACTATGACGCACTTTGGTGAGTTGCTTGGGTATGAGTTTCGCAGTGGTGATGAGTCTAAAGGGAGGATAATGCATGTGGAGGGTTTGCACTATGAGAAGGGTCGGTTGGCTCCTCTTTATCTCAACAAGGCCTCTGTAGGTACAAACAAGGACTTGCTACCCACCTTCAACATCCTTCTTCGCATGTTTTGGTACAATATTGCCCCTCAAGCCGGAAATTTGGATGCTATTCGTGGTGGGTTGGTCAATCTTCTCCGCCAATCTTATGATGTTCGCAATGCCGGTGTGAATTGCCAAGGGTTTGAGATTGATGTCACGGATTTCATGAAGTGTGAGCTTCATTGGGCCGTCCATGAGAAGAAGACTCCTATTTATGCACTGTATGTCTTGAATCTAATTCTCGACCGGGTACCATCTATTAATCAAGAGCACTTCACCTTGCACAAGACCGGCACTCTTCAAATTCTCAAGCATGACAAGCCTTCTTCCTCAAGTGCTCCTTCACGAGTTCCTTTTGCTTCTAGTGATAAAGAAGAAGATGTGGCACCCTTACCGATGAGAAGTAAGAATGCCGACCCTCCCTTATGGATTAGCAAGGGCAAAGAGAATGTGACCAAGGTGATGAAGACTCTCACTTGGTTGCAAAGGGTGATGATTCGCGTGAATGTGTGCCTTCACAAGGAGAACGACTAAGCCTACAAGGAAAGGAAGTTGATTATCCATAATCAATACAAGTTGTACAAGGAGTTGGAGAAGAAGAGGGATAAGACTCCTCCCCCATATGTTTAAGAGAATCCACTTGAGGAATCATCCGGGAGTGAGAAGACCGTGAGCTATGACCGGTGTTCTTCCTCTCTCCTTCTCCCTAGGTTTTCCTAGTTGATGGATTGAGGGTTGTCCTAGTGTTCCTTATGGTGTAGAATCCTTTAGCTGGCACTTTATCATCTAGAAGCAACATTTTTAGAGTCTTTTGCAATAATTTTTGACCTAACCCTAGGTTTGCAGCCTCAGGGCCGGAGACTCCGGTATGGCCGGAATCTCTGGCCCCTGAGACCGAAAACTCCGGTGTAGATCAATTTTTGGTGCTTTCGACTCTCCAATTGTTCCTTCTTTTTCCTCTCCTGGACATGTATGCTTATCCCCATGCTATCCTCTATCTCCTTTTCACAGATAACAGGAGGTACAAGAATCCCGCTCACAACCCCAATAAACCAACTCGGAAAGAAAAAAGGGGCACTCGGGCCTATCTTGACGTGACAAAGGATGGCTTTCTTGTGTAGCGTGACAGAGGTGGTGCTGCTAGAGAGGCAAGGGAAGCTGCTGAACAGAAAAAGGCTGAGGCTGAAATTTCTTGCAAATGAGAGGGCTAAGAAGGCTCATTATGAGAACATTACCTCTGTGCTTGACTTGGGCAAGGTAGAGTTTCGTTGTATGAGGGAGCAGCCGTTCTTTGACATGCCTCAAGACTCCAACAATCCGCTCTTTTGGAGGAAAGAACAAGAACTTGTGATGACGGAGATTTATGCAAAGTTGTCCACGACCAAGGCCGTTTGTGAGCAAAAGGTGCTCAATCTCACCTCCTTAAGCACTAAGCCGTACTTTCAAGAGGCCGTATGGATTGCCCGGAAGCTTGGGCTTGAGAAGCTCATGTCCACTCGACAACACTTTGATATCAAACTTGTGCATGAGTTCTTTGCCACCGTTCAGTTTGGGAAGGATGTCAATGTGACTTTGACTTGGATGACCGGGCCTATCCGGTGCGAGTCCACTATGACGCACTTCGGTGAGTTGCTTGGGTATGAGTTTCGCAGTGGTGATGAGTCTAAAGGGAGGATAATGCATGTGGAGGGTTTGCACTATGAGAAGGGTCGGTTGGCTCCTATTTATCTCAACAAGGCCTCCGTAGGTATAAACAAGGACTTGCTACCCACCTTCAACATCCTTCTTCGCATGTTTTGGTACAATATTGCCCCTCAAGCCGGAAATTTGGATGCTATTCGTGGTGGGTTGGTCAATCTTCTCCGCCAATCTTATGATGTTCGCAATGCCGGTGTGAATTGCCAAGGGTTTGAGAATGATGTCATGGACTTCATGAAGTGTGAGCTTCATTGGGCCGTCCATGAGAAGAAGACTCCTATTTATGCACCGTATGTCTTGAATCTAATTCTCGACCGGGTACCATCTCTTAATCAAGAGCACTTCACCTTGCACAAGACCGGCACTCTTCAAATTCTCAAGCATGACAAGCCTTCTTTCTCAAGTGCTCCTTCACGAGTTCCTTTTGCTTCTAGTGATAAAGAAGAAGATGTGGCACCCTTACCGAGGAGAAGTTAGAATGCCGATCCTCCCTTATGGATTAGCAAGGGCAAGGAGAATGTGACCAAGGAGATGAAGAAGCTCACTTGGTTGCAAAGGGTGATGATTCGCATGAATGTGTGCCTTCACAAGGAGAATGACTAAGCCTACAAGGAAAGGAAGTTGATTATTGATGCCCACAAGTATAAGGGATCGCTGAAGTCTTCGTTGGGAAGTATTACCCCAAATTTATAGTTCGACACGATGGGAACACAAGAATATCAATAAGACTATAGCAATTGAGGCGTCACTCTCAACCACACCTGTATATCAATAACTTGCAGTAGTAGTGATGGTAGTAAAGGATTCAAGCGAGCAGAAATAAAACAGCAGTAGTAACAAGTATTTCCCAGTTTTCACCGGAAAAGTGAAAGTGTAACTCAGAGATTAAAAACGTAGGCATGAGGTGACAGCGGGGCGTTGCATGAATGAGATTGATCATATAATAAAGTAAAGCTAGCAATGGGGCTTTTTCTCTAACTCCGATATATGTAGGTATGTGTTCCTTAAATAGTTATGCACACTAACAAAGAGAATTTGCACAACATCTATTACCCTACCTGCCCATTTCACCGGGGCCAACTTGGAACTACAGGTAATTAAGGTCTACCTTTCGTGAAGACCGGGACAATGCATTAACACTCCATGAACACATAGGATCCTCAAACTAGAACATCTCCCTCTTGTTTTCCCCAAACGTCACTTTTAGGGTTCGCAGGTTCGACATAACAACAGATGATACACTTTGCAGGTAAATACTAAACTCAATTATATGATGAAGCAAAAAGGTTCAGTACTGAAATCATGCCACTCGGGCCCTAGTAGCAAGCATTAAACATAGCATAAGTGCATCAACACAATACAAAAGCATCCTCAAGATAAACCCTAAGATTATCGAGCAAAGGGTAGCATTACATGATCAATCTCATCCAATCCCCATCCACCTCACATGCCTACAGCAATCTACTCACACATGGTGATGGTGAGGGAGCTCATGGTTGATGGAGATGAAGGCGGTGAAGATGGCGGTGAAGACGGCCTCCGGATCCCTCCACCGGAGAAGAAATCCTGGATCGATCTGTCCCCCGAAACGAAGATCGTGATGGTGGCGGAGGTGTGTTTCGCAAAAACTCCTCTCCCCCTAGGGCAAGTGTTTTTTCTCATATATGAAGGCATACGTCGAAGACCGGAGGCAAGACGGTGCCCGATGCCCATTTGGGAGGGGCCCACGCGGCCAGGTACATGGGCCGCGTGGGGCCACCCCTTTTGGCCCTCCGGCACCCCCTCGTGTCCATCTTTTGTCCATCTTGCTTCTTTATCATAAAAAGTGACGTGGTATTTTTCCCCGATTTTATTTCCTGCAAAAATAGCCAGGGGAGAGACTTTGCTAAAAACAGCGTCAGAAACAGCAGTTTTATTCGAATATGGAAGGATCTCGGAGCAAATTATGTGGCAAAGTGCTTGGAAAAGTGGATGCATTTTGGATGCATCATCTCCCCCAAGCTTAGCTTGTTGTTTGTCCTCAAACAACTCAAACGTAGTGCAGAAGCGATAAAAAGACTTTGAAAAGAACTTTGCATTGCATATGTACTACTGTTTAACAGCAACAAGTATTCAATCCATAATTTCTACAACAGCTAACAAAATGCTAGCGAAGGTATATCTTATCAATGTTAAAGCATCTATACATGTCGCAAGAGAAATAGCACATAGTGTTAACTAGATTCGAACGGCGCGGCTCGCCGCGCGGCACCTGTTGCTTCTGTCAATTTTTTGCCCGTGGTTGCCACAATTTATACAAATTATTTAAAAGACAGTTTATATCCATATGTATTTGATCACATTACATAAATTTGAAAGCATATTTCTCAGATCGTATGAAATTAACAATCGGCACATCATACAATAAAAATCTTAATAAACATGAAGATAAAAACAATGTCGAAGCCCATAGGGGAAGTAACATAGAAATTCACACCACAGTCATAACATAAGATGACTATGAGAGTCACATCTAGGTGGACATAATATGCATACATGAAAGTAGTTTTAAATACATAAGTTTTGATCAGCTCAGAAACACGATCTCAAACAGTTGATGAGTTTCATGTAACTGATAACGAATAAAAAAGGCAAAGATAGATGAACCCAACAACATTAACAATGAGACATTCGGTAACGGAAATCTGGATGGCGGAACCAAAATATCACTGAGCACGGTTTGTTGTGGCAGTGAAGGACATAGGCTATGAACAGGCAAAATAAGTACGATTATTAACATAGTAGGTGAACAACCTTTCCGCCATGGTAAGGATCCTATGTAAAACCCAAGAGGCATGTAGCCAATCCAAAAGATATCATCCACATTAACCTTGTCCGTAACATGGCAGGAATAATAGTTAAAGAGAGCATCTACAGATCCTCGACATGTTATCAAAACATAGTATATGTAAATTTAGAAATGGCAGCCACAAGAGACATGACACGAAATGAGATGGTGTGTCGTTTAATCAAGTACTAAGGTCTAGAAAACATACAGAATTGCATATCGCCTGATCAAAAGCTATAAATCAATGTAACTCAAGCAGCTACGGTCACAGAACCATATAAACAAAGTCAAAAAAAATAGACATGCATCTATACCAATTGTTTATCAAAGAGTCCGGAAATAAGCCCATCACGACACACAACCAAAATATCAATTACCGACGATAAAAGAGTAAATAATATCTAGCATATAATCATGTACTCGCCTTTGCAATCAGCCTTTGCAATCAATGCACTCGCCTTTGCAATCAATGCACTCGCCGCTTCCCAATCCACGCCTATGGTCTGAACGCTGCTTCACGCCTTTGGTCTGAATGCTGCTCCTGGCACCTGTCCGGGCTGCTGCACCAAGACCTGCGCTAAACGTAGGTAAGAAAATTAGTCTCTAGTAGTATTGAAGAAAGTCTGCTAAGTATCATTTCTCTTACTTTTGTTAATTGTCAGAAATCATGATCATAACAAAGTTGCTTTTGAAGATGAATCAAACACTGCCAATTTTGTATAACATATATCTGAGTATCTGACTAAGAAGCATCAAGTCTCCTTGCCGCGGGAGCGAGAAGCATCAAATTTGTCGGCGGAGGACATGCTCCGCAACATAAAACAGAACATAAGGGAAAAGAGGGTTGCAGCCGGATAGAAAACAGGTGTGATGTGTGTCAGTCATGAGAAATAGAAAACAAATAAGGTTTCGCACTTCTGCATTAAATTCAGAGTTCAAACGAAGGCAGTCACCAAATTCAGAGATGAAGATCATATCATTCCCTGTTTTTTTGTTGTTATCAACATCAGAGCTTCAACAAAGATAAATCTACACATAGAACCAGCAAATGATACATAAAAAAATCTTTCCACCATCAGAACTTCCTACAAACAATTAATCAAGCACTCCATGAGCATAACAATTAGCTACCACCAGCGCGGAACTAAACTAAATATAATTAGCTACAATTGAACCTCCTCGAACACAGAAGTTAATTAGAGTAATGGTCAAATCTATGTCAAAGCTGCAAACAAAAATCACCTTCCTGTTAATCTTCTCCTTGTTCAAATTCATGTCAAAGCTGCAAAAAACAGCAGCAAATCATCATTAACATCAGTAGTTTTAAGGCCAAATCCATTCAGAACTCCAAATATGCATATATTGAGTATATGACCTAATTATAAATCAGAAGCAAACCTTCACAAGCACAAAGAGAAAGATATTCGCCCAATCTTCCACTTCCAACCCTAAACTGATTCAAGTAAAAAAATGAAATAGAGAATATTTAGCAGAATCAACAACTAAAAAAAATCTGAAAGTTGAATAATAAGAACTACAGATCTGCAGTTGCACACTTTCCATAGCAATTCTCTGACCGAGAGTTGAGTTACCTTCTTGGCTTGCCGATGAACTTTGGTAGTTCTTCTTGGAGGGCTGCTGCAGCCTCCATAGCGACCATTAGCAGCTAGTTCTTGAGGTCTGTGAATGGAGGAAAAACAGGAAAATTTAAGATAGTTCCTGGCCTACAGACTGTTGAATCGGAGACGTGCTGACCCAGTGGAGGGAGCAGCAGAGGAGGACGTGCTCGAGATCCTCCCGAACCTCCTTTGTCATCAGTTCGCACAATCTTTCTTCCCGGGCTACGACAAGAAAAAGGGGATCCAGTCAGAGAGAAAGAGGAGCCCCCGATCTTGGGAGAGGAGAGGAGGTGCAGGGACGACCTGGGAGGCAGGTCCGCTCTCTCTCGTCTACTCGTTCCCGAGCTCTCCCAGCCCGGTCGTTGCCCTGCCCGGCCCGGCCCGACTGCCGCTGCCGCCCTGGCTGGCCCGGTCGTTGCCGCCGCCACCGCCGGCTGCCCTGGCCGGTCGCTGCCCTGCCCGGCCACCGCCGCCTTGTCAGGACCGGCCGTTGCCCTGTCCGTCATCGCCGCCATGCCGACCACCGCTCTGCCTGGCCGCCGCCGTGTCCAGCCACCGCTCTGCCCGGCCTGAATCGCGCTCGAACGGCGAGCAGGAAGAGGAGCTCGCGGGGGCGCGGGAATGGCGAAGGCGGCGAGGGGAAACGTGGGAACGCATCCCCGTTGTCCCAGATCGATCGGTCCCCGCCACCTGAATCCCAGACGAACCCGTCCCTCCCGGATCTCACCAGCAGCGGTGCCTCGTGCTCCTCCTGCTGAGCACCGAGGAGAAGAAGGGAGTGAGGGGCGGAGGAGTGTGGCGGTGGGATCAGGGAGGAGAGGGGATTGGTGGGAGAAAGAGACGCGGGGAGGAGAGGGATTGGGAGAGAGATGCGAGGGAGGACGCGAGGCAGGAGAGGAGAGACGCGTCTAGGGTTTTCTGGTGGACGTGGCTTATATATCGCCAACGCGAAAAGACGGTTCTACCCCAAGCGGCTCCGTCGGAATAACGTGCATTGCCACCGCGTCCGCAGAGTCACCGAAAGTTTAAGCCACAAAGTCGCTGAGAGGTGGGACCCGGCACAGTAAAAAAAAACAGCACGATCGGACGGACAGGATCGCATCAAGTTTCTATAGGACGGTCCAGAATCGCTAAGCTATGGTGAACCTCATACCACCCCCAAGGATGTATTCTTTAGATACCTGGATGAGTTTGCCTAACTGTAGAGATAAACAAAGGTTCTTGCATCGCTTTTGGTTGAATCATGTATTGACTAGTCAACTCATTGTGCTTACCACTTTGCTCTCACTTTTATCAAAATATTTGATGTTCCCTACTATGACTCACATGCTTGACAAACTTGTAGTTAAAAGCCTCATGCCCCGTGAATACGAGTACCTACACCATGTGCTACTCAACTCGTGTAGCTAGGCAAGCTCGAGTTTTTTCAGTCATTGCGAGAATAAAGGCATCCTTAAGAGCGTCAACCGGGGTACCTCTTGCCCCAGGACATGGACAAGCCCATGTCCCAACAACAAGACAAACGGACAATGAATAATCTCAGCACTTCTTTTATTTACTAATGGTTTAGCTTTTTATTATCAAGTGCATCACTGAATGTTCAACGTGATATGCCGTAAATTTCCACCATGAATGATGCATGGCTTAGATTGGCGGCCCGGGCGTCTCTCTAGCCAATTATTTCCACTCCTCAAACTTGCTAGTTTCCACTTTTATTTCGACATGATAGGCATCCATAGACAAAGGTACATGATATCAACTAATTTTTTTTCATTTGAGTGCAATGTTAAAAGCTTTCCATGTGTCAGCACATTTAAGCTAGCTCCTAACCACTAAGCTTGTCAAGCATATGACTTCATTTTTGAACATTTGAAAAATTCTTTCATTCTCTCCATGGTTGGCAAGTTTAGTAAGCACAATGGGATGTATAGACCTTTGTTTAGAATTATAGTTGTTCAAACCATAGCCAAGTATTATCCCTAAATAATATCTCACTTGCATCATCATACATACTAAACATGGAGAAGATAAACGTTTGCTACCAGTTCCCTAGATGTTAAAGAAATTAAGAAGTGCACACTTGCTGTTATTAAAAAGTCTTCATAAGCACATCAAAGGTGTCATACCTTTTAACTACTTCATGCACATCAGCTCATCATTGTTGTTCTCCTCTCCCAACTCGAACTGCACATTAAAAACTCAAATCTGCCAGAAAATGTCACTGCATACAGTACTGTTTTACCCTACCTAAACACCTCAGAAAATTTTCATAATTTACAGGTGTTTAGGTTATGAAAAGTTGCAGTTGTGGTTAAAATTTCAGCTCAATTTGAGTTGCATAAAAAATGAAAAATAAAACAGTGAGCAGATTTCAGAAATTCCTACATCTCCACTTTTGCATCGGATTCAAGAAAACGAAAATCTTTTTGTTCTTTTTGGTTTTTAGAAGCATAAAGCAAATGACCAGAAGTAAATAAGAAAGAAGAACAAATAAAATCTTTTGTGTTTTTGCAATTTGAAAGAAGGAAACCGAAACAAAATAAGAGTGATATAAAACAATGAAATGAGAGGGAGAGAAACACTCCCCCAATCTTGCAGTCAAGCTAATATCCTGGGTGGTAACCATATCCACCACTTCCACCTCCAAGGTAGTAACCATATGGGTAGCTTCCCATGCTTGGGTATTGTGGCATCTGTTGAGGTTGGAACCCCTTCTGTGGTGGAGCTTGTGCCTCCTCCTGTGGTGGCTCCTCCCTCACGATCCACTTTCCAGTGCTCCTGTCAAAGAGGTCAGGACAAGGGAGCCTAATGGACACTTTCTGTCCATTAGTACTCAAATATGTGTAGAGATGAAACCCCCCATACGGAACACTCACTCCCAAGTTGGATAACAAAGCAAAATCAAGTAATGTGGATTTCTCTACAAGGGTTCCCATATTATCATCATATCCTCTTTCGTTTTTAATGTATTTATAGATCAAAGTAGCATAGCACCAGCGTAGATAGGGGTTCCATCAGAGACATTCCTACTTACAGCATTATGCAATGATCTAGCTAGAATGACCCCCAAATTATACTCACATGCCTTGTTCTCTTTCGCACATTTGAGCAAATAAACAATAGGTCCGGTGCAAGCAGAAGTGTTGTCTCTTGCAAGAAAGCCTCTTGCAAGGAACAACGCAAAGTACCTCAAACTAGGGTGCTGTATGTGAGTAAATTTGCCCCTCATTAATCTATCAAGGGAACCAACAGAAACAGAGTGCCAAAAATTAACAAGTTCAGGATTTGAATCAGCACCGGTTTCTGCCCAACTCCCCGTATTTGCTACACCTATAGCATTGCAAAACTCATCTAGAGACATAACAATACGCTCTCCCTTCATACTAAATTTGCAAACAAAAGTGGGAGAAGGTGCCTTACTTTTATTCTTGTACTTGTAAGTCTCAGGCCCTTCGAATCTGAAGGTAGAGAGGAACTCTCGTGAGAGCTCCTCATAAGTGTCCTGTGGGTTTTGAGCAAATGCCAGCAACCCGGTTGCTGTGGCGAAGGAGTTGAAGTCCTCTTCCATTCCCCATTATTGAAGAACATGGGGGCTTACCATCTCATGGTGTGAATCCTCAATTTCTCCCCCACAAAGAATGCGGAGTCCTCCCAAAGGTGATTGTCATCGTAGTTGAGGGAGACCTTGCATGCTCTTCTCTTGGGCCTTGAACTCATCCCAAGCAATCCTTTGCCCTTGCTAAACATGATACCTTGCTTCCCATAAATAAATTTCAACAAAGTCAAGATGTGAAACTATAATACGCCATTAAGCCATCCACATCTAGTCTCCACATCAATATCATGCATCAATATCAACTAGGAAACTTAAATCCATGGATTTCTCAATCATATTTAGTGACAACTAGTGCAGAAAAATACTCCATATATAAAGCACAAGAACAAAAACTAATTGGATGAGTGGAGGAGTCACATACCAATGAGCAATCCCACCAAACAGATTTGAAAAATCTGCCCTAAACTTGGAGATCCAAGGATAGCAGGAAGAGAGCTCGGGAAAATTTGGAAAAAAAACCTGGGGCTGGTTTTCTGTCGAGGGAGAGGAGATGGGCACTGTCCATCCACCTAACTCCCTCTGTGACCAAGATGGAGGGTCCCACGCGTCCAGGTACTGTGGCCGCGTGGGGCACTCTCTTCTGGCCCCTGGTGGCCCTCTGGTGCTCCCCTTTTGGCAGTTAGTTCCTCTGGTAAAATAACTTACCTCCAAATTTTTCTGGAATTTTTCGAGAAAATTTTCTGCAGACACTTTTCAAAACTAGATTTCTGAAATTTCTGCACTTTGAAATAAATATGCCCAAGCAAGTATTCTAAGAATTCTTGAGTATATAAAATAAAAAATGCAAACAATCTTTATAAGGATCAAGTTTTCATCATTTCCACATTAATAATGAGGTTGATCAAGTCTCATTAATAATATGTAAAGGATATAACACATGATCTTTATTTTATAAGTAAAGAAGAGATTCAAGTTACCTCATATTTGATGGGAATAGTCCCAATCATTATGGTTGCATATTTTGGTTCAGGAGGTGGTAGAGGAACTTCAATACTTCCAATCATAAGAGTATTTCTTTTAATGCAATTCTCCATTTGGTTTACCATTGTAACAGCTTTCTTCTTGGGGAAATAGATAGTGTGCTCCTTTCCTTTAACGTTGAATGTCACTTTGCTTTCAGTGCAATCAATCACAGCCCCTGCAGTGTTTAAGAAAGGTCTACCCAGGATAATAGATAAGTTATCATCCTCAGGCATGTCCAATACAACAAAGTCTGTAGGGATTATCACATTAGCAACAGAAATGGGTACATCCTCACATATTCCAATAGGTATAGCAGTTGATTTATCAGCCATTTGCAATGAAACTTCAGTTGGAACCAATTTGTTTAAGTCAAGTTTCTTATATAAAGAGAAAGGCATGACACTAACACCAACCCCCAAATCACATAATGCATATCTCACATAAGTTTCTTTGATTTGACAAGGAATAGTTGGAATACCAGGATCTCCACGTTTTTCAGGCACCTTCCCTTTGAAAGAGTAATCAGCAAGCATAGTAGAAATAGCATCTGTAGAAATCTTCCTTTTATTAGTGACAATATCTTTCATGTATTTTGAATAAGGAGGAATTTTAATAGCATCAACTCAAGGAACTTCTCAAACCTAGTGTCATCCAAAGTTTTCATTACCTCTTGAGGATATGGTATGGGTCTTTGTACCCATGGATCCCTCTCTTTACCTTTTTATGGATTTGGATGGTTTTTCTTCTTATTCTTTTCAATAGATGGTTGTGGGTCTTCCTTCTCAGCTGCTTCGTGTTCTTCAACATTTTCATCTTCTTGTGGTTCTTCTTCAGGTGAGGATGATTCCTCCTCTTCATTATTATTGTCTTCAGTCTCAGCATCAGAAATAGAGATATCATTATCTTGTTCTTCAGAATCATCTTTATCTTGGTTTTCATTAGGAGATTTGCCTGCAGAAAGTTTCTTCTTAAGAGCTTCTTGCTCTTTCCTCTTGGGATGGTCTTCAGGATAGTCAGGGTCCTGAGTACTTGCACCTCCCCTAGTATTAACTCCACGAACCTGCTTCTTCACATTAAGCTTTTCATACAGTTGATTTTGAAGAGAAATCATTTGTTCTACTTGATTATTCATCATCTCACAATGTTTAACAATTCTTTTTACCTCTCCCACATTAACATGCAAACTTTCACGAAGAAATTTAATTTTGTGAGAGTTTTCCATGATCATCATTCTAATATTATGCTCTTCAGGATCATGACGATAAGCAAAATCATTCTCATATGGTTTTTCAGTAAAAGATGTTACCTTTTCATTACCTTTTGCGGTGCTAATAACATTGACTGGGATAGGGAAACATGGTTGATCATCAGGAAATTTGACACCTCTTTCAGATAATTCCTTGAGATCAGAGGTTTTAATTCCCTTCTCTTTAATGTCCTTTGAGGCTACTTTCATTGCCTCCTTATTCAGTTTGAGTATACCTCCTTTTTTCTCCGGAAATATCTCATCAGTGTTCCAATCATCATAATTCTTTGAGATAGTTCGCAATAGCTCAATTGCTTCATCAACGGTCCATTCCCTGAAAACATTACCTGCAATACTATCAAGATAGGCTCTGGTGTTTTCAGTTAGTCCATTGTAAAATATATCAAGTATTTCATTCTCTTTGAGGCCATGGGTAGGACATTTCCTAACCATCTTATCATACCTCCCCCAAGCTTGGGGTAAATCCTCCTTCTCTTTCTGTGAAAAATTAGTAATCTCAAGAATTAGACCATGAATTTTATTAGCAGGGAAGTACTTATCAAAGAACATCCGCAAACATTCTTCCTTGCTAGTAATACATCCAGGTTCTAAACAATTATACCAAGTTTTAGCACTTCCTCCCAAAGAAAAAGGAAACAATTTCAAGAAATGGTAGCGTTGGTTAATTTCACCTTTCCCAATTAACTCAGATAATTCATGCAAATCAGCAACGTGATCGAAAGGAAACTCATCCTCTCTCCCATAAAACTTAGACTTCTCAACCCTTTCAATGTGTTCAGGATCAATATTAAACTCATAGTCTTTATCATTAACTTTAATAGCTGAACCATTCATTTTATCAGTAACAGGGAAAAAGTCATCAAGAGGAGAATTTAAGTAGCTAGCAAGTTTATCCATTTCATCATAATCTGGACTCATGAAAGCCTTAATTATAGCATCCTCTTTCTCAGAAGAAGTTTCCATATCTTCACAATATTCCCTAGCTTCTAGTTCAGATTCCACATTTTTATAAATAGAAGATTCAGGATTCTCAGGTGTTTCAGTTAACTCAGATATTTCAGGAATTTCAGGTGTTTCAAGTGCCACTTCCTTGTCTATGCTACCACATGTTAAATCACTTTCATTACTAGTAGACATTTTAGACAATGGTGAACTAGAAACAATTTTTCCCCTTTTCTTAGGAACAACAGCAGAAGCAACATCAGGTGAAAAGTTTTTCCTACTTAGCAAGTCCTTACCTCCTCGAGTAGTGGAAGGCCTCACTTCCTTAGGAGTGGTCTTTTCCTTTCCCATGGTTAAGAACAAGCAAATGCAGCAAATAAATGATATCAAGTTGTCTTACCAATAAAGCTAGGCTCCCCGGCAACGGCGCCAGAAAACGTCTTGATGCCCACAAGTATAAGGGATCGCTGAAGTCTTTGTTGGGAAGTATTACCCCAAATTTATAGTTCGACACGATGGGAACACAAGAATATCAATAAGACTTTAGCAATTGAGGCGTCACTCTCAACCACACCTGTATATCAATAACTTGCAGCAGTAGTAGTGATGGCAGTAAAGGATTCAAGCGAGCAGAAATAAAACAGCAGTAGTAACAAGTATTTCCCAGTTTTCACCGGAAAAGTGAAAGTGTAACTCAGAGATTAAAAACGTAGGCATGAGGTGACAGCGGGGCGTTGCATGAATGAGATTGATCATATAATAAAGTAAAGCTAGCAATGGGGCTTTTTCTCTAACTCCGATATATGTAGGTATGTGTTCCTTAAATAGTTATGCGCACTAACAAAGAGAATTTGCACAACATCTATTACCCTACCTGCCCATTTCACCGGGGCCAACTTGGAACTACAGGTAATTAAGATCTACCCTTTCGTGAAGACCGGGACAATGCATTAACACTCCATGAACACATAGGATCCTCAAACTAGAACATCTCCCCCTTGTTTTCCCCAAACGTCACTTTTAGGGTTCGCAGGTTCGACATAACAACAGGTGATACACTTTGCAGGTAAATACTAAACTCAATTATATGATGAATCAAAAAGGTTCAGTACTGAAATCATGCCACTCGGGCCCTAGTAGCAAGCATTAAACATAGCATAAGTGCATCAACACAATACAAAAGCATCCTCAAGATAAACCCTAAGATTATCGAGCAAAGGGTAGCATTACATGATCAATCTCATCCAATCCCTATCTACCTCACATGCCTACAGCAAACTACTCACACATGGTGATGGTGAGGGAGCTCATGGTTGATGGAGATGAAGGCGGTGAAGATGGCGGTGAAGACGGCCTCCGGATCCTCCACCGGAGAAGAAATCCTGGATCGATCTGTCCCCCGAAACGACGATCGTGATGGTGGCGGCGGTGTGTTTCGCGAAAACTCCTCTCCCCCTAGGGCAAGTGTTTTTTCTCATATATGAAGGCATACGTCGAAGACCGGAGGCAAGACGGTGCCCGAGGCCCATTTGGGAGGGGCCCACGCGGCCAGGTACATGGGCCACGTGGGGCCACCCCTTTTGGCCCTCCGGCACCCCCTCGTGTCCATCTTTTGTCCATCTTGCTTCTTTTCCATAAAAAGTGACGTGGTATTTTTTTCCCGATTTTATTTCCTGCAAAAATAGCCAGGGGAGAGACTTTGCTTAAAACAGCGTCAGAAACAGCAGTTTTATTCGAATATGGAAGGATCTCGGAGCAAATTATGAGGCAAAGTGCTTGGAAAGTGGATGCATTTTGGATGCATCAATTATCCATAATCAATACAAGTTGTACAAGGAGTTGGAGAAGAAGAGGGATAAGACTCCTCCCCATATATTTAAGAGAATCCACTTGAGGAATCATTCGGGAGTGAGAAGACCGTGAGCTATGACCGGTGTTCTTCCTCTCTCCTTCTCCCTAGGTTTTCCTAGTTGATGGATTGAGGGTTGTCCTAGTGTTCCTTATGGTGTAGAATCCTTTAGCTGGCACTTTATCATCTAGAAGTAACATTTTTAGAGTCTTTTGCAATAATTTTTGACCTAACCCTAGGTTTCCAGCCTCAGGGCCGGACTCCGGAGACTCCGGTATGGCCGGAATCTCCGGCCCCTGAGACCGAAAACTCCGGTGTAGATCAATTTTTGGTGCTTTCGACTCTCCAATTGTTCCTTCTTTTTCCTCTCCTAGACATGTATGCTTATCCCCATGCTATCCTCTATCTCCTTTTTCACAGATAACAGGAGGTACAAGAATCCCGCTCACAACCCAATAAACCAACTCGGAAAGAAAAAAGGGGCACTCGGGCCTATCTTGACGTGACAGAGGATGGCTTTCTTGTGTAGCATGACAGAGGTGCTGCTGCAAGAGAGGCAAGGGAAGCTGCTGAACA
This sequence comes from Puccinellia tenuiflora, assembly GCA_012064385.1. NCBI lineage: Eukaryota > Viridiplantae > Streptophyta > Magnoliopsida > Poales > Poaceae > Puccinellia > Puccinellia tenuiflora. Next base: position 427,179 of record QRDG01001037.1, read on the forward strand.
GAAAAAGGCTGAGGCTGAATTTCTTGCAAATGAGAGGGCTAAGAAGGCTCATTATGAGAACATTACCTATGTGCTTGACTTGGACAAGGTAGAGTTTCGTTGTATGAGGGAGCAGCCATTCTTTGACATGCCTCAAGACTCCAACAATCCGCTCTTTTGGAGGAAAGAACAAGAGCTTGTGATGACGGAGATTTATGCAAAGTTGTCCACGACCAAGGCCGTTTGTGAGCAAAAGGTGCTCAATCTCACCTCCTTAAGCACTAAGCCGTACTTTCAAGAGGCCATATGGATTGCCCGGAAGCTTGGGCTTGTGAAGCTCATGTCCACTCAACAACACTTTGATATCAAGCTTGTGCATGAATTATTTGCCACCGTTCAGTTTGGGAAGGATGTCAATGTGACTTTGACTTGGATGACCGGGCCTATCCGGTGCGATTCCACTATGACGCACTTTGGTGAGTTGCTTGGGTATGAGTTTCGCAGTGGTGATGAGTCTAAAGGGAGGATAATGCATGTGGAGGGTTTGCACTATGAGAAGGGTCGGTTGGCTCCTCTTTATCTCAACAAGGCTTCCGTAGGTACAAACAAGGACTTGCTACCCACTTTCAACATCCTTCTTCGCATGTTTTGGTACAATATTGCCCCTCAAGTCGGAAATTTAGATGCTATTCGTGGTGGGTTGGTCAATCTTCTCCGCCAATCTTATGATGTTCGCAATGCCGGTGTGAATTGCCAAGGGTTTGAGATTGATGTCATGGACTTCATCAAGTGTGAGCTTCATTGGGCCGTCCATGAGAAGAAGACTCCTATTTATGCACCGTATGTGATGATTCTAATTCTCGACCGGGTACCATCTCTTAATCAAGAGCACTTCACTTTGCACAAGACCGACACTCTTCAAGTTCTCAAGCATGACAAGCCTTCTTCCTCAAGTGCTCCTTCACGAGTCCCTTTTGCTTCTAGTGATGAAGAAGAAGATGTGGCACCCTTACCGAGGAGAAGTAAGAATGCCGACCCTCCCTCATGGATTAGCAATGGCAAGGAGAATGTGACCAAGGAGATGGAGAAGCTCACTTGGTTCCAAAGGGTGACGATTCAGCATGAATGTGTGCCTTCACAAGGAGAACCACTAAGCCTACAAGGAAAGGAAGTTGATTATCTATAATCAATACAAGTTCTACAAGGAGTTGGATAAGAAGAGGGATAGACTCCTCCCCCATATGTTTAAGAGAATCCACTTGAGGAATCATCCGGGAGTGAGAAGACCGTGAGCTATGACCGATGGCATACCAAGCAATTCCCGTGGGCTGATTTTGACTTTGATGATGTGTCTTCTATGCCTTCTTCTTCGCGCAACACCGGAAAGGCACCTATGGGTGAGCAGGAGGTTGAAGATTATGATGATGAAGCTAGTGGTTCGGAGTATGATGATGACGATGATGAAGATGGTGATGATGATTGAGATGCCACCTAGGAGGACTCCGAGTGATTTTATGGGTCTCGTTAGCATCGCTTTTCTTCCTTTTTGGTGTCTCGATGCCAAAGGGGGAGAAAAGTTCTAGTAGGTCATCCGTGGGATTTGCATGGGTCGGGCACAAGCATTTGCTTTTACCATTTCTTGAGAGCATGTGTCCATTTATCTTTAGCTTGTTGAACTTTATGTGCTATGTTTGTTGAACTATATTTGCTATCTTTATGTGATATGTGGATCTTGGTGCCTATGTTAATTATTGTGGAGACATGGTTTCGGAAATTATCTATGGTTGAGATATTTGTGGGGTGATGTCGTGGTATTGTCAAATCTAGCGGAGACAGGGGTGCCATCCGGCTAGGCATACGCCGACGGTAGAGAGAAGACGTGGGGGGAGAAACGTAGCGGGATTCCTGTGACGGGATTACACACAGTTTACCCAGCTTCGGATCATACGACGGTGGCAGTGATCCTACGTGCTGCTATAAATCACTATAAGGCAATATGAGCCGATTACAATGGGGTTGTGTGTATAGCCTGGAAGGCTTGGTTGTGAGGGTCTGGAGTTCGTGCCCTAAGGCTTCCGTAGGCCGGCTTATAAAGGCGGCCGGTCCTAGGGCTTACAAGGAAAGTCCACCGACTAAGGTAATAGGAGTCCTAGACTAACACGGCTTCATTGTCTTCGTCTTGTGCACCAAGTCGGATGGTTACTGGGCCTTCGTCTTGGATCCTCCTTAGCCGGCTTTGCCTTCTCCTTGCGCTTCAGCATACTGGGCCGCCCGGTAAGCCAGCCGGCATTACCACCAGTGGGCCACCCTGGTATACTGGAATATGTGAATGTGGATGATACCCCTATTTGGTATATCCCCGACATTAGCCCCCGGAAAGTTTTGAGTTCTCCAGCGGCCGGCTTCTTCGACGGGCTTGAAGTAGTTTCGCCTTTGTTTGTCTTGTCTTGGTTAGACCGATGTAGAACTTGAAGCTTTGCCAAAGAAATTATCCGACATGTAATACCGAAATGCGACCGTCTTAATTGCCGTTTAAGATGGATTGACCAGGACGTCCGGGCTGATCGATTTTTATCGTGCCGGATTATGTCCAGTGGAACTCGTTCGATTTCCATGCTTCTGAAGTAGGTCGCGTCCAGTCTACTTTCAGAATTGAACTGCTCCCGCTGGGTGCTACCTTTATTCCATTGGGAACAAATTCAATTTGCATGTTTCAGAACCGAGTTTATTCCAAATAGTCGACCAGGAAAAAAGCTTCCATGTCCTGGTGGATACAGCCCCCGAGACTCATGTCGTCTTATGAAATAAGTCGGCATGAGACTCAGTAAATCCAATGGATGTAGCCCCCGAGCATCGATGAAGATGTACTTGAAAGTCGGCTCAATGCTTAGTAGAACTTGCATCGTTGTAGATCAAATGGTTGTAGCCCCCCGAGTCTCATGTCGGCTTATGAATTAAGGCGGCATGAGACTCGACGCAGCCCCCGAGCGTTCCATCGAAACTGTAATTTTGACGGTGTAACAGCCCCAGTTTGGTACCCTAAAATATGGGCCAAATTTTCACTTTTGCTTTGCAACATTGCATCATGGCATCCATTTAAATTGCTAGTTTAAATAAAACAAGTTTGGAAAGCAATTAATAGGAAACAAATCCAAATCCCAAAAATCTCCAACCCAAATGCAATTGCTCAACTTGGCAAATAAATTATTCTAGGACTTCCAAATTAGTCTAGGAAGTTCCAAGTTTACCTATTATAACAAATTGTCAAAATCCAATTATTGACAAGCCAAGTTTTAAAATTGAGAATTCAAATTGGTGCAAATCAAATCCTACTTTTGCAACCAAGTTAAACTTTCCAAAATTTCAAAATAAAATTATGGGGAGGCTATATAAATTTTTGCAGAATTTATAAAAATGGTTTAGTGCCTAAATTAAATTCACTAAACAGCCGCTGGACCAATTTGCAAATAAAGAAAATTGAGCCAGGGGGTTTTCGCGAAAACCATTTCTTCTCCACAGTGCCGCCCGACACTGGCGCCATGCCGAGGCGCCCATGCCGGCGTGCCCCCCCCCCCCTTGTGCGCATGCCTCCGTGGCCATGGTGGACAAGGACCCCCCTCCCCACGATGCCCTGGACGCCCACCTGCTCCTTCTCGCCTACCTGCTTCCCCGTTCCCTTTTCCTTCTCTCTCCCGGGATCGAGCTCCACCGTGCCGCCGCTCGCCACCGTCGTCTCGAGCCGCCCCGAGTAGATCGAAGGAGACCATCATCTTCGCCGCGTCCTCCTCTCCCTCCCTGTGTGTGGAATCGAGCCGGGGTGCCTCGGATAGCCGTCGTCATCTTCTTCTCCGTCCGCATCGGCCGAGAGCCGTCGAGCACGCGCTCGTAGCCGGCGTCCTTCCCCGCCGTCGTCGACCACGCCTCCGCGCTCAGGGTGAGATCTGCGTCCATTTTAGCCATCTTCCGCTCCCCCTCTCCCCCTCGCCGTCGCAGTCCTCGCCGTCGGTCGCCGTCGCTGCCGTAGCCGTGCGCCCGGCCTAGGCACCAGCCCGGCCGACCGAAGGCCGGTTGCCTCGGGTGGGTGCCCGGCCTGGACGCCCGGTCTGGGCCGGCTGTGGGCCGGAGGCCTCGGGCACCCTCCCGGCCTAGATCCCCAGCCTGGGCCGGCCAAAGGCCGATGGCTTCGGGCCTCTGCCCGGCTTGTGGCCCGGCCTGGCCAGCTGAAGGCCGGCCTGTCTGGGTTTGTTTTTCCTTTTTTGGTAAATAAAAACAAAATAAAATAATTGATATCTACTGAAATATTGCTCCAAAATTTGCAAATCAAATATCAATTTGTTCAGAAAAGCAACACCTACCTGTTGGTAACATTACCATACTCTTTTGAGTAAAATAATTTGCCTTTATTTAGGAAATCCTAAAATGGCATAAATAATATCTAATTTGGGAAAATCATAACTTGTTACATACTTAACCAAAATTTGTGAATAAAATATCAAAGTGTTCATCACTTCAACTACTATCAAACCATTCTAATATCAAATCATGGCAACAAATTTTACTTGATGTTATTCTTAAACTAATAAAAGGAATTAAATTTGAATAATTATTTAATTCACTATTTATTCCTCGATAATTGGAAAATCACAAATGAGGTACCAAAATGACTTGAAGAAGAAAACCTATCTAATCATGTCATGTTCATGCATATTTGAACCACTTTTGAGTAATTTAATAATGTATGAACAATGCGGTCACTAAGTTAAATATGGGGTTGTTTCCGAATAATTGCACTAATTACTTGGCACTCCATTTAATATTGTTAGTTAATTTATATGATGTTATCATTGCATGAAATTGACATATCATCATGATGGTGCATTGCACTTTGTCTCTGTGTTATTTATTTTGTTCTTCTATGATTGTTTGGGTATCGATAGATTCCGGAGTCGAGGTTAACCCTACCTACCCCGACGAGCAGTACTACACGCCCCGTCAGCAAGGCAAGAGATAACCTAACCTTCTTGGCATCTAGCATCCAATTGTTTTATAATCTTATTTTTATCCACCATAATATTGCATTCGATTCCAACGTCAATTTTGGTCAATACTAGAGTATCCTATGAATGCATGTTTTTCCCCGAACCAATACATGTTTCCCTACCTATGAACCCTAGGGTTGATGTGTTGGCCCGAGACAAAGATATACTTGTAGTTTTATATGCTTAGCCATGCTTAGTCAAATGCTATATTTTTTGTCCGTTGATTAAATTCCATAATATTGATGTTGATGGAATGTTGCGGACATGGTGGTTACGTGTGGTACTTAATTAAATTGCTAAAAGGCTTGGATGAGTTGCCATCGGGGATGGTGTTTTGCCTCATTCTTGCCGCCTAGGCTGAGAGTGCTTTTAGCTAGAACCAAGAACCGAGCGTGCTGCCATTGGTGGGAGTATGGGCTCCTTACTAACTGAATAACTTGTGCGGGCGTATCCAAGGGTCCTCTAGTTTGCTATTTCCATTTGCGCGTGAGTGTGTGGGTGGAAAAAGGATCGATGAGGATGGTGGTGTTTAGGGCGTGGCGATGGGGGCAGGGGCTGAAATAGGCTGGGTAAACTTGTCCTGTCGCCACAGATGACTCTTGGATAGTCTCATGCGAGGTAAAGGTTTAACCGCGCCCACTTGCCAGCTTTCCCCGGAAGAGAGCTAATCAGGCGAGCCGGACGGTACCAATGGGTAAATTAGTACACCCCTGTAGGGTAAATCTTTTCGAAAAGCCGTGTCCACGATTATGGACGAACTCTTGGGAAAGGCGGATTAGCTCATAGAGAACCTTAACCCTAATTAATTAATTTGGCAGCTAGAGGTTGCAACTCAACGTGTGTTTAAAAGGTTCATTTCCTCGAGGGTGATTCGGGGGAGTGCCTTGGTGGAGATGAGAGGTTTCTGGCTACAAGTTGGTTCAATGAGAACCGAAGATAAAAAGTTTACTATCTCATCCCCTTTATGAAAAACCTTCTGAGTAGTCGATGCCATGGGTCATTTATGTTTCTAAATTTTGAAAACTAGCTTTATGCAAAATAACTACCATACAGCTTTAGAGCCTCCCTCATCATTGGGCCTATATCGCCCTACTAAACTTGCGAGTACGTCGTACTCCGTCTCTCTTTGCTGCTTATATGTTTGTTTCAGAGGAGGACGACACCGAGCAGACAGGTGGGTTCTTCTTGGACATCAACGAGTAGTTCGGGGTTCCCAGGTGGTAGCTTGGGACGTCGTGGAACAAGCTGGCTGGGAAATGTTTATCTGTAGGCCTCGTAGGCCATATTTCAGATCTTGTTGTTAGACAACACTACTTCACTTTCGCATGATGTAATGATGGGTCGGTGACCCCTTTTGTGTAATTTGTATTCTTCTCGTTGTATGAGTTGCTATATGATCTCTTTGTTGTCGTAGAGTCTGTGATGTGCCAGTTGTTCTACAAGTCTTGATCTCCTTATTGTGCTTTGATAGCTATGCCAGTGTTTATGGCATGATCGATGTGTTGCATGCGAGCGGTAATCCCATGCCTTTCGATTGTGTAGCATAGCCTGTGGGTCACATAGCCTCTCTGCATAATTCCGGGGTCGGGGCGTTACAAGTTGGTATCAGAGCAAGACTGCCTGTAGGAAACCCTTTCTATTGGTCGATGTCGAGTCTAGTTCCTGAAAATTATCTATAACCTAAAAATGAGTTGTGAAAACCCTCTTAGGATTCTTTTTACTTCTTACCCAATTCGCTCTATCTCTGAGTCATCTTACCTCTATTTGATTTAACGGTGTTTCCGATCATCTGCAAAATTCTAATCTTTAGGATCACGGGGTTGGCTTCTACCTTTAGTTACTGGATAGCTCTGCTCGTCTGCCAATTCTAAAGCCCAAAGAGAGGAAGTATTGCAGATCATCAAGACATTCATTTGCTTTAGCCCAAGATCTTGAACCGAAGGTCCCGGAATGTGCTAGGGCTCTGGTGTAATGATTCATGGGGGTTGTCACCCTTGTGAGCATTATGCTATTGTGGGTCCTAGTACATGAAGCTGATCTTTAACCCAAGATCTTTTCCGTTGAACCCTGATGTTAAATGTCAAACCCTACATCAGGTTGGCAAAATTTGAAGTTAGTCTTCAAACTCGAGGTTGCAGCCGTAATTGTTTTCCTCAACAATGCTCTTCTCTATCACTAGCTTTAGCTAGACTCTCTGTCAGGGAACCATCTGAATCACGACAGGATTGCTCTTAGCAAGTTTTCATCAATGTTTGTGATTCCTCCAATAACCCTCATTCATGAAACCCTTTCGGCACTAGTTGTCGGAAGAGTGCTAACAAAGGCTTCTGCAATATCTTGGTATTGTTGTTAGCCTGTTTCTTGCTCTAAATCTGTTGTCCGACCTCTATCTGTCAGATGACCGTCAAGTTTATCATGCATTGGGGTTTTCTGATGCATGTTATTCTTGTGGTTCGTCAAGACATTCCACTTCGGGATGTCAGGAGAAACAACCTCCGGTACCTTGTCCATTTCTCGGACCAGGTCAAAGGATTGTGACTCGCGGAGTAAAAGCTTGTCTAGTTTTTGCTCCGTTCCACCGTGAAGTGTCACACTCCTTTATATCAAGAGGTCGTGCTTAGTCTCATGGCGTACTTGATGAAGTGATGCTCTTACCCTTCCTTATCCATCTACCTCCGAGCTACTCGGGCTCGAGAATGTTGAGGATGAATATCGTTGTGGTACTCGGATATTCTTAGCAATTGTTATTGTTTTGAAATCCAAAGACTTTGGTGGCACTCTTAGCATGACTAGTAACCATATCATCGAGCTGAGTTGTCTGAGCTGCCAAGTCCATTTCGTTCAGGTGCACACCTTCGGTCAACGAGTTAGATTCATGTCGAAACTCTCAAGACCACATTCTTTGCCTTGAAAAGCAAGATTTTTCCCTCTCGCAACCAGAGACATGCGGTGGTTCGTGAATTCCTGGATGTCTTTCTGGAAGTACTTTCGTGTTGTCCCCTGACCGTGTGGTCGAGTATTATGGGAAACTTATCAGAATCATCTTCGTGTTATCACGTAGTGCGTGTTCTGTATGATTGGAAGTGCTCTTCTCTGGTCCATGTGAAATGGTTGACATATGTCGCCAGGGGTCCGAGTGAAGTTCACTGTGTCTCCTCGAAATAATCAAAAGTTGGTCATGCATGTGCGGATTGTTGTTGAGATGGTAGGTTGTTACCTCCAGTTCTCTAAATACGTCATGTATGCCACGGACCGAGTTGTTCTGGAATAAGAAGAAGTCGGCAAAATCTCATCATCTTACCGGTGTTTCCCGATCATGACTCAGTTGTGCTTCAGTGATTGGAGTACATGCTGGTTCAATTTTCTCTTCGAAGTCGAGACCCCATGGAACTTGCAATCTAGCCCTTACTCTGGAGCTTGACACAGTGGCCCGTGTCTTGAGAAAAACTAGTGACCCCACCTTTGTCAGTTTTCGCAGCCTCCCCCTCCAGACCTACTGAGCCTGAAGTATCTATACCCCTAACCAAATCTGAACTGCCATCAGTAATGTGGTTGGTGTTTATCAAAAAGTATGACCTAGACCTAGTTGTAACCCCGACAAGTTCGGTGGTGAGGTTCACGCACCTCACCAGAAGGCCTATCGACGAAATCTCTTAGATCTTTAGAATCAACCCCTCTCCGTGAGGATCATGTAGAACATGTTCTAGGAGTTTTCACTTATGGTCCTTTCTCTACCGTCAAGGACGACCTTCGCTTGATGATCGATTGGAGGCTAATCCGAAGCCTGAGTGTGATATCTAGAACCTCAAGGAGAACCTTACCACAGAGTTGCTAAATAGCTATCAATCGATCCCCCTACTCCCTGTATCTTGGGAATAGCTAGTGTATAAGGTTTTACCTCTCTATCTAAGGGTGGACCAATGCTATATCTATCGCTCCTAGGTGAACCCAAAGTTTTACCCAAGCACATGGACATTGTGTGAATTCATCAGTTCCGTTAGAGCCAAGCTTTTAACCTCAAGGAAGCGTCTGGTATGTCGAAGGCGTGGAGTCCAAAAAATGTCTTTCTCCTCACGGTGCTTCATATCTCTACGGTCTACGCATCGGAGTGGGTTGAAGTGACGTCTTGGTCTTGGATAAAGATCCTGAACAAAGTGATCGGTTGTCCTATCCTCGGCTCGACCTTCGTTTGGTCAAGTTGTTCCTAGTTTTTTCTTCAATGGCTTGTGGATTTGGGCAAAGTTCATTTTTGTCCGTCACCTTAAGCTACCTTCTGCCCTTCCCGCCGCCTCGGCATGTCATGTTGGTTAGCCCAATCTATGCAACGAGGAAGATACGTGTTGTCATGTTTTCCTTCTCTCTACTTCTACTCTAGAATCTCGGGACGAGATTCCTATAAGGGGGTAGATTTGTAACAGCCCCAGTTTGGTACCCTAAAATATGGGCCAAATTTTCACTTTTTGGCTTTGCAACATTGCATCATGGCATCCATTTAAATTGCTAGTTTAAAATAAAACAAGTTTGGAAAGCAATTAAAAGGAAACAAATCCAAACCCCGAAAATCTCCAACCCAAATACAATTGCTCAACTTGGCGAAAAAGTTATTCTAGGACTTCCAAATTGTCTAGCAAGTTCCAAGTTTACCTATTATAACAAATTTTCAAAATCCAATTATTGACAAGCCAAGTTTTAAAATTGAGAATTCAAATTGGTGCAAATCAAATCCTACTTTTGCAACCAAGTTAAACTTTCCAAAATTTTAAAATAAAATTATGGGGAGGCTTTATAAATTTTTGCAGAATTTATAAAAATGGTTTAGTGCCTAAATTAAATTCACTAAACTGCTACTGGACCAATTTGCAAATAAAGAAAATTGAGCCAGGGGTTTTTTGCAAAAACCGTTTCTTCTCCACAGTGCCGCCCGGCACTGGCGCCATGCGGGGCGCCCATGCCGGCGTGCCCCCCTTGCGCGCATGCCTCCGTGGCCATGGTGGACAAGGACCCCCCTGACACCCTGGAAGCCCACCTGCTCCCATTCGCCACCTGCTTCCCCGTTCCCCTTTCCTTCTCTCTCCCGGGACCGAGCTCCACCGTGCCGCCGCTGCCGCCGCTCGCCGCCGTCGTCTGGAGCCGCCCCGCGTAGATCGAATGCGACCATCATCTTCGCCGCGTCCTCCTCTCCCTCCCCATGCATGGAATCGAGCTGGGGTGCCTCGGATAGTCATCGTCGTCTTCTTCTCCATCCACGTTGGCCGGGAGCCGTCGAGCACGCGCTCGTCGCCGGCGTCCTTCCCCGTTGTCGTCGACCACGCCTCCGAGCTCAGGGTGAGATCCGCGTATGTTTTAGCCATCTTCCGCTCCCCCTATCCCCCTCGCCATCGCGGTCCTCGCTGTCGGTCGCCATCGCTTCCGGAGCCGTGCGCCCGGTTTAGGCACCAGCCCGGCCGGCCGAAGGCCGGATGCCTCGGGCGGGTGCCCGGCCTGGACGCCCGGTCTGGGCCGGCTGTGGGCCGGAGGCCTCGGGCACTCTCCCGGCCTAGATCCCCAGCCTAGGCCGGCCAAAGGCCGGAGGCTTCGGGCCTCTGCCGGCCTGTGGCCCGGCCTGGCCGGCTGAAGGCCGGCCTGTCTGGGTTTGTTTTTCCTTTTTTGGTAAATAAAAACAAAATAAAATAATTGATATCTACTTAAATATTGCTCCAAAATTTGCAAATCAAATATCAATTTGTTCAGAAAAGCAATACCTACCTGTTGGTAACATTGCCATACTCTTTTGAGTAAAATAATTTGCCTTTATTTAGGAAATCCTAAAATGGCATAAATAATATCTAATTTGGGAAAAATCATAAGTTGTTACATACTTAACCAAAATTTGTGAATAAAATATCAAAGTGTTCATCACTTCAACTACTATCAAACCATGCTAATATCAAATCATGGCAACAAATTTTACTTGATGTTATTCTTAAACTAATAAAAGGAATTAAATTCGAATAATTATTTAATTCACTATTTATTCCTCGATAATTGGAAAATCACAAATGAGGTACCAAAATGATCGGAAGAACAAAACCTATCTAATCATGTCATGTTCATGCATATTTGAACCACTTTTGAGTAATTTAATAATGTATGAACCAATGTGGTCACTAAGTTAAATATGGGGTTGTTTCCGAATAATTGCACTAATTATTTGGCACTCCATTTAATATTGTTAGTTAATTTATATGATGCTATCATTACATGAAATTGACATATCATCATGATGGTGCATTGCACTTTGTATCTGTGTTATTTATTTTGTTCTTCTATGATTGTTTGGGTATCGATAGATTCCGGAGTCGAGGTTAACTCTACCTACCCCGACGAGCAGTACTACACGCCCCGTCAGCAAGGCAAGAGATAACCTAACCTTCTTGGCATCTAGCATCCTATTGTTTTATAAACTTATTTTTATCCACCATAATATTGCATTCGATTCCAACGTCAATTTGGTCAATACTAGAGTATCCTATGAATGCATGTTTTTCCCCGGAACCAATACATGTTTCCCTACCTATGAACCCTAGGGTTGATGTGTTGGCCCGAGACAAAGATATACTTGTTGTTTTATATGCTTAGCTATGCTTAGTCAAATGCTATATTTTTGTCCGTTGATTAAATTCCATAATATTGATGTTGATGGAATGGTGCGGACATGGTGGTTACGTGTAGTACTTAATTAAATTGCTAAAAGGCTTGGATGAGCTGCCATCGGGGATGGTGTTTTGCCTCATTCTTTCGCCTAGGCTGAGAGTGCTTTTAGCTAGAACCAAGAACCGAGCGTGCTGCCATTGGTGGGAGTATGGGCTCCTTACTAACTGAATAACTTGTGCGGGCGTATCCAAGGGTCCTCTAGTTTGCTATTTCCATTTGCGCGTGAGTGTGTGGGTGGAAAAAGGATCGATGAGGATGGTGGTGTTTAGGGCGTGGCGATGGGGGCAGGGGCTGAAATAGGCTGGGTAAACTTGTCCTGTCGCCACAGATGACTCTTGGATAGTCTCATGCGAGGTAAAGGTTTAACCTGCGTCCACTTGCCAGCTTTCCCTGGAAGAGAGCTAATCAGGCGAGCCGGACGGTACCAATGGGTAAATTAGTACACCCCTGCAGGGTAAATCTTTTCGAAAAGCCGTGTCCACGATTATGGACGAACTCTTGGGAAAGGCGGATTAGCTCATAGAGAACCTTAACCCTAATTAATTAATTTGGCAGCTAGAGGTTGCAACTCAACGTGTGTTTAAAAGGTTCATTTCCTCGAGGGTAATTCGGAGGAGTGCCTTGGTGGAGGTGAGAGGTTTCTGGCTACAAGTTGGTTCAATGAGAACCGAAGATAAAAAGTTTACTATCTCATCCCCTTTATGAAAAACCTTCTGAGTAGTCGATGCCATGGGTCATTTATGTTTCTAAATTTTGAAAACTAGCTTTATGCAAAATAACTACCATACAGCTTTAGAGCCTCCGTCATCATTGGGCCTATATCGCCCTACTAAACTTGCGAGTACGTCATACTCAGTCTCTCTTTGCTGCTTATATGTTTGTTTTAGAGGAGGACGACACCGAGCAGACAGGTGGGTTCTTCTTGGACATCGACGAGTAGTTCGGGGTTCCCAGGTGGCAGCTTGGGACGTCGTGGAACAAGCTGGCTGGAAAATGTTTATATGTAGGCCTCTTAGACCATATTTCGGATCTTGTTGGTAGACAACACTACTTCGCTTCCGCATGATGTAATGATGGGTCGGTGACCCCTTTTGTGTAATTTGTATTCTTCTCGTTATATGAGTTGCTATATGATCTCTTTGTTGTCGTAGAGTCTATGATGTGCCAGTTTTTCTACAAGTCTTGATATCCTTATTATGCTTTGATAGCTATGCCAGTATTTATGGCATGATCGATGTGTTGCGTGGGAGCGGTAATACCATGCACATCGATTGTGTAGCATAGCATGTGGGTCACATAGCCTCTCTGCATAATTCTGGGGTCGGGGCGTTACAGACGTGCTGTAGCCCCCGAGGCTCATGTCGGCATGAGGCTTGATGAGAACATCTCGCCGGGCAACAGGGCGCAACGCCAATCTGTTTAAAACCCAGGAGGCGGCTGAATGAAAACATCTCGCCGGGGTAACAGTGCGTGATGCCAATCTGTTTTAATCCCAGGAGGCGGCTGAACACGAGTCGGCTTGCAGGAGACGTCCTTGATGAAGCGACAATAAACCACCTGTACAATAGACAATAACTGCATTAAGCTGTACTTTTAATGCAAGCTGAATAATTGTAAGGCCTAAGCCGACCGTTTTTTCAACAAAAACATTGGGTTGCAGATTATCTGCGGTACACCCTTAAGTTTTTTGGCTTATGCACTTTAGCCATATTTCGTGTGTTAGCAAACCTCTAGCACGGAACGTCTGCGGGGCAACAGGGATGCAATACCAAGCTGTTTAAACCCAGAACAAGCGGCCGGCCTTTGGTGCCAAAACACCTACTTAGGCAACCCAGCACATAAGCGATCAGATGAATACTCTTAGGCGGACAAATATTAATTTGTAAGGCAACATGGCCAAAAAGTATCAGAAACATAACCAATAGCACGAAGCAAATTCGGGTTGACATTGATAGCTTAGTATATATGTTTAAGGGAAATAAAAGATGGCACGATCTCAAAGAGCGAACCAGAATTTATTTCATTACCATAGGTAATGTTAACGGGAGAGAATTGCTGAAAAACTTAGCTTTTTGGTGCTCTTAGCGTTAATAACGCGTAGGCTGGGATGCGGCGATGAGTAGGCCGCGAAGGCAATTAAGCCGGACCGCAACGACTAAATACTGTCGCGACGACAAATTAAGTCGAACTACGACGGCGAGTAGGCCACGACGGACCTGCCTAAGCCGGGCGTGGCGTAGATGATGATGAACTCGTCTAAACCGGGATAAAGAGGAAAAAAATTGATTATTGTCGGGTTGTCACGTAAGCCGGAACAACGACGATCAATACATCGTGCCACGTCAGCAATTAAGCTGGAACGCGACGACGGGTACGCCAAAAGACGACATGCCGCGCCGGCAATTAAGCCGAAACGCGACGATAAATACGTCAGAGAGACGTCATGTCCTGTTAGCAATTAAGCTGGACACGACGATAATTACGCCGAAAGGCGACGGGCCGCGTTAATGATTAAGCCGAAACGCGACGATAAATATGCCGAAAAGGCAACATGCCGCGTCGGCGATTAAGCCGGAACGCAACGATAATTACGTCGAAAAGGCGTCTTGTCACATAGATGATAAGTTGACTGTGAAGGCATCATGTCCTGTTAGCAATTAAGCTGGACATGACGATAAATACGCCTGAAAGGCGACGCGCCTCGTTGGAGATTAAGCCGAAACGCGACGATAAATATGCCGAAAAGATGTCATGTCTGTTAGCAATTAAGCTGAACACGACGATAATTACGACAAAAAAGGCATCTTGTCGCGTCAGTGATTAACCTGGAACGCGACGATAAGTATGCCGTGAAGACGTCATGTCATGTTAGTAATTAAGCTGGACACAACGATAGATATGGCAAAAAGGCAACGTGCCGCGTCGGCGATTAAGCCAGAACGCAACAATAATTAGGCCAAAACTTTGACATGAATTGTCATCCACCTTCATTATACTTGTGGTACTAATTGCATGTTCATGTATGTGATTAGCGTTCTGGCCGGAAAATCCATGCAAATAATTTAGACGCTCAGGCCACAAAATCCCTGCATGCAGTTGTTTTTGGCCTTCACGCGATTGCTTGATTGGATTGGTCCATCATTGATGTGTTCTTATGCTTTCTTGGGACCTGACCCGGCTTGTGAGCTGCTCATACAATCATGAGGAAACTGATCTTTGGTCATGCGTTGGTAGACCTGGCCATTTCTCGGGCCGGGCCTGGCTTAGAAAAAGCCCGATGTAGAAAATCTAGGCCGAACCCGGTCCCAGCCTGACTATCAGGCCGCAGAAATCGGGCCCGAGCCCGGCCTGGCCCGACCAAAGCCCGATAAAGCCCGACCGGCCCAGCCTGACAGAAACTGAAATCCAGTTTTCCTTAACCCTGAGCCCGGCCGCCCGACCGTCGGGCCCAAAATACAGGCCCGAGCCCGACCCAATAGTACAGCCGGGCCGGGCCAGGCCGGGCTTTTTTGGGCCGGGCTGCCCATGGCCAGCACTATGCGTTGGTCATGATCGCCACGCATGAATGGACTTGTACTTGGTCGCAGCGGACATGTGCAGCTGGATGGCACGCCCGTCAAATTGGAGCGCCAGTACAACAAGGCACAAGTAGCAGAGGTACAGGTGCTCGTCCGGTGGCAGACTTTAAACGAGGCGGCACGGCAACGTGTCCGATGCGTATGGTGGCGGAGACGAAATCAAATTTGACCACCGCCACGCGTGAACTGGATCCGAAAGGAGGAGGCTTCCCGCAGGTAAACAACTCGGCGAGCTGGAGCCAAAACGGATCTCACGCCGCGACGAAGACGCGTATCGTGATCCAAAGCATGGCTGCTGACGAAATTGAATGCACCGAAGAGGACGAGCCGGCCAGATGCAATCTATCGTCCGACTCTTATGTCGCGACATTGCTTAGCCAATGCTGCTGTGCGGACGAGGAATTTGCCGCTTAACCCTGAGGTTGCTTGACGACGACGCCGCCATGTTCACGAGGACACGTGAACCACCGCCTCTGTTCATGTCGAGTTTGAGCGTGTTGACGCAGATGAGCCGGCCAGATGCGATCTGACTGATAATGTCGACGTTGAATATGTCGAACTGTATCAGCCTGTTAGATGCAATCTGACTGACGATGACGATGTCGATCCCGCCCGGATCGTCGCCTTGACGCCTCTAGCCCCACGGTGGGCGCCAACTGTTGTGGTATTGTCAAATCTAGCGGAGACATGCGTGCCATCCGCCTAGGCATATGCCGATGGTAGAGAGAAGACGTGGGGGGGGGAGAAACGTAGCGGATTCCGATGACGTGGGGAGAAGATGGTGACGTGATCCTACGTGCTGCTATAAATCACTATAAGGCAATATGTGCCGATTACAATGGGGTTGTGTGTATAGCCTGGAAGGCTTTGGTGTGAGGGTCTGGAGCTCGTGCCCTAAAGCTCCGTAGGCCAGCTTATAAAGGCGGCCGGTCCTAGTGCTTATAGGGAAAGTCCACCGACTAAGGTAATAGGAGTCCTAGACTAACACGGCTTCATTGTCTTCGTCTTTTGCACCAAGTCGGATGGTTACTGGGCCTTCGTCTTGGATCCTCCTTAGCCGTATTTGCCTTCTCCTTGCGCTTCAGCATACTAGGCCGCCCGGCCACCCTGGTATACTGGAATATGTACATGTCGATGATACCCCTATTTGGTATATCCCCAACAGGTGAGATGCATTGGAACTATCTAGTTATCCTTATGCATAAGGTATGATTTTTATCACAAATCTCAACTTATCTAATGTCATGTCTCTTTGCTTTGCAAATGAAATTCTTGTCTATATATCATGTCATATTTCTTTGTGGTGTCCTTTTCTTATATGTGTGCCTCCCTCTATAGGCAACTTGTTGACATGCACACATTTAGGGGGAGGTGCCATTTTTTTTACATGATATGATCTATATTTTGGCAAATCCTAGTGTTGTCATCTAACACCAAAAAGAGGGAGATTGAAAGAGCATTTTCTAAATCCTAATTGGTTTTGTGTGTTAGTTAACAACACTAGCGATTATCTAATGTGATGCTAAGTACTGCAGGATTATTGACATAATTATTACCTTGAGCATCAACCACCAAAAAGTAAGTTTTGGAAGAGTTTTATTGTTGCAGGTCAATCTCAGGCCGGAGTCTCCGGTATGCCAGGACCGGAGTCTCCGGTCCCTAGATTTCCCTACCTTGTGCCAAAGTGTGGTGCGCCTCTGATGTCTGTCCGGAGGATCACCGGAGGGTGTCCGGAGTCTCCGGCCTGCCGGAGTCTCCGGCCTTTGGAGACCGGAGTCTCTGTTCCTGTCCGCTTCATCGACAAAGTCTCCGTGGGTCTGCGGAGTCTCCGGCCACACCGGAGTCTCCGGTCCCCCCGACCGGAGTCTCCGGCCCTCCCATTATGGCCAACGTGTGGTGCGTCCCTGTTGTTCGACCGGAGGGTCCCCGGAGGGTGTCCAGAGTCTTCGGCCAGCACCGGAGTCTACGACCCTCTAACACCGGAGTCTCCGGTCCAAGTGAAGTCCAACGGGCAGATTTTTCAGAGGGGTATAAATACCCATCCACCTACTTCCAGCCAGCCAGCTCGACCAACATTAAATGAGCCCTAATTTCTCAGAGCTCAAATCAACTAGATCTCCCAATTGCTCCATCCAAACTCGTTGATCTTTGGAGGATTGAAGGAGGAGGCCCGGGTCTACATCTTCACAAATCCGTTCTTCATTTCCCCCTCATTTACTTGATGGATTTCGTTTCTAGGGTTTGCTTGTAACCTCTAGATTCATCTTGCTTACTACTTGTTGTATTGTGACAGATTTGTGATTTGGAAGCCCCCGATTAAGTTGTGGGTGTGTGCCCAAGAACGTTGTAAAGGCTCCGGATTCCGCCTTAAAGAATTCCGATAGTGGAAGGTGAACTTAACCCTTGCGGTGAGGTTCATTGGAGAATAGGGTGAGGCCTTTTGAGGCATCTTGAGTAGGCCTTTGTGGCGAGCTCACACCCCTCCAACAAGACGTACTCCCTTAACAAGCAGTAACTCGAGAATACATCCTTGTCTCTGCGTGCTTTTACTTTAGGTTATCTCTATCCCCTCATAGCTCTTACTTGTATCGTGATAATTACCTAGTGCTAGTTGTAAGCTTGTCATATAGGTAAATTAACCATAGTTGCATATCTAGAGAATTTACCTTTGTGTCAAGCCTAAATTGAAAAATAATTAAAATTTGGTGTAGCACATATTCATCCCTCCTCTAGGTGCCCATACGATCATTTCAGATACTACTCTAAACAGTTTAGCATAGCCATACTAATAATACCTAACATGCTTTTACTAAGAAAAAATACTCCAACATGCATATACACAAAATAACAGGAAATTCATGAATGTGCCACTTGCCTTTCGAAAGTTGTAGTTGCTCACACACTCTTTTCAACGAATTAAGGACGCTGCACTCTGATCAATCTACAAACATTCACACAACACACAAATAAATTCACCATACAAATGCAACATTACATAACATGTATGCATGCATGGATGCAATTTTGTTCACACCAAAATATCACAAAATTATTTTTGTAAGCACTCTGTCTAAAGGTTAGTACTAAATAAGTTTAAAAAGTGAAAATCATTTTTAATGATTTAACAAATTTGATGATTTGTAAAAGGTTAAACAATGCATTTGAATAACCAATAATAAAATATAAGCTCCAAAAATTATGTTTATTATACTACTATAGAGAGGGTCTCAAATGCTAACATTAGCAAAAAGAATCACCTAAAATTAAATTACAGAATTAAAACTATAGTTAAAATAATGCTTTACATGATTCTGTAAATAAAAGTTAGTGGACAATTAAAATATATGTTTTTAATATACCATTGTATTCTACACGTACATACGAATCCATAGACTACAAAAACATTGAAAACAGAGTTACAGTTGATTTGATATGGAATTAACAAGTTTTAACAATTTTCTGGAAATTTAAAACGATTTAAAAGTAGCTGAGCGATCTGATTGGTCCGTACCGGCAGGCGGTCGCGCGGCGGACGTGGACGCGGACGGGATCGCGGCGACGGCGGTCGCGGGGCAGACGCGGCACTTGGTCGCCGGAAACGGCGGAGACGGCGGTGCACGTGCTCGGGTGATGTTATGGTTGTTCTGTTGCTGCCACGGTTCGTCCGTGATGTCTTTTGTGTTCCCCTCCTTGCGACGAAGACTATGGAGTCCTTGGTGGCTTACCTCGGTGACTCGTTCAGCGGTGACGACGACGTCTCGAGCTTCCGGTCCGGCGGCGCTCCGGCGACGAGAACGAGCTCCCTGGTGCATGGTTTGCGAAAAAGAAAGTTTTGGCAAGCTAGAAAGGGAGAGGGCTTTCTAATGGACTAGGTTGAAGATGCTCAGGTTGACCGAGTCGATGGCGACAACCTCTGAAACTTGAATGGCGGAGACGACAGGGGTGATGCGGACAACGACCTATCCGTGACGCATGGCCATGTCCTGGAGGTATTAATGTATTATACCATTAGTAGAGCTTACTGGTAGAAGAAATTACAGGAGTGTTGGTTGTACACGCCGTACCGTTCCGATGAACTCGAGCAGATCCAAAGGAAGACGGCGATGGCACGGGATACCCAGAGCTCCTCCCGAGAAAATTTGTGTATGAAAGTAGTGGAGGACGACAAGGGGCTCAAAGTGACAGCTCGTCTCGTATTAGTACGGACAGAAGAGAGAGATCGGGAGACGAATGTCTATCGTTGGCATTCAGTTCACCGCATTGGTCTGGACGTTTGAGGCATTGAAGTCTAGAAGAAACGGTCACACAATTTTGGGAGATGAGGAGGGAGAGAGTAACAGCCATACCAGTTCGTGCTCTTGTACGTGAAGGTCACGAGGAAGGAGACAACCAGGTCGTTCGGCCTAGTTGGGCCAAGTTTCGGCCCAGTCTGGGCCGCCTCACTTTTTTTTGTTTCTTTTTCTTTTTCGGGTTTTCTTTATTTCTTTCATATCTTTTGTTTTAAGTTTCCAAATGATTTCAAACCAATTTCTAAAAAAAATTAGAAACAAGATTTGTCATTTAAAATATTCAAACACATTTTTCCAACACATTTCAAAATTTGAAAAAAATGCATAAATGCTTATTTGATACCTTTATGACATTTTATAAAATAGGGTTTTATAAATTCCCATTTTTTTTATATTTTCATATTTATGTTCAAGTTTTGAGTAATTTATTTTATTCAAAACCAAAGTTTCAATTTTTAGTGATTTTTAAAATTTTCAAAATCCTGGGATGTTACAGTTGTAGACTTGTAGGTGAGTTAAATAAAGGTATAATTGTGTGTGTGTGCACAATGATACGTGTGTCAGTGTGTGCGGTGATATCCAGACACATCTAATTCATAACATCTATTGTTCACTGCACCTCAAATCTTGGTTTGAATCGTGTACACTAATTTTTTTTGTGTATCATAGTTTCTCAACATCTATTGAATTTGCATGAACCTCAGTGTGGTCTTTTAAGAGCATCTCCACGGGGGGTCGTAAAAGGGGCCGTAAAGCTCAACTGGGGCGCCGGACAGAAAACAGGCCACACCGGAGGGTCGCAAAGCCTTTGTCCGGCACCGCGAACAGGGCCTCCAACTTTGGTGGCTGCCTTCATGGTGCCGGACATTGTCCGGCCCGAGCCTCCGACAGATATGGCCCGCCCGTCATACACACGAACGGTTTCTTCCCCGGCTTAATGAGTGGCGTAAATGTTGTCGGTTTCCCACGTGACGCGACGCAGCGGAGGCAGGCGGCGCAGCATGCAGGCGGCAGGCGACGCGACTGGCCGGCCACGCGGCGCATTAACACGCTGGCAAACCAAGCGCCAGTCCACGCGCCGGCACCGCGGTCTGCCCAGCGGCCAACACAGTGTCCCCCTCGGGCGCCCCGCCGCCGCTCGGCATTATACCTCGGTGTATTAAAAGGAGCGTGCCCGGCGGTACCACCCGCACATCTCCTCTCCCTCCACGCCGTGCCACTCTCCATCTCCACACCTCTCCCGCCCCCGCCACCATGAACAACTACGAGGCCGGTGGCAGCTCGGGCGGCACGTACCGAGGAGGCCGCACCCTCCTGATCGAGGATGCGCGGGCCTTCCACCGGTACGGCCTCCTCGTGCCGCCGGACTTCCGCCTGCCCAAGAACTGGGTCATCATCTACGGCGGCCTCACCGTGCCGCCGCTCCCCAACGGTCCGGATGAAAGAGCATGGTTGCCCCCATGTGTGGTTTTGGTAATTAATTACAATCCTTATGGACTAATGTTTGTATTGAGTTACATTTGTAGGTTTGGTCCATATGCATTGCTAGATCTCGATATGTTGGAGTCAAGGTGTAACAGCCCCAATTTGGTACTGTAAAATTTGAGCCAAAATTTCACTTTTTAAGTTCTTCTTGCATCATGGGATCCATACTTAATTTGCTTAACAAGAAATAATGCTATAGCAACAATCAATAAATCAAAATGAATTTAACTCCTTTCCTTGATTGGTGATGCATCTAAAATGCATACATGAACTTTGCACTATAATAGTTATATTCCATTCATATTTGCATCATATAAGGGGTATATTACTATTATTTAATGATTTTTGGTAATTTATAATGATTTCCCCTTTATATGGAATTAATCCTGCGCAGGCAGAAAACCCGTATTTCTTTCTTTATTTGTTTCAGGACCTTAACGACGTCATAATTAGCTATAAATTTAGGGGGGTCATTATTTTGGAAGGAGAAGATTTAGGAGCGAAAGAAGTCAATGAACGGAGGCCGGAGGACCAAAAGGGGGGGTCCCACGCGGCTACAGTACCAGGCCGCGTGGGCCCATCCAATTTGGCCCTCGTGGCCCCGTTTGCATCGATCCTTCGCCCAGAAGCATCCTCGTGACCTAAAAACGCCTATATAAAAGGTCCCCCGACGTTTTCCAGAGGGAGGCGGTGGAGAAACGCAAAACCAGAAACAGAGGGCTGCCGCCGGAGAAGATCGGAGGGGGGAAATGCCACCGGAATCCACCTCCGGAGGGCTCCACCCCCTCCGGCGTGTTCATCATCAACTTCTATAGCAAGATCATCTCATCTCCACCATCTCCATGATGAGGAGGGAGTAGTCCCTCATCGGGGCTGAAGGCTCATGCCGGTAGCTATGTGGTTTATCTCTCTCTCCAATGGTGTGATCTTTATGTGATCATGAGCTTTGTAATCTAGTTGAATCCATAGATGGTACTCTTCTTTATCTTATGAATTATCCTACTCAAGTGGTTTTATGATGTGATTGCCGGAGTCACCTTTGTCCCATGGTGTGAAGTTGACAGTGTGTGCACCGTGTGTGGCTCTTAGGCTAAAGATTACATGAATACTTATCATGAGTTATTATTTGTGGTAGATGTCTCTATGAAATTGTGGTGTTTGTCTAGTACTATTTAGGGAGCTCAAGTTGGCAGTGTGGGGTTCCCTAGATGTGGAATGCAACTTTAAGGTGTGCTTTTATAGCCCTACACAGTGGATTGGTGTTCTTTATTCAACCAAAAATTAATTCAGAGTAGCATAATGAGGAGGAAATATCTATGTATTCAATTATATTATTATTGTTGAGAGTGTCCACTAGTGAAAGTATGATCCCTAGGCCTTATTCCCAAAGCACCGTTTACACCTTTGTCTTGTCCTCTTGCATTAAAGAGGATTGGCACACTTTCACACTCTTGTTCCCTTGTCTTGTCCTCTTGCATTAAAGAGGATTGGGACACTTTCACATTCTTGTTTTGTTACATTAAACTTCTATCCATTAAATCAACCATCTTGTTCTTTAAACTTGTCTAGTGCATAATCAACTAAAACTTGTGACACTTTAGTTGTAAGGAATAGATAACTTTTCCTTCTTGCTCCTGTGGATCGATACCCTACTTCCACATTGAGAGGTGCTACAGTGATCCCCTGCTCTTGGGGGTTAGCAAGTACTTTTCTAGCGCCGTTGCCGGGGAGCGTAGCGCTTAAGTTTCTATTCTTGTTTGCACTAGATATTTATTTTCAGTTTTGCATATACTCTAGTTTACTTTCAGTTTTGCATTTAGTTTAGTTTCACTTTCAGTTTTGCATTTATCAAAAACCCCAAAAAAATAGAAAATGGAAAACAACACAAAAATTAGAGAGCTTTATAAAATTTATCTTGAAATTGGTCATGATGCTTTTGAAGAGAAAATTAAAAAACCTATGGAACTTTATTTGCATAACAATCATGCTAGTAGCTATGTTATTAGTATGATTTCTTTGAATGCTATTATTGCTAATGCTATGGAAAATTCTAAGCTTGGGGAAGTGGGTTTTGATGAATATGATCTTTTTAGTCCCCCAAGCTTTGAGGAGGAAATTTGCTTTGATGATACTATGCCTCCTATATATGATGATTATAATGATGAATGTGATCTTTTCAGTCCACCTACTATTGAGCATAAAGTTTATTATGATTATGTTATGCCTCCTATATATGATGATTATGAATGTTTTACTCCCACTATTACTAATGAGAAGGATTTTACTTATGTGGAGAGTAATAATAATATTTTTATACATGTGAATCATGACAAGAATGCTTTATATGATACTTATGTTGTTCAGTTTGTTCATGATGGCACTGAAATTTATTATGAGAGAGGGAAACATGTCTCTAAATATCTCAATAATACTATGTTTCCTCTCTATATGTTGAAGGTCTTAATGTTGCACTTGCTTTACCTTCCTATGCTAATTACTATATGCTTCATTGATTTATTTTCTTACAATGTCCCAATGCATAGGAAGTGGGTTAGAATTAAATGTGTTTCATATTTTCTTTTGATGCTCACCTTTGCGTTTTAATTCTTATTCCTATGTGAGCATCATTAAAACTATCATGGCTGTCCAGAAAACAGATTCCTAAGCTTCACTGAGAAAATGTTAAAAATCACAGAAAATGAATGTTGACTTGATATTTTACGACCGCAATATTACGTTATTAATACACATTTCATTAGTTCGAAGTTTTCTGATTTGAGCAAAGTAAGTGCCTCTGAAAATTCACTCTTTATGGGCTGTCCAGTTTTTGACAGATTCTGTATGTATTTTGCATTACTCTCATTACTTGTATTTTGTGTGGTTCTATTGATAAAAAAGCAATGCAAAACCATAGTAATATTAGCTAATGTTTAGAATCAATTCATGATATGTCTTTGCTGTACCTATATGGATTTAATTTATGGTGACACTAACCCCTCTAATCAAGTTTTATGATGAGTTATGTGTGAAGAGAACTTTCAGGTGGAAGAGTTGAGGGTGATAAACAAAGATCAAGAGGGACAAACACTAAAGCTTGGGGATGTTACCCCTAAGATCACCCTACATACAAGAATTTAAGCTTAGGGATGCCAAGCCACCTCACTCCAACCATCTTGATTCCAAGTAAGTAAGCCTAGCTATATGGCTATAAAGAAAGCGCTTTACGGGAGGCAACCCGTTTGTTTTTACTTTTGATTTTCTTTGTGTCCTCTTGCTGTAACAAAAGACTTAGTTTTTAGTTTAGTTTCTGGAATTTTTAATAAAGTACCAAGTTTTACCCATTTTGGTTTGAAAAAGTTGCTATTTGCATGCGGAGATTTCATTCCAGCACAAGTCTGTGCACGGTTTGATTTTTAATTTTTATTATGTAACTCCGAATGAGCTGATATTTTTACTGTAACTGTAACTTTTCATCCTCTGTATGCATGAATTTTTTCCGAATTTTTAGATGTGTGTAAGTCAGTTAGAAAAATACGTTTTTCTGCTGCTAGTTTTCTGGATAGATCCTGTCCAATATTGTTTGATGCATGTTTTGAACTTTTAACTTGAATCTTGTTGATCCAATTGAGTTTATGAATAGGCATACAACATTATACACTTTCTGTACATTCATATGAATTTTTGTCTTAGGATTATAAGCAGCAAGTAATGCATTTGTCTATCACTACTAATGTCACCCCACAGAAAAGAAATGGGAGAAACAGTGTTTTGAAGTTTTTTCACAGGGATTAGAGGAGATGCACCAAGAGCTATCCAAGTATGGTGAAATACATAAGCTTGGGGATGTGAAGACAACCCCACTGGACTTACACACTCTCGGTTTGCACACGTCTAACTTCTGTTTTTCTATCAATGCACCTTATCGCATAAACTTGGAGCGTCTTTTATTTGTTTTTGTTTTGGTTTAGTTTTTGTTTTGAGGCCACCACACCCATTTTTATATGAGAGAGCTACTGGAAGTTTGGGTTGAATTTAGTTGGATGCTATTATAATGATTGGGAAAAGGGATGTCTAAGTTGATTTTTAATGACACATATAGTTGCATGATTCATGAGCTTCTTTATGAGTAATAATTTGCAAATGCTTTATCATGAGCTATATTTTATTCATGTTTTGATGCTGTATGTTATTTCACCTTGTTTGACATGAATTAGTTAGTTCTATGGACACTCATGCATGCATCTAGATGGTCATCTTTCTCCCTTTTGCTAGCCCAAAAATTCCAACAAGTAAAAACTTGTTTCCAACACCTTCAACCAAAGTTTTTTTCCAGTGAGTCCACCATATCTACCTATTAGCTTCATGCTATTCCAAGTATGTTTATCATGTTATTTGTGTTATCTATACCTCTAAATGAAAATGATTATGTTATTTATTGTAATGGGAAAAGTTGGTTAAAAAGCTCTCGCGAACTTGATGCACACTTTATTTTTATTTCATTTAATAAACATGAACCATTGTGATTAATATTATGATGATAGTGGCTTGATAAATGTTTAAGGTTGGGAGTTAGCCCATATGTGCTGTCACATGCAAAGCTTTCAACATGTTCCATCATTTATTTAGTTGATATCATGTACTTTTGTCTATGGATGCCTATCATGACGAAATAATGTAGAAATAGAGTTAAGTTTAAATGAGTTTGTATAAATGTTTAGAGAGAATCCTGGGCCGCTAATCTAAGCCATGCATCATTCATGGTGGAAATTTACTTACATGCTATTTTGAACTCTCTGTGATACACCCTACAATAAAAAGCTATATCAAGTGGTAAATAAAGAGGGTGTTGAGATTGTTCATTATGTTTGTTTGTCTGGTTGTTTTGATATGGTATTGATCCATATCATGGGACAAGAGGTACCCCAGTTGAGACTCTTGATGATACCGTTATTACTTACAATGATAGATAACTTAAACTTGCTCTGTTTCCCAAGTTGAGTAATCATGGTGTAGGTACTTGTATTCAAGGGGCATGAGACATCTAACCTTTACTTTATCAAGGCCACTACTCATATTTGCTTTCACATTCAACTTTAATCATTCAAGATGCTATGATAGGGGAATGAGAGCTTGACACCAAGTATTACCATTGCATTCAATAACTTAAGTAGAATAGTTTGGAGGATAGATGAAACTTATGCATGCTTTACCTCTACTTATTTATACATCTTTTCCAAAGTGTCCACCTTTTATATTCAGATTTTCTACACTCTATGGACCACAAGTATGCAAAAGTAAGAATGTCCATAGTACTATCTTTTATGTAGCACTTTGTGAACTATCATTGATCATCTTTTCATTGGATACTTGATATCACTTTATAAACTGTTTGCATATTGCTACTTCTTTGAAATAATGAATCATTTGACTTTATGTAGCAGTAGCAATCATCTTGTATATCCATGTTGTGATTATATTGCAAAGTTCATGTTAGTTTTATCACTTTCATACTCGAGGACGAGCATGAGTTAAGCTTGGGGATGTTGATGCATCTAAAATGCATACATGAACTTTGCACTATAATAGTTATATTCCATTCATATTTGCATCATATAAGGGGTATATTACTGTTATTTAATGATTTTTGGTAATTTATAATGATTTCCCCTTTATATGGAATTAATCCTGCGCAGGCAGAAAACCCCTATTTCTTTCTTTATTTGTTTCAGGACCTTAACGACGTTATAATGAGCTATAAATTTAGGGGGGTCATTATTTTGGAAGGAGAAGATTTAGGAGCGAAAGAAGTCAACGAACGGAGGCCGGAGGACCAAAAGGGGGGTCCCACACGGCTACAGTACCAGGCCGCATGGGCCCATCCAATTTGGCCCTCGTGGCCCCGTTTGCATCGATCCTTCGCCCAGAAGCATCCTCATGACCTAAAAATGCCTATATAAAAGGTCCCCCGACGTTTTCCAGAGGGAGGCGGCGGAGAAACGCAAAACCAGAAACAGAGAGGCAGAGGGCTGCCGCCGGAGAAGATCGGAGGGGGGAAACGCCGCCGAAATCCACCTCCGGAGGGCTCCACCCCCCTCCGGCGTGTTCATCATCAACTTCTACAGTAAGATCATCTCATCTCCACCATCTCCATGATGAGGAGGGAGTAGTCCCTCATCGGGGCTGAAGGCTCATGCCGGTAGCTATGTTGTTTATCTCTCTCTCCCATGGTGTGATCTTTATGTGATCATGAGCTTTGTAATCTAGTTGAATCCATAGATGGTACTCTTCTTTATCTTATGAATTATGCTACTCAAGTGGTTTTATTGATGTGATTGCCGGAGTCACCTTTGTCGCATGGTGTGAAGTTGACAGTGTGTGCACCGTGTGTGGCTCTTAGGCTAAAGATTACATGAATACTTATCATGAGTTATTATTTGTGGTAGATGTCTCTATGAAATTGTGGTGTTTGTCTAGTACTATTTAGGGAACTCAAGTTGGCAGTGTGGGGTTCCCTAGATGTGGAATGCAACTTTAAGGTGTGCTTTTATAGCCCTACACAGTGGATTGGTGTTCTTTATCCAACCAAAAATTAATTCAGAGTAGCATAATGAGGAGGAAATATCTATGTATTCAATTATATTATTATTGTTGAGAGTGTCCACTAGTGAAAGTATGATCCCTAGGCCTTATTCCCAAAGCACCGTTTACACCTTTGTCTTGTCCTCTTGCATTAAAGAGGATTGGCACACTTTCACACTCTTGTTCCCTTGTCTTGTCCTCTTGCATTAAAGAGGATTGGGACACTTTCACATTCTTGTTTTGTTACATTAAACTTCTATCCATTAAATCAACCATCTTGTTCTTTAAACTTGTCTAGTGCATAATCAACTAAAACTTGTGACACTTTAGTTGTAAGGAATAGATAACTTTTCCTTCTTGCTCCTGCGGATCGATACCCTACTTCCACATTGAGAGGTGCTACAGTGATCCCCTGCTCTTGGGGGTTATCAATTGGGAATGTTTTTGAATAAACTAAGATTATCTTGACCTGCCATATTTGTCCAGGAAGTTCCAAGAGTTCCTTTCTAAGGTGTATAAAGACAATAAAATGAAAATTATCAAAATTGCCATATTTAAACCCTATGAACAAATGTTGGTCAAAACATTTTATTTTGCAACACAAATTTTTGTGGAGCTTCTAAATGTTATGGGGGGCTACCTGAATATTTTAAGAATTTTAGAAAATGGTTAAGTGCCTCAATAAATTCCCCAAAAGCCTACTGGTTTAAAAAGGTTTAATAGAGAGAAAAAGGGGCCAGGGGGTTTTCTGCAAAAAAAGGTCGTCTTCTTTCTGTAGCTCACCCCTGTAGCGACCGAGCTCGCTCCCGTCATCCCTGCCGCACCAGCTCGCTGCCGTCGAGCTCCCCCTGGTGGATAAGAACCCCACCGAGAGCTGCTCGCTCTGCTCTCCCTCACTCACTCGCTCTTTCCCTGTTTCCCTCGCTCATGGAAACCCTAACCCTAGCGCCATGGCCGTGACCTAGCCTCTCCCGCCATCGCATCGGCGTCAACTGAGGCCGCCCGGGGCAGATCAAAGCACACCACCGTCTCCGCCTCGTCGCCTTCTACCTCCTCGTCCACAGAATTGAGCCGGGGAGCCCGGAGTAGTTGCTGTCGTCCTCGTCTTCCTCCGCTCCGGTCGCCACACGTCGAGCTCGATTGCTGCTGTTCTCGACCGTCCCTGCTCAAGCCGAGCACACGCACACGTCTAGGTTGTGCAGCCCGTCCTCCGTGACATTCTCTCCTCCCTCCTCTCGCCCTAGTTCGCTGAGATGCCATAGCTTCTTGTCGGCCGCCGCTGGTCGCCGACGCTCGCGTCGCTCTGGCGACCATTAGGTAGCGGCGCCGTCGTAGTTTAGTTCTCCGTAGACGGGTGCGTCGAACGCGCCCTGTAGCTAGTCCCTGCGCCCCTTCCATTGCCGGAACCGTGCGCGTCGTCGCCGGTGGTCACCGTCGCGCGCGCGCCGGTCGTGGCCTCGGCTCGGTCAAACGACCGTGCGGTAGTACCGATGTTAGAGCCGGTAGTACCGACCAGACCATGGACGATAGTATCGAGCGTAGTTCCGGGATAAGTTGTTTCGGTACTGGATACCTCGTGTTTTATTCCGGAAGTGGCTCGGAAGTTGCTCCGGAAGTACCGACTTGTCCGGTACTACCGGGCCGTTTTCCGGAAGTACCGACCGTAAGTTCTTTCGGTACTGGATACCTCTTGTTTTGTTCCGGAAGTGGCTCGGAAGTTGCTCCGGAAGTACCGACTTGTCCGGTACTACCGGGCAGTTTTCCGGAAGTACCGACCGAACCATGGTCGGTAGTACCGGGCCTTGTTCCGGCCTACTGTATGGATCAACTAATTAATATTTGGGAAAATCATAACTTAATAAATATTGGTTCAAATTTTGCAAATGATATACCAAAATGATCAGCAAATCAAAGGCTATCTAGTTATGTTAATTTCACAGCATGACAACAACTTTTCCTTTGATGTCATTTTCGAAATGGCTAAAAGGATTAAATTTGAATAACCGTTTAATTCACCATTTATTCATCGTTAATCGGAAAATTGCAAATGAGGTACCAAAATGATCAGCAGAACAATACCTATCTAATAATGTCATTTCCATGCATGTAGACCTCATATTTTAGTACTGTACATTTTGGGTAATAACTTAATTCATTAAGTTAAGTATGGAATTTTTAACCTGTTAATTGCGATATTTATTTCCGGGGTTCCATTTAACTTGTGGGTCATGCCCAAGACCATTTCAGTGCATAAACTTGACATATCATCATGATTGTGCATTGCACCTTTTTGTATTCTTGTTATTTATTTGTTCTCCTGTTATTGTTGTGTATCGGTAGATTGAGGAGTCGAGATTCCACCACAATACCTCGACGATCCGTGCTATCAGCCCCATCAGCAAGGCAAGAGATAACCTAACTTTCTGTGCATATCTGTAACGCCCCAAGATCGGTACTATGCAGATTTTAGCGTTCCAGCCAATCCGCATAATAACGATCCTAAAGGACGCCCACCAGGCATAACGTGCACGTCGCAACACACACGTTATGCGGGTGGAATTGTGATAACATTACAATAGTTCTCGACGGAACCCACAAAAGAACATATATACAACGACTCACCGAGTCAAGAGCAAAGATACAATACAAAGATCCAAATAACAACGGAAGCGGGTAGCGTCCGACTACGGACAAGATACAAATTGGACTAAGAGTCCTGAAGATAAGCAAAAGCACCATATCCCTGCCCAGGCCAAGCCTAGCCGGAGGGATTCCCAAGCTAACGTCGTCAGACTTCAAACCTGTTGGCTGCATTGGAGTAGCAGCCCCGAAGGGGTCAGTACTAGTAGAAGTACTGGCAAGTAATACTCACAAGATATCAAAGCTGGAATTCTGGGGAAAGAGGGTTAGCGATTGAGGCGGCAGCAAGCAGCACTAACAACTTATAGAGACACACTACAACTTTCGTCTAATAGAGAGGAGGTAAGAGAGCGCATAGGAACCAACTATACTAACACCAAACATACCCAGCCAATTCCTTACCAACCCGTTTAACCCACGAGCAGCAAGCCCAAAGGCACTCACACAGTTGGCAATTTTATATTTTATTATTGAAGTAGTTCTATCTTACTAATCATCTTATTATCATTAGGTGTAAGTTGTCTATGATCTTGTTAGCCAGCACATTTCACCAAGTCGTCCATAACCGCGGACACGGCTTTTCGAAAAGATTTAACCCTGCAGGGGTGCACAATTGTAACCACACGCACTTCAACCCTTGTTGCCATGCAATTAGCACACTTCCGGGGTATGCTGGCAGGGTGTCCGACGCTACACTTTCCTTCACTACCACACAAGTCCAGGGAACCACCTAGCTAAGTCTGACCCACCTTGAAAGTCCGGCCGAAGCTCCGAGGTGGACTCAGCCGATGCGTGAACGGCTTCGGGAGGGAAACACTCATACGATTGCCCCTCCTTCCACATGCGATTAACGCCCATTCCGCAACCCTACCGTAAGTAACCATCATCGTATCGGAGGCGTCCCATCCGTGTACCTGCAACAATATAAAGCGCCGCGCAAATGGAAACACCCGAACTACTTGTGGCGCCCTGGACAAGGCTGCAGATCCGGTACTAGGTCGAGGGGAGTCCCATTTCCTCCCACATGTGGGTAGTGCGCTCAGTCTTGGATCAGAGGACAAGAACTCGGGTCCTAGGCGACACTAGCAGAACAAATCACCACGATTGGCCTTCCGCCGGTGCCTTATCTTTATTAATTAATTCCCATCGCCAAACATTAAAGATTATCATGTGAATTAACCCAGCTATCAAATTATAACAAGACTAGAACATGACTCGAGCAAAACAAACCTAAGCATGCACTACGACTCGCAGGGCCAACAAGATAACAAACAACAGGTTAATAGGATGTGGGGGTGTGGCTATATCATGGCTGCAAGGTAAACATGCATATAGGATCGGGACACAAGCATCGATACATAAGGCTAGCAAGGAACAAAAGATAGGACGAGTGAGAGACAGAAAACAAGCGAAGATAGCAAGGGAGTATCACTTGCCTGCAATCCGGTAGAGGTAGCAGAACCTGTCGTTGCTCACATCAACTCATCGGCCTATCCGAGAAGAAGCAACGAACACTGGGCAAAGAAAAGATGCATTTTACTTCTACGACAAAAGAAACGGCATGTTGATGACATGTATGCATGACATGGCAAAACATGAGAAGATGCACTTAAGCCAAATTAAACGGAACCGAGATTCCGATATTGAATTATAAGATTCAAGTTATTTTTCTAACCATCAAAATTAAATGTTGTTAGCATGGAGAAACAAGATATGGGTGAGCTATGCAAAATTAAATGGAACCGGGTCAACAATTAAATTACAACCCACATATTCCATATTTAGTTATTTAGGTGATTTACGAATTACATCTAAAATGCAAACTACATGATGCAAACATGGAGCATGGATGGCATATTCAAATTCTACACATTTTTCTGATAAAATTTCATATAAAACATTTTAAAATTGGAGTTACCAATTAAAAGATATGAAATTAAACATATTTGCAAGTAATAATAAAACAAAAGGAAAAAGAAACAAGAAAAGGGGGAAGCTGGAATTCGAACTTGGGCCATCTGGGAAGGAAGAAGGAGCACTGCCACTGGGCTACGCTCGGGTGTATGATTGAATCTGAAGCCAATAGTATATGAACGAGAGGAGCCGCTGTTAACTGAATTTTTGACACACGGGTTCAGACTTTGGTTCAGAGAAACATCGACGGGCAAAACGCAGCGAGCGCTGCTGGTTCTGCGCGGCCGGGGTGAGCTCGAGGCTTAGGGATTAGTTGATTGTGCGTAGGGTGTGCTGGTGCTTGGTGTGTGTGAGGGGAGTGGGCAGCGTGCAGGGTGCAGAGAGAGTAGCAAGATAGGGAAAAGTTTGAGCTTGCTGCCATGGCTGTCGGCGACCGACGGTGTCGCACGAAGGCGGAGCACCCAGAGCAAGGGGAGGAGGAAGAGGGAACCCAGGTGGGCAGTGTGCTCACCGAGGGGAGGTAGGCGACGGAGATCGGCCCGAAGACGACGACGGCGATCTGTCGGAGGCGGGGAAGTAGATAGCAGCGAACTTGGGTGTTGAGGAAGACGTGCTCGACGGAGGCGCTCCCGGCGGCCTCAGCTCCGGGTCCCTTCGGCGATCTTGACGCGTATGAACCCCTGATTCCATCCCCAGCATCGGACGTCCTTCTTGGTGGCCACGGCGTCGGCTTGGTGCTCTTCAAGTTCCGGCCATGGAGGTGGTTCTCGGGATCAAGGTGGAGAAGAAGGTGAGAGGAAGGGGAAGAGGGAGATGGCGGCGCGAGGAAGAGGGGAGAGGGTTAGGGTAGAGGAGGAGCTCGGGCCCCCTTCTTATACTAGCTGGAGGAGCAACGCCGGCCGTCCCATCAAGGTCCGAGTCGACGTGGAGTGCTTCGATGTACTGCCGTACAGGAGAGGAAGATGCCAAGGGGAGCGTGAGCGTGGTGGTGGGCTTTGGGAGAGAGCGGGCTGGATGGAAGGACGATGGGCCACAAAGAGAAGAGCGGGAAAAGAATTAGAGAAGAAAAGAAAATAAGAGAAAAGGGTTTGACAAAAACAATTTTGAAACTTTAGATTTGATTGAAAATAGGTGGTCAAATATTCCCAATATTATTTTGAGGTTTATTTGAAAATTAGAAAAGGATGGAGGGATGGATTTATTAAACCCTAGGATTAATTTGCAAATCAAAAATAGTTTAACTAAAATAATATTTTGATTTTTTTTTATTTTGCCAAAAATGCAAGGTGATTGGGATGCATGATGTCATGTTGATGCAAAAAGAAAACAAACAAAAATCTAATTTGGGGAAAAACCCCGGGGCATTACAATATCTCATCCTATTTGTCGGAGAACTGTCCCAGGAACTGGGGGTGTCTCGAGAAGTGTCGAGTAAGGGGCTGAACACGGAATCAAACAACCCTCAACGTGCTCCGGCGACGGTGCTCGTCGGACTCGCTGCGGGACAGCACTGCAGAGATGGAACGCTCGGTCTTACCCAGGTTCAGGGCCCTCTTGAGGAGGTAAAACCCCTACGTCCTGCTTCGGTGTATTGCACTGCTTGGAGAGTTTACAGTACAAGGAGAGCTTGTCGAGCTCGAAGTGGCTAACAGTGGCTACCAGCTAGTCTTCAGATCTAGGGTTTAGGCTCAGGAATCTTGGAACCGAACCCCTTGCTTGAGCGTGCTCCCCCTCCTTTTATAGGCGTCCTGGACCTCTTCTGCCCAAACATTTGGGCGGGAAGGGTTACCACACGGCGACGATGGAGGAGGCGCGGTGCACGATAAAGGTGAAGTCCACCATAAAGGTAAAGCCCGTGGACGCGGTCCATGGCAGGGGAACGGCGTCACCAAAGCTGAAAAGGGGCGCCGACCAGCTGGACGGTGGGCTGGCGCTTTCCGTGGTGGGAGGTGACCCGCGGTGACGTCATCCTTGGAGCGTAGCTGCAGACGGTTCCCTTATCACCAAATAGGCAATACTCGTTGTCCGCTTTGCTTGGTTCCGCTTTGTTGACTGCTTTATACATGGAAACAGCAACTGCGGCGCCGTCGTCATCGCGCGTAGGCACGCGCGTCACTCTGCACATGGCGCAGAACCCATGTGTGCTCTACCGCGGGGGCAGAGAAGGCTTCGCGAGGAAGGAGCTTCGCGAGGCGAAAAGCCTCGCCGAGCCCTCCGGCTGGGTCCTTAGTGGAATTGCGGGTGGCGTCGGAGACACCTTGTCGAGGAGCGATCCCTCGCCAAGGGAGAGAATCCTTCGCGAGGAGAAGAACCCTTCGCGAGGGGGAAAACCCTCGCGAGGCTCGCCAAGCTGGGTAGCCTGGTCCTTAGCGAAAATCATCCAAAGAATCTTGTGGGCCCTGGCAGGCCGACCCGTGGTACCCTGGTTTCCACTGTGTCGACAGGAGAGAATCCTTCGCGAGGAGAAGAACTCTTCGCGAGGGGGAAAACCCTCACGAGGCTCGCCAGGCTGGGTAGCCTGGTCCTTAGCGAAAATCATCCAAAGAATCTTGTGGGCCCTGGCAGGCCGGCTCGTGGTACCCTGGTTTCCACTGTGCCGACAGTAGCCCCCGGGCCCGCGATGGGCACGCCGAGGCCCATGGACGAAGGCGAAGCGTCGAGGGGCCAAAGATGCCTGATAGGGCCGCGACACATGGAGCGCTACGGTTGCACCCGCGGCCACGACCTCCTCGGCTCCAACGGGCGACGTGGCGGGGCCCACCACGACTCGGGAGCCGGTCAATAAAGCCTGGGCGCGCGGTCGGTGCCCATCACTTCTCCCATAACTCCTCCGCAAACTTCTCCCTACCCCTCCAATCTCTCCAGAGCGCTCCAACTCCAGAGTCCTCGTCTTCTTCTCCGGCGACCAATGGCGCCCAAGAGAGCAGCCACCGACCCGAAAGGCAAGGCCACGGTGCAGGCGGGCACGTCTGCGGCGATGGCGCGCGCCGCTGCTCTCGAGGGAGCACTGCCGCGGACGCGTGTCACCGCGGCGACGATAGCGACAGTGCGCCACCTGGCGGCGGCGAGCACCAACGAACACGGTGCCACCGAGATGAGGCCGGCCGGCAGCAGGCTCACCGAGGCCTTCTACCCCATCTTCCTCCATACACTCTACGCCGGCCTGGTGCCACCGTTCTCCGACTTCCTCCTGGCGATCTTGGAGGTGTACCAGATCCAGTTGCTTCATCTTCATCCCAATTCCATCCTCATCCTCGCCATCTTCGCCCACCTCTGCAAGGCCTACATCGGCATCCGCCCCTCGGTGGCGCTCTTCCGCAGCTTCTACTCCCTCCGGTCGAGCGCGC
The DNA here is from genome assembly GCA_012064385.1 of Puccinellia tenuiflora. Lineage (NCBI taxonomy): Eukaryota > Viridiplantae > Streptophyta > Magnoliopsida > Poales > Poaceae > Puccinellia > Puccinellia tenuiflora. The sequence goes on from QRDG01001037.1 coordinate 462,722, forward strand.
AGAACGAGCGGCTCGGATGCATCTCCTTCCGCATCGCCGAGGCCAGGAGCGACAACTACATTCCCATCGCCTGGTGCGGTGAGGACGCCATCACCAAGGTGACGAAGAAGGTGGATAAGTTCCGCGAGAAGTGGCTCTTCGTCGACGCCAAGGCCACACACCCTCTCCTGGAGGTGCCCGAGGGGCCCCCGAGGAAGTGGGCGCGCTGGGCGAGCGCGGACTTCAGGGGCTCGAGGCTTGACGCGGTGTATGAGTGCATCCGTCGCATGCGCGAGGCAGGGGTCACCGGCCAGATGGTGGCAAAGGACTTCACCAGGCGCCGCATCGCCCCCCTCCAACTGCACGCCGAGCCGGTGTGGCGATACGACGGCAAGGGGGACGCAATGCGTCTAAGCAGGGATGGCTTCGCGCCTGAGGTACTACGCCAGATCATGGGCGTTCTTTTCTCGACGTCGGAGATCCCGTCCGCCACCAAGGAAGCGGCCAAGCCGCTCATCTGCTTCGCCGAAGAGAGCATCGTGGAGCAGCGCGCGTGCATGCCCACGTTCGACGAGTGGGGAATTGTGCCCGCGGGGCACCGCGGGCCTCGTCCTAACCCGTGGGCGGCGGAGCCGGAGTACATGGACGAGCCTCCGGAGCCTGAGGAGGCTGAGGAGTCCGCCGAGGAAGAGGCCTCGAGAAGCGAGGACCCCCTCGGCGAGGACGAGGCTTCGAGGGGCACTGACCCCGTTGGTGAGGACGTCGGCTCCTCAAGGAGCGCTCATGCTGAGGTGGACCTCCAGGTGCTCTCCTCCAGCGACGAGGGGGGTGCCTTCCACGTCGTCCGCTCCCAGCGCGTCGAAGAGGAGGGGACGAGCGGCGGCGGGGGAGGGCGCTGCGAACCCCGCTCCAAGGCCGTCCATGACGGGAGGGCCGCAATCGCGAGAGACCCTCCTCGTGCGGAGATAGGAGCGGCTCGGGAGGAGGCCGGAGCAAGCAACGCCCAGCCACCCAAGGCGAAGAAAAGGGTGTGGGTGATGGCCGGCGAGTAAGCCTTTTTCTTTCCCTTCAACATTTTGCTTCTGAGAAAACCCCCTTGAAGGATTTCCAACTTGTCTTCCTTTCAGGCAGCCTGCGGGGCCAAAGAGGCGGCGGCTCCACAAGCTGGGAGAGACCGCCAGCGTCGTCGCGGAGACGCCTGTGGCCGACGAACCGCAGCAGGCAGCAGTCCCTCCCGCGGTTGAGCACCGCGCGAAGGTGGTGGTGGTCGAGGGGGCCACGCCGTCGCCGGTCCGCGCGGCCACTCCGCCCGCGACGGAGCACCGCGAGGAGGAGGTGTCCGTGGAGGCGGCGCCATCCTCGCCTCGAGCGGCGACTCCTCCCGCGGTCGAGCACCGCTCGGAGGAGGTGGTAGAAGAAATGGCACCGCCGTCGCCAACAAGGACGGCCGTTCCTCCCGTTTAGACTGAGACGGAGGAGGAGAGGATGGATGGGGAGATCATCCTGGAGCCGCCCCCAACGGGGGGGGGAGGCTCCTCCACAAGGGGCCGATGTGCCCGAGGCCGCGGCGGACGCGGCCGTCGCAGAGGGGGCCGGAGGCGCCCCTGAGGAGCAGGAGGCGGAGGCACCTCCGGAGCTCACCGGTGCTGGAGCTGGGCGCAAGGGGGCGCCCAGCCCCCAGAGGGCAACCGAAGCAAGCGTCGAGGGAGGTGCCCCCTCAAGCCCCCAGACCGCACCGGAGGCGGTCGTGGGCCCGAGGCAGGAGGCCCCGGGCGCCTCGGCGAGTATCGAGGACTCCACACCCAGCAGTAGTGCGGGAGCCACCTTGGCGCTGCAAGAGCCGCGGCGCCAAGTAATTCGTCGCCGAATCGTCCTCAACCAGGCGCGGCGGGCTCTCGACGGGCTGGAGGAGCAGCTCGCCGAGGAAGAAAACGCCCTGGCGGAGGAGAGGGCAAGGCTCGGTGAGGCCTGGACCCTTCTTCACGAGAGGGTGGAGATGTGCCGCCGGCAAGACGCGGCAGCCCAGGCGGAGCGCCAAGAGGCCCTCCGCTTCGCCAAAGAGACCCGCGACAGCGTCAAGCGGGAGGCGCAGGAGGTGATGGACGAGCTCGACGCCGCCAGGGAGGCGCTCGAGGCGGAGACCACCTCCAAACACGACGAGCTAGCGGCCGCGGAGCAGAAGTTTGCTGCTGACTCCGAGGTCGCCAGGGCCAGCCTGAAGGAGCTCCGCGAGCTGCTGGATGCCCGCGAAGGGCAGCTAGCGCCCCGCGAGGCAGAGCTGGTGCGGCGCGAGGAGGAGCTCTCCCTCCGAGAGAAGGAGCTGCACAGGCGCGAGGAGCAGGTCCAGCTGCTCGAGAAGGACCAGGCCACCCGCGAGGGGCAGCTGCAGGAGCGTGAGGGTCGGGTGGCCACCGATGAAGCCAACCTCACGGCGGAGCGGAAGAGGCTCCAAGAAGAGGCTGACCTCAAGGTCAAGCTCGTCCGCGAGGGCCTCGCCAAAGAGTACGACGAGAAGGCCACGAAGCATGAGGATCGCTTCAAGACCAAACGCAAGGAGTTCGAAAAGCGCATCAAGGAGCTCGAGCAGGAGGAGAAGCGGTTGACCTCTTGCCTCGAGGTCTCCTGGGAGGCCCAGGCTCGCGCGGAGGGGAACGCCTTCGCCCTGGAGAGGGACCTGGATGAGCTCCGGCAGCAGGTGGGGCCGGCCACGGCTCTGGCGGAGCAAGCATGGGACCAGCGCGCGGTCGGCCGGTCCATGACGCGCCAGCGCCAGAGCATTCTCCAGAGCTTGGTGAGCCGTGTGCACGCGGTCGGGAACGATCTGAGGATCGACGTCCCCTCCTTCTCCGCAGCGACCGACGACGAAACCTCGTATTCGTACTTCTTCGAGCAATTCCTCGGAAAGCTTGAAGGGGTCGCGAAGAGCTTTGACGAGCGCGTCGTGGAGGAGAGCCGCGACCTCCTTGTCGTCGCCGTCACCAACATCTTCAGCAACCTCGTGAGGCTCCAGCCCTCACTTGATCTTGAGGACGTGATGGCGCCGCCATGCGCCATCAGCAACAAGGCGCGGGAGACCGCCACGCAGGCCGCCATCGCGTTCGCCAAGAAATTCGACCAAGTGGTGATCGAAGGCGACGAGGAGGATGCTCTGGAAGAGGGGGCGGAGACCGCCGCGGACAAGGCGGGCACCTTAGGAGGCGCAACGGCTTGAGCTCCCTGTCTATAGCTGAGCGTGCAGAGGGCACGTTTATCTTAGTCATTTTGGTTGTAAACTTTGTAAGAACTTGTTAAGTTATATTGGAGTGTGCTTGTGAACGTCCCTCGGGTGGCTTTTGTCTTTCCCCTTCATGTCTTTTTCGCTCTACGTCTTAGGACCCTCTCTTGGCGCTGCACCACCGCCGCTTCGGTATGTGAGAGTCAGGGCTCCACAAGGCCGGGGGGTGTGTGAGGCCTCAAGAAGTAAGAGCTCCTCGAAGCGCGATGCTTGGGCCCCCCCTTTGACGTGCAAGTAGCCCATGAGGCGTGGGAGAGAGAAAAGAGACTCAAGAGGGCAAAAACCAGCAAGAGGAAATTCAACCAAGTCTTTGTACTTAGCTTAGCGAGGCATTCTGCCTTGGAGAGGGTGTTGGTTCCCTGGCGAGATGTTTTTGCCTTGGAGTTGCCTGAGGCTTGGATAGCCTGCTTTCCTGCACTTGGAGAGATAGGCATACCCACAAGCAGTACATAGCTAGATAACTTGTGCTCGTGGGTTCCTTCATGTGTATCTTGCGAGGAGAACAGGCACCAAGGTTTTTGGTGATCCTTGGTGAGTTGACGTGCGCAGGAGCTGACCCATGAGTTCAGAGCTCCTTGGGAGTTGACATGCATGAGAGCTGACCCGCAAGTTCAGAGCTCGGATCCCTTGGGTTTTAGGTGCTGCCGGGATGCTCCCGTGGCATGGCACCATGCTAGCCCCCGCTCGCGAGATACGCATGAGGGATCATACGAGCGAGAGAGAAAAGCAAACAACGCTAGAGCTTGCCGAAGTAACAAAATATGCTGGCGCGATGCGCAAAGGTTCAGAATGACCTGAAATAGATGTTCATTACACTGGCGTGGCCAGAAGTTTCTCCTTCTTTGATGATGAAGTCTTGCTTCTCTGGCGCCTGGCGCCGCGCTTTTGCTTGACGGGGCGTGCGTTTGGACACACGGCTTAGTGGTGCTCGATCACCTCCCTCGGTACTCCGGACATATCTGACGGTGTCCATGCGAACATGTCAGAGTTTGCCCTGAGGAAGGCGACGAGCGCGCTTTCCTATTTGGGAGGCAAGTTGGCGCCGATGGTGACGCTAGCCCCCGAGCCGTTTGCCTCGAGAGGCACTTGCTTTGTCGCGGCCTTCTCCTGAGAGAACAGCTGCTTCTTCTTCGCGGGGGGCCTCGGGAGGGGTTCCTCGTCCTCGTCAGCGGGTGACGCCACCGCGGCAGCCTTGTAGGCCGCTTGCGCAGCGTACAGGGCGTCCGAGACCACGCCGCGGATGACAATGGTGCCACCCGAGCCAGGGAGCTTGACGAGGTTGTAGGCGTGGTGGGTCACCGCCATGAACTTGGCGAGGGCGGGGTAGCCGAGTATGGCGTTGTAGGGCAGGCCGATGTGCGCGACGTCGAAGTCGATCAGCTCGGTGCGGTAGTTGGCCTGGGTGCCGAAAGTGACGGCGAGCCTCACCTGCCCCAAAGGGGTGGTAAGACCCTCTGTCACTCCCGAGAAGGGCCTGGTAGGCATGAGCCGCTCGTAGGGCACCTGCAGCTTCTCGAATGTCTCGACGGAGATGACGTTGAGGCCGGCACCCCCATCAATGAGCGTCTTAGAGACGGCGATGTTGTTGATGGTGGGGGTGCAGACCAGCGGGATGGTGCCAACGGTCGAGGTGGACTTGGGGTGGTCGCCGGAGTCGAAGGTAATGGGGCACTGGGACCACTTGAGGGGCCGGGAAGCCTCGACTCCAGGAAGGGCTGCTGCGACCTCGCGAGCGAGTTGCTTGAAGTGGCGGTTGGAGCGAGGGGCCTGAGCCCCGCCGAGGATGCAAGCGGCCCCACGAGGCACCTGGTAGCCCTCGTCAGCCTCGGCAGGCAGGTTGTCGTTCGCGGGCTGGGCGGCGTTGGCCTGGGGGTTCTGCTGGTAGTTGTCGTTGTAGTTGTTGTTCCAGCGTCGCCCCCCGCGGCCGCCGCGGCCTCCGCCGCGGCCTCCGTTTGCCTCGCGTGCCTCGCGAGCCTCGCGAAGCCTCTTGAGGTCGTAGCAGTCCTCGGTGGCATGAGAATGCCTGTTGTGGTAGATGCAGAAGGGACGATCATCCTTCTTCTCAGGTCCTGCGGCTGGAGTGGCAGCTTGGCGAGGCTGCTTGGCGTCGGGCTCTGCGCGAGGACCGCAGTAGTCTTGCGCTTCTCGGAGGATTTCTTCTTCTTGGACCCCTCGGTGGGGTCCCCTGGCTCGTTCTTGACGAACAAGCGGCCCTCTTCAGCCTTGGCGCACTTGTCCGCCAAGTCGAAAAGCTTGACGACGGTGGTGATGTTGTCGTGGATGCCGAGCTTCTCGAGCATCCGCACGTCTGTGACCCCAGCCTGGAAGGCCGAGATGACCTGTGCGTCGGTGGCGTTGGGGATCTTGTTGCGCACTTGGCTGAAGCGCTGGATGTACTTGCGGAGGGTCTCGCCGGGCTTCTGACGCACGGCGCGGAGGTCGTTGTAGGTGAGGCCGCGCTCGTACGTGCCCTTGAAGTTGGCGACGAAGCACCGGCAGAGCTCCTCCCAGGTGTTGATGGACTCGGCGGGGAGGTTGGTGAGCCATGAGGACGCGGAGTCCTTGAGGGCCATGGGGAACCAGTTCGCCATGACCTTGTCGTCGCCCCCGGCGGCCTGGATGGCCAGAGAGTAGAGCTGCAGGAACTCCAGGGGGTTGTTCTTGCCGTCGTAGCGCGGAGGGAGGTCCGGCCTGAACTTGACCGGCCAGACGACGCGACGGAGGATGCGAGTGAACGCGGCCGTCGTGCCGTAGGTGACCGTGCCGTTGGCGAGGGTGGCGCGGAGGTGGCGCCCGGCGGTGGCGACGTCCTGGACGGCGCGGTTGCGGCGTTCCTGCCCGCGCTCGATGCTCACGCGTGCATCCTCAGGGGCTCGCTGCACGATTTGGCAGTCGTGTGGCGACGACGCGTGCGATGCAGCGCGGCCGTCGCGAGGGGGAGCCCCCGTCGGAGCAGGCTGCGGTGGAAACGGTGGAGCTGGAGCGGGCGCGGGCTGACGAGGAGGCGCGGGAGGTGCGCCGTGCGCCACATCCCCCACGAGCGCAGAAGGAACCAGGGAACGAGACGGTGCAGGTGCGGCGGCCCGAGCGGCGCCGATGAGTTCGGAGACGCGGTTGAGCCAGGCCTCCTGAGCCGCCGGCGTGGGGCGGTACTGCAGCAGGCTCCTGCGCCATGAGGAGCGCAGTCGCCGGGCTGGGCGCAGGGCGGCCCAGCGAGGAGGCAGCACGGTCCCGCGACGGGTGCAGGGAGGAGGCCTCCTCTTCGCCGAGGTCGTCCTCAGCGTGGTCGATGTCGTCGTCATCCGGGTGCTCGACGCGGGGCTCGGGGTCGGCGCGGCGCGCCGGAGCGGCGCTCCCATGCGGGCGGCTGCGCGGGTTGCCAGCAGGAGGAGCGGTGGCGGCGCTGGCTGCCCGGCGAGCGAGTCATTCGGCGCGAGAAGGGCCGGCCATGGCTGCGTCGAGGTTGAAGATGCGCCTCAGCCCCCTACCTGGCGCGCCAAATGTCGGAGAACTGTCCCAGGAACTGGGGGTGTCTCGAGAAGGATCGAGTAAGGGGCTGAAGACGGAATCAAACAACCCTCAACGTGCTCCGGCGACGGTGCTCGTCGGACTCGCTGCGGGACAGCACTGCAGAAAGGGAACACTCGGTCTTACCCAGGTTCAGGGCCCTCTTGAGGAGGTAAAACCCCTACGTCCTGCTTCGGTGTATTGCACTGCTTGGAGAGTTTACAGTACAAGGAGAGCTTGCCGAGCTCGAGGTGGCTAACAATGGCTACTTGCTAGTCTTCAGATCTAGGGTTTAGGCTCAGGAATCTTGGAACTGTACTAACCGAAGATCGAACCCCTTGCTTGGGCATGCTCCTCCTCCTTTTATAGGCGTCTTGGACCTCTTCTGCCCAAACATTTGGGCGGGAAGGGTTACCACACGGCGACGATGGAGGAGGCGCGGTGCACGATAAAGGTGAAGTCCACCATAAAGGTAAAGCTCGTGGACGCGGTCCACGGCAGGGGAACGGCGTCACCAAAGCTGAAAAAGGTCACCGACCAGCCGGACGGTGGGCTGGCGCTTGCCGAGGTGGGGGGTGACCCACGGTGACGTCGTCCTTGGAGCGTAGCTGCAGACGGTTCCCTTATCACCAAAGAGGCAATACTCGTTGTCCGTTTTGCTTGGCTCCGCTTTGTTGACTGCTTTATACATGGAAACGGCAACTGCGGCGTCGTCGTCATCGCGCGTAGGCACGCGCGTCACTCTGCACATGGCGCAGAGCCCATGTGCGCTCTGCCGCGGGGGCAGAGATGGCTTCACGAGGAAGGAGCTTCGCGAGGCGAAAAGCCTCGCCGAGCCCTCCGGCTGGGTCCTTAGCAGAATTGCGGGTGTCGGAGACACCTTGTCGAGTAGCGATCCCTCGCCAAGGGAAGAAACCTTCGGCGAGGAGGGGAAGATCCTTCGCGAGGGAAAAAACCCTCGCGAGGCTCGCCAGGCTGGAGAGCCTGGTCCTTAGCGAAAATCATCCAAAGAATCTTGTGGGCCCTGGCAGGCCGGCCCGTGGTACCCTGGTTTCCACTGTGCCGACACGGCCAGGCTCCGGGCTCCTTCCGGACAGGGCACCGGAGGCGCACCGCATGTTGGATCATCGGGGCAGACCGGAGATTCCGGTCCAGAGGGGCCGGTGACTCCGGCCAGGCCGAAGACTCCGGACATACTCCGGTGAAACTCCGGACCCCTATCCAGAGGCACGCCACACTTGGCCATTTTAGCAGATAAAACCATGGACCGGAGATTCCGGGTCCTGTGGGCTGGAGACTCCGATACCCAGAGGCCGGAGACTCCGGACACCCTCCGGTACCCCTCCGGACGGACATCAGGGGCGCACCACACATGGCCACAAGGCAGGGAAATTCAGGGACCGGAGATTCCGGGTCCTGTGGGCCGGAGACTCTGGCGTACCGGTGATGGTATATATTGATAAGTTGGGTGGTGCCCCAAGCGAAGGCGGAATTGTAGCTAGTAGCAGTTTTCCCTCGTTTAACGAACCGAGGTTTATCGAACCAGTAGGACTTTGAAATCAACAACGAGGTGAATGTTGAAGATCTCTGGCGCTTGACCTTCAACAGACGTGGACCTGCACACACTCAACAAAAATACTTTGCCCCCAACGGCGGAAAGGTTGTCAATCTTTCCTGTCTCGCAGAAAACAAAGCGGTTGATTGTATGATGAAATAGATAGAATATGAAAAGTGACCAGAGGAGTAATGATGATTAAAAACAAGTAAATGAGGTTGTAAATAATGTAAAAAGATGGACCGGGGGCCATGGGTTCACTAGTGGAGTCTCTCAAGTAAATAAAATATGCATGTGATGTGTGAACAAATTACAGCTAGGCAATTGACAAGATCATGACACAAACCCAATTTAGCTATGACAAAAAGGACATGATAATGTTTATGGAGGCATCACGACAAGGAACAAAGACCGGTGAGTCCAACTGCGTCTTTGTCCAAAAAGTCCACCGTGGGATCGCTATCCAGCCTGTCACCGAACGGTATTAAGTTGCAAGCAACAGACAATTGCATTAAGTAAAGTGCATGAACTAAGCAATACTAATATCAAAATAGACATTAACACAGCTGTTTTACCCTTAGTAGCAACAGCACACCCTCGCCCTTAGACGTTTCTGTCACTCATGCCCAGGAACAAAAGGGGGCATGAACCCACTATCTAGCATAAATACCCTCTCTTGGAGATACACACAATCACTTGGCCAAAGTAACTACGCACATCGGAGAGCATGCAAGAACATAAATTACTCATATAAGAATAATACACAATCTGAACATAACTTCATAATCCATCGGATCCCAGCAAACACATCACATAGCATTACAATAATCGATCTTGATCATGTTAGGCAGCTCACAAGATCATAAGACATGAAGCACAAGAGAGAGAGACTACCAACTAGCTACTGCCATGGACCCATAGTCTAAGGTGAGACTACTCACAAATCATCCCGAAGGAAGGCATGACGATGAAGAGCCCTCCGGGATCGATCTTCCCTCCGGTAAAGTGCCGGGATCAGCTTCAGATTGGACCCCGAACTAGGGTTTTCGGTGACGGCGCGTCGGGGTCGAGTTTCTGGAAAATAATCGCCGCCCTGACATTTTTAGGTTTTTAGGGATTTTATAGGCGTCGGAAGGGGCCGAAGGGACGCCCCAGGAGCAGGGGCGGGTCCCACCCGCGGGTCCAGGGGGCCGCGGCAGGAGGCCGTCCATGCCCTGTGGGTGGCCCCCAGGGCTGCCCTTTGGTCCACAGGTGTCTACCATCGCATAAAAAATCTCCGTAAATTTTCGTCCAATTCCGAGAATATTTCCAGAAGTAAATTTTCTGAAATACAAAAACAGTAAAAACAGGAAACTGACACTGGGCATCTTGTCAATAGGTTAGTCCGACAAAATGCATAAAAATGATATAAATGAAAGTAAAAACATGTGACAATATCACCAAACTAGCATGGATCACTCAAAAATTATAGATACGTTTGAGACGTATCAGCATCCCCAAGCTTAACTCCTACTCGTCCTCGAGTAGGTAAGTGATAACAAATAATTTTTGATGAGACATGCGACCAACACAATCTTGATCAAGATAGTGATGCAAATCAAAGGATGTGAATGAAGAGATACAAAACAATTATCTCTAATTGATAGCAAGAAAGCAATGAATAAACAAGTTGAATCATCCAAACAAAACCTTTCATAAATAGTATGTCAAAGACATGAAAACAATGTGATCAACATATTTGACTAATTCACAAGGATAATAATTCCATGACAAAAGTGTTTGAGAATCAACACAAAGGAAGATGTAAGCATTAGCAAAGAGCTTCAACTTCTAACGGCTTATCTTATAGATAAAGTCAATATAAAGATTCATGTTTAATCTTGATAATGTAATATGCTCAACGATACCCAGGGTCAAAGCTAGATGTTTGCTTTTGTGGAGATAGAAGGAAAAAGGGAAAACTGACTCAACATTAAAAGTAAAAGAAAGGCCCATCGCAGAGGGAAGCAGGGATTAGTCATGTGCTAGAGCTTTTTGGTTTTTAAAACAGAAGTAAAATGATTTTGAGGTATGCATGCTTTCGTCAACGACTTCACAACAGAGAAACTATCTAGTCCCTCATGACAAGCAAGGTTTTTAGACTTGTGAGAGCAGCTGGTTCTTAGAAGAGCGAGTACGCTCCTCTTTCTCCTTAGTTTCACCACTGTCCAATGTTTGTGCTGATTTCTCAGATTTGCATTGCGCGGAGGAGAATTTGTGAGTTATATTTATATTTTGCTTAAGTTGCTCTCGGGTTGATTCAAGTGAAGATGTAGTCCATCAACACTGGGTGAAAGGGGGGAAATGACCTCGCTTGTCACAAGTTATATCTAGCTCTCTACTGCTCCCTCATGAGCTTAAAAACAGAGGCACAAAGAAGAAGTATTTTGAATTTTTAAAGGTAGCACATGACAAATTTACTTGGAATGGTAGGAAATACCATGCATAGGTAGATATGGTGGACTCAGCTGGCAAGAAAGTTTGGCTTTGGGGATTGGATGCACGAGTGAACCATACACTCAGTACGAATTTTTAGGCTTAGCAAAAAATGTGTTTGAAGCAAACGTCTAACAAAACCGGTAACATAACAACATAAGACATTTACCGGTCATAACCATAAAAATTCTACACCGTCTCCCTTGTTGACCAAACAATTCTTTTGATGGAGAGATTAGCACTATGAATTAACAACTGTGAAAACCACATAGTTTCAAGCTTTCAACCATATTTCTTTACTGATCAATTCCACTCAAATAACCAGCAAGTTTAAGCATTCAACTTAACATCTCAAAACAATTGATAAGCATCAAGTATCCATACCATGATCTACAAAACTATGCAGGCTTTTCATTTTATTCTATCATCACACAAACAACATTTTGTCGCATTGACAATTCAAGCAATTTTTCAACAACAACTCTCCAACAAGTATAAGTGAAGAACAAGAGAGTTTAACTTAACAACTAGCAGCTCTAAACAAGATAAAAGCTAAAAGCGAGGGCTTACTAGAAAACAGACAGTAGCTAAGAATACTCAAAAAGATATAAGCGAAGCAAAGGAGTATTCAAACGAAAAAGCGGAGCGTGTCTCTCTCCCACACAAATAAAGCTAGGATCCAACAAAGATATGACTAGCAAACAAACTAACAAAACTGAAAGTAAAAAAGATGCTCCAAGCATAGCACATAATATGTAAAGTGATAAAAACGAAGTTCAACGAAGACGACCTTATGATAGTCGATGAAGATGAGGGGATGCCTTAGGCATCCCCAAGCTTTGAATCTTGATAGTTCTTGATATTCATAGGGGGTGCGGGCATCCCCAAGCTTGAGCTCTGATCCATCCTCGATTTCTTCATATTCCTCTACTTTGGAACTTAAAAACTCACTTCACACAAAACTTCTCATAATTTGATTAGAGGGTTAGTGCTCATAAATTAAAATGCACATGTGTTCAACTCATGACAAATTGCAAACCAACTTCATTAAACATTAGCTACTGTTTACTAAGCCTCAATGTGGCACTCTACCCTTAGAGTGTCACATATGACGGTGGTAAAGAGACAAATACAAAATAAAAACAGAATCTGTCAAAATCTGAACAGTCTGTAAACATCGAATTTGTCGAGGCACTTCTGCAGCTCAAATAAAAAAACTTAAAACTAACGAAGGATAGATAAAAGCATCAGGCTTGCTTTAAAAAATTATAAGAAAATAATAAAATTCTGGCGATTTTAGGATTTTCGTGCAACATGCGCACATAATCTGTTTTTGGACAGCAACACAATACCTCGCACTTTCAATGCATTAGAGGCTAAACTTGACACAAAAAACCAAAAGAAAAAGATACAATGAAGTTCCTACAGAGGTAATAACTTCATGACTCAAGAAAATCAAAAAGACTACTGAAAATAAAAGATGGGTTGCCTCCCAACAAGCGTTTTTCTTTAACGCCTTTTAGCTAGGCGCAATGCCAAATATCAAGTTTTTTCGGTATCAGAGGCATTATTATCTTTCAAGCAAATACTAGCAAATTTATCATAGATGAATTGAATATTACCTATATAGGGCTGAGAATCACCCTTCTCCTTTCTCTTTGGTCGACTGCTCTCATCAAATAGGTTTTGGGGAGCAATCCAACCAAAATTGTCTTCCAATGCATCGGCCATCCCTAGGAGCTTAAATGGTACAGAAATTTCAACTTTCTCCTCTACCTCCGTGTTTCGAGTGTACTTCCTTAAATTTTCATCCCTAACATCCAAAGAATAGTGAATATTAGGATATGAACCAAGAGCACCATAACGAGCAAATATTTTCCTACCTTCTTTAACTATATCATCAAATTCATGGAGAAGAGTTTCTAATACAAAATATTTTTCCTCTCCTCTCTCCGTGCTATCAAGCTTAAGAAACATTTGCTGTAATATAGGGTTTAAATTGACAAACCTCTTCTCTAGACGAGCTACCAAACAAGATATGGCGTAATCATAACTATCAGTTAGCTCAACTATTGATCTTTTATCATGAGTATAGAGTTTGCTAACGAAAGTGAGGAATTCTTCAATATTATCTTTTCCAACAATATCCCCACTTCCTACCTTGACATCTTTCATACCAAAACTAGAAGAAAACATAGCTACTAGATAAAAGATAAACAAAACTGAAATAAAGATTACACTAATTTTTTGTGGGGTTTTAAAATTTTGAAACAGGAAAATAAACTAAACGAGATATAAAGCAAGCAAGACAAAAACAAAGTAAAGAGATTGAGAGTGTGAGACTCCCCTTGCTGTATCTCCAAAGTCCCCGGCAACGGCGCCAGGAAACTGCTTGATGGTAGATATTGATAAGTTGGGTGGTGCCCCAAGCGAAGGCGGAATTGTAGCTAGTAGCAGTTTTCCCTCGTTTAACGAACCGAGGTTTATCGAACCAGTAGGACTTTGAAATCAACAATGAGGTGAATGTTGAAGATCTCCGGCGCTTGACCTTCAACAGACGTGGACCTGCATACACTCAACCAAAATATTTTGCCCCCAACGGCGGAAAGGTTGTCAATCTTTCCGGTCTCGCGGAAAACAAAGCGGTTAATTGTATGATGAAATAGATAAAATATGAAAAGTGACCAGAGGAGTAATGATGATTGAAAGCAAGTAAATGAGGTTGTAAACAATGTAAAAAGATGGACCGGGGGCCATGGGTTCACTAGTGGAGTCTCTCAAGTAAATAAAATATGCATGTGATGGGTGAACGAATTACAGCTAGGCAATTGACAAGATCATGACACAAACCCAATTTAGCTATGACAAAAAGGACATGATAATATTTATGGAGGCATCACGACAAGGAACAAAGACCGTTGAGTCCAACTGCGTCTTTGTCTAAAAAGTCCACCGTGGTATCGCTATCCAGCCTGTCACCCAACGGTATTAAGTTGCAAGCAACGGACAATTGCATTAAGTAAAGTGCATGAAGTAAGCAATACTAATATCAAAATAGACATTAACACCGCTGTTTTACCCTTAGTAGCAACAGCACACCCTCGCCCTTAGACGTTTCTGTCACTCGTGCCCAGGAACAAAAGGGGGCATGAACCCACTATCTAGCATAAATACCCTCTCTTGGAGATACACACAATCACTTGGCCAAAATAACTACGCACATCGGAGAGCATGCAAGAACATAAATTACTCATATAAGAATCATGCACAATCTGAACATAACTTCATAATCCATCGGATCCCAGCAAACACATCACATAGCATTACAATAATCGATCTTGATCATGTTAGGCAGCTCACAAGATCATAAGACATGAAGCACAAGAGAGAGAGACTACCAACTAGCTACTGCCATGGACCCGTAGTCCAAGGCGAGACTACTCACAAATCATCCCGGAGGAAGGCATGACGATGAAGAGCCCTCCGGGATCGATCTCCCCTCCGGCAGAGTGCCGGGATCAGCTTTAGATTGGACCCCGAACTAGGGTTTTCGATGACGGCGCGTCGGGGTTGAGTTTCTGGAAAATAATCGCCGCCCTGACGTTTTTAGGTTTTTAGGGATTTTATAGGCGTCGGAGGGGGCCGAGGGGACGCCCCAGGAGCAGGGGCAGGTCCCACCCGCGGGTCCAGGGGGGCCGCGGCAGGAGGCCGTCCCTACCCTGTGGGTGGCCCCCAGGGCTACCCTTTGGTCCACATGTGTCTTCCATCACATAAAAAATCTCCGTAAATTTTCATGCAATTCCGAGAATATTTCCAGAAGTAAATTTTCTGAAATACAAAAACAGCAAAAACAGGGAACTGGCAGTGGGCATCTTGTCAATAGGTTAGTCCGACAAAATGCATAAAAATGATATAAATGACAGTAAAAACATGTGACAATATCACAAAACTAGCATGGATCACTCAAAAATTATAGATACGTTTGAGACGTATCAACCGGTGACTCCAGACCATCTCCGGTGTTCCTCTGGACCAGATTCAAACAGAAAAACCAGAAACTGCCATAACTTTTGCAAATGAAGTCTGAATCGAGTGAATCCAAATTTGTTGGAAAGAGGACGACAAATGCTACCCTATAAAATCAAGGGAGATTTTTCTAATAAATGGAAGAGTGAAACCCTCCATATGGATGAACCGATAAAATCTCCAAAACCAAAAATGCAATAGAAGACGCATACAAAATCCGTTTTCGGTGAGCTTGGCCTTGTCATGACAGGCACGACAAGCACCAAGGCCACACCACGATAAGAGCCAATAAGAACCAATAAATATGATGCCAAGGATGCAAAGGTTTGAGCTCTCCACGAACGATACGATCAAGATACTCGGTCGAGAGCCCCTCTTCATAGTACTGTTAACTATCCTATAATCCGGTCTCTCACTAACATCATGAGACCGGTAAAATAGAAATCCTATCAAGATCATACCTTTGCCTTGCGCATAATCCACTTGAGGTCGACGATGAAGATCTTCATCTTCTCAAGATGGACCATCTTTCTTGATTGCGCTCCGCTCGGTGAAGACTCACATGATGCTCCCCCATACACCAATATGGGAGAGCCACTTCTTCGACATGTCTTCACTTGGCCATTATCTTCAAGTGGATGGCAAGCTTCAAGCATGTGATATCTTCATGTTGATCATCTTGAAGTTGCACCACACAACCTTGATGGCGATCACCACTTAGACGCCATCCTCCAAGGGCTACATAGGATCTTCTTTTCAATGCACTTAGCCTAGATCAACAAATAATCTTCTTCCCTTAACCTTGACTCCAACAAATGGAGATCAAGCAATGCTTATGGACACACCTACAAGAATAGCTCAATACAAACATTAATTCATAGAGATTGTCATTAATTACCAAAACCAAACATGGGGGCAACCATGCTCTTTCAATTATCTCCATTGAATCCACGGGACATGCCACCTAATACTAATGTTTTGTCTATGATCTCTCCAGTCACGAGATCGTTGAGCAAAAGTCGAGCTTTAAGCTTTTGCCAATGGACGGACTGGGATTGTACCCGTCCGGTTGGACAATGGCCAAACCAAAGCTGGCACGTACACATTTGCCACAAAAGCACAAACACGACACATCGAGAATAGACATCTGACGAGTTGTGGTGTTGAAGGTGTGTCCACTTGACTTGGATTAATTGGGGGCACCTGTTTTGGATCTGTTTGTCTGAACATCTCTAACGCATCAAGGCCTACTCGGCTAAAGTTCCCTGAACTTTGTTAAATCAAAAGTTGTTCCAACCAATCATGCCTTTCCGAGTTCCTTCCCTTGATGCGAATGTGGACGTGAAGTCCATCAGTTCACAAATTAAAGAATAAAAATGAACTCAGTTACACTTATACAGGTAATTAACTCACTAACTCTGTAGTATGTCAACTTGTGTTCTCAAATAGAAACACAAGTCAACGATGAAAGAACACGCTGATTCAGTCGAACAAAGAAAGAAAGAATCATCACACGACTAGGATCACGAGAACATCTCGCAATTCTCTAGCGCCAGATGATGGTCTCGAAGTAGTCGATCCCGTCAAACTCCGACGCGAAAAGCGGCCACCGCGCCTCCCAGCGTGCGGAAGCTGCGACTACGACTTCGCCTTGTCCAGATTCTTGTGCAGTTGCTGCTCCACCTCCGCGGCCTGGCTGCCTTGCTTTCTCGCCTCGGCATCCTGCAGCTTCATGCCCCGCCACGACAGCCGAGCCCAGCTACCGTCGGTGGCATCGGTGTTGGGGGCGATGTCGGTCGGGATGCGCTTAGGATCGAAAAAGCCTCAATCTGAACTCAATAACAACTGTACAGATGAGAGAAGTTTCTAACAATATCAAAACATCAGGTGCAACATATGTAGTTTTTTATTTTTATTTCCTTTTGTTTTCAACAATTTGGCTGTGTGCATTCTTGATGTCTTGTCTTACTCTTGATATTGAGTTGGTCCAGAGGCCGGTGTGATTGATATCTTCTTAATCTTTATTAAAAAAAACCTTGATATGGTGATACTAACAACTTACCAAAGATGCTAGCCATGTGTAACTTGTAATCCAGCTTGACTTGTATTGTATAATAGAATCATCGTATTGGAAAACAAAAAAGAAGTACAAAGCACCAAACCACAATAAGAGGTACTAACAAAACAATAAGAATAACAACATAAACATATCTTTTAATTGTATAAATAGATTGGAAGACTCCTTCACGACCTCCGCTTAGACGTGAAGCCAACGGAATTCATTCGACATACCAGATGTAACACCTCCATTCGGCGCACTCGAGTGAAGAAAGACGATGTCCCTGCAATCACGAAGGATTTGAAGGTTCCTGACGAGATCATGGGACCCGGGTAGTCCCACGAATGCAAAAGACGACCAACTTGGCACATAGTTTTCCACCACAAGGATTCGGACTCCGGGGGAGGGGGTTGGGTGGGGTGGCAATGAACCATCTTGGAATACATGTCACACCAAGATCACCACGCGTGGATTCTATGTGATTTCGTTTGTAACTGACTACCGTCAGATCTTGATTATCTTGTTAGGTTTTAACATTATCTTCTATCACGTGTAAATCGACTTGGCACCTTGTAACCCTAATTCTCAGAGTGTATATAAAGAGGTGACTGGCGAGCAATACTACACATTCAATGTGCACACCATTCACGTTCATCACCATTCAGGCGAGATCGAGCATGCCTCGAGATTGCCATAGCACCGACAGATAATTCAGTCTAACACAAACAGAAAGTAGGATTGTTATCGAATGGTTCGTCAAGGCCCGGACATGTATAAACTTTGTCTGTCGTGTGCTACCATATAGATCTTTGAACGCGACCCCTCCAAATCTACCATAAGAGAATAAATTTGTTGCTTGGATATGAACGTGGAAATCTGAGCGTCAATCAATAAAGGCATGCCTTAGTCCAACATATTATTTTTATTTCACTTTCTTGAGAAAATTGGATGCACTCACTGAAATTTCCACGGAAGGAGAAACGATGAACAAATAAATATGGGTGCGGAGTCTATTTAGATGCATTCCATGTTTCCACTCACATAGACCTGTAGGCTATAGCAAACCAAAAGTTCATCCGCACGTTTGCTCCACCTTACTTTTCTTTCTTTTGATATCGTTTGCTCCACCTTCTGTTCGAATGTTAGAATGCAAATAAGTTACAAGGATGCTAGCAGGGGAGATGGTTTTTTCTATAGGGTTTATTTTATTAAACTCAACGTCCGCATCAAGTAGATATCTCATATATACCAGAAAGATTTCACACCGGCAAGAAAAAAAAAGAGAAGATAACGAGAGAATAACCGATGGATGACACACATGTGGGAATTAGAAGAATCGGGAGTGAATTAATCAACACTCAGTGAATTTAATAGCCTTCAATACTCAGTGAAACGCTTAGATTAGCCTTTTGTGAACAAATAAGTGGCAACAAAGAATACAAGAGTAATATCATCATCATACAGTAGAGATTTGATTGGGGGGGGGGGGGGGGGGGGGGATGAGGGGCTAGCTAGACACGAGCACAAATCTTAATGGATACCACATAAGAAACGATAATTCTATAGTTACAGAAAGATCGCTACGGACTGAACCTACGGCAAGGTTGCTGCAGATTTTCTTTTCTTTGCTTATTAAATTCCAGATGATGTACTGAACTTTTTTTTCAATCTTCCATGCCAAGTAGGATGCCCGTAAGTTTTTTTTTGGGGGGGGGGGGGGGGGGGGGGGGTGTAGATACTGCCCGTAGATATAGCATTGCAAATTCATCATCTAGTGCAAAATGTACCCAAAACCTTCTCAGGTAACATTTGATTTCATAAACGAGTAAACCTTTACAGAACTTACACGCTCGATGGCATCTTCAAAGCTATGGCATGCATTATTTCAAGCCTCTTTCATTCACATGATTTAAGGAACACATAAATAGAAAACAAACAATAAGAAACCCTGTACGATTTTATTGTACCGTAGAAAAAACATGTTTTTTTTCAAGAGGTAGAGCAAAATTTATTTATGTTTCTTTCAAACAGAATACAATCCCGCAAATCAAATAATCAACACAAAAAGGCCTAATTATTTACATTTTGCACAATCCGACAGAGCACGATATGATTCATGCAACCAAGCCCCACACCCATCAAAGCATCAGGACCAACAATTCGTGTACAATATACAAGGTAACTTATTGCGTATGTACAGGAGACAGATACTTGTACAGCACAAACCAATCTGCAATTTGTTCACACTCACCAAAGCACAAGAAACCCAGACCCCGTGCTTTGACCTGACCTGTACCCCTTTTTGCATTTGCTTCGACACAGGCCTGCTACAAACCTATATAAGCTACAAAGATTTCATGCAGATCTTAAACCTCAAACATTACTCCGTACTAAACTAGACTGAATCGGTCACCACCCCCTACTACCCCCTAGCTGGGGAGAAGATGAACATGAGAGCTGGAGAGAGCAAGGGACAGGAGATGCAGAAGCATTCAAGATTCTGAATCTAGTACGGTGCTATTACTATCCTATCACATTTGAATATTTGGACAGTACTAGCTGCTGCTGGAGCAAACCAAAACAATTGCTCAAAAGCCTAGCTCATCCAGTCACCCCCCCCCCCCCCCCCCCCCCCCCCCCCCCCCCCCCCTCTCCTCCCTCTGTTGCCTCAATAGAATGATAGATAGGTAGTCACACTGTGGGCTGTAGGGCATGCTCCTATCAGTAGTAATAGTACCATGCAAGTGCAGCAGGAGAAAGAAAAGAAAACTAACCTAGATAGGTGCCTAGTGGGAGACACATAGCTCCTGTCCAAATTACAATAACAGCTGGGGCAATCAGAGCAGCACCATAAATGGGGGCAAAAGGACACACACAAGGCTGAATTGAATTTACATGTGGGGGCACATATATATCCTACATCACCACTAACAGTACCATGCTGCATGATTTGGGACCAGCTGGTCAAAATGAGGGGAAGAAAACACCACAGCCTGCAAACCTGATTTATGGAAGGGGTTGGGGGAGTAAATGGTGGCCCACAGAGATCCATCATCCATGGCTTTGATCTCTTGGCTCCCAGCTCCAAACCCAGACAATATCCTTCCAGCTTAGCAGCAGCACAGGCTAATTGCAGCGACAATCGCCGAAATCATCGGAGGAACTTGAGTGGTGAACTGACAGCATCAACGTGCCGAACCTGAAAGTATATCCACATCGCATTTCCAGTGAAACACTCTACATGAGGAGACTCGCAACCATTCCCATATCTACCACATCATATGGGGGACATTGTTAGTCAGGCACAAAAGAAGGCAATAAGATGGAAAAGAGTAGATATAGCAATGAGAGGAAGAAAATAAAAGTTGTCGCAGAAATGTTAGTGTTATCTTGTACACTGAAATGTGACTTCAACAATTAGAGAGTATGGTAATGACACGAGAGAGTGAAGCTACTTTTTAATTTCTAAGAATTGGGTGATGGTACAACTTTATACAGAGGATACAAAACCAGATCTGCTTGCTCCAAGACAAACAAGTAGGTGTGAATTGTGTCAACAGAACTCTTCATTAAAAAAAATGGGACCCGTATGAATACGACATCTCTACACTCGCAGTGCTGCAAAAATTGTGGAAGACTGAAGACAGTTGCTGGCCAGGCCACTATGAACAAGGGCAGAGGAACCATCTTTTGATATCACTAAATTGTATTGCATGATGCAAATGAGCAGCAGCATTTCCAATACGCAGGCACTGCATAATCACTCACGTGAGAGTATATGCGATTCACTTGGAAGGCGTCCATCAACCGTAAAAAGAAACCCCTAAGTCAGAAAAGGATCTTCTTCAAAATCAGGAGGATTATCATGATGAAGATAAGGATGACGAGGACGGTGGCACACATCACCATGCCCCCTTTCTTCTGTGTCCTCTCAGCCTGCATAACAGAGATCAGATGAAGACATTAGACTGCAAACTTCAGGGACTGACGCTAAGGTGCTTGCAGATGAAGCACCAACGACTGATGTGATTTTTAAAATAATGTCGGCAGACAGTTAAATATGAAAGTGCAGAGGGGGGGGGGGGGGGGGGGGGGGGGGGGGGGGGGGGGGGATGGAAAGGGTCATAAAGGCATACAGTACTTGCGTAAATTCTATAATAGTTTAAAATCTAGTCTCTGTCCAAAAAACTTAATGTTTTTTACTTTTTACCGAATGCTTTTACATTTTCATGGTCTGGGGGATGTAACACAACACTTGGCTATATCTTCATTTTCTTCAATGACTAACCTGCCTGTCTTATTCATAAACCGGTTAGATTTACTGGTCAAAGGTGCAAAAAGATTGACCACTTGTTTTCTGCACTGACAAATTTGTGTGGCTTACAACATAACCTAGAGCACAAAATTCCAGTTTGTCTACCCCAAGTAAATGAATTTCCGAATTGGAGAGACAGAGAACGGGAATGAGGATGAAACCTTTTGCAACTGTTTATAGCCCTCTTCGACTGAAGCTGCAACATTCTGTACATTGTAATCTATCCGATCAACAATTGTTCCCTGTTCAAATAAAGAAATGAAGTGTCTGAAGTCTGCACTAGTTATTATACCATACCAGCAATAACCAATTAAATTAGGTCTTTCATACCTGATCAATCACAAGAACTGAAAGATCCTTCATGATCTGTGCAAGCTCATTGACTGATTCGACAACCTTCAAACAATAAGCAGATAATGAAAGCAAATTTCAGGAAACCGGTAACCTATTTCTCCTTTAGATAAATTGTATGCATAAGTATTGAACAACTAAAGAACTCACCTGTTCGATTTCTCTTTCCCTTTCTCTAGTGAATGCTTCACTTTTCTTGAGTTTTGACATCTGAACCTCAGTGAAACCCTGAAAATAAAATCAATAGCTTAGTTTAATGAGCTTGCTAGACTTCTCATTAGCTATCTCTTCTTAATCAGTCCAGCTGTTCCCTAAGTAATAGATCGGGAAGAGTTCAGGGAAACCATGGTCAATGTCCCTGTTCTGCCAAGCATATGCCTTTACATCGAAAGTCCAAACTCTATCCCAGATTTGCACATTATCGTTATTCAAAGGATATACGTTTAGACCAGATATGCATTCACTAATTGCATAGCCGTATGACTATTTAATCACCCAAGCCAAATGCAATTCTCACTGCACATAAGTCTGCCTTTTGTCTTCCCAATTTTATTTTTACTTATGGATCAGAAGTGAAGCATGCTAGTGGAAACCTTGAGCTACCAATAGAAGTTACAGTGACACAACAGCAAGTGAGTACAGCACAAAAAGAAAAACGAAAAATTCACTAAAACTGACATAAGTTTCTATGATAAAGCTGCAAGGACCCGGGAGTAAACAGCTTCAGCAATAAAAAGGAGTCTGCAGTAAGTAAACACAAAGAGAAAGCGTACCACATCCTCAAATTCATCGTCTTCAAGTTCAAATGTCGACTTAGATCCATTAATATTCATTTCTAAATCAACACCATCTTGCCCCTGTAATTGCATTTTATTAACCAAGAACCTTTATTAGAGTGAGATAAGTAGCACAAGTATCTGAATTTCTGAAAACATTATAAGGCAGAGTGGCAAACCTCTTTCTGTTGACGAAGCTGCTTTAAATAAGATGACTGTTTTTTCCGGAACTCCATCGAAAGACTTTGCAGGTCTGTAGCAAGGGAACGCTGCAGATAACAGTAAAAGGCATTCCTCCATCAACACAAACACTCGTAGCAGCTACAAGTCTTGTAACTGTTAATATACAAAACAGTAAGGGGGAGTCATCACCTGAACATTCTTTCGGACTTTAGAATCCTCAGAGGAATCATTCACGGACAGCTTCTGCAGCCTCTTCTCCGACTTCTTCAGCAGGTCCGTTATCTCATGGGTGAGAACCTCAATTGCTCGCTGGTCATCTCTGCCATCACCAAAGGACGGCATCAAGGCCTTGGCGTGCGCCTTAGCCAGCTCCGCCATTTTCGTCTTTGCCCGCTGCATGTTAGCAGATATATCTTCGGAAAGATCCACCCAGGCCGGGGGAAGCCCAACCGTCACCCTCCCTCTACTGCACATCAGTAATCACATTTCAGTACCATACCATTGATCTGATCACTTGTCACATGTCCAACAGGTGCTTTATATATGATAGCTCTACCACTGAGCAACTGGGGAATGCAGAGGAGTTCAACCTACTAGAGCTCAATTTCCCCTCTCAATCATGAGTCCTAATTTCTTCACGAGAGCTTAAGCTCTATTCACCCTGACTGATCGAAGTGCACATTTTGTACCCTAGTGATCCATTTAAAATATCAACAGCGCCAGATACTATATAAACAGCACCTTGCCTCGAATTAGCTAATATATAGACTGGTAGCTTAGATCAGACAAATTGATGGACAGGTCACTTAGCTGAAGTACAGCTTAGATCAGACTAACTGATGGAGAGGCCTAGTGATCCGCGATTCAGCATTTCTAATGATTTGCAACTCAGCATTTCAGCTACTTCCTTCGAATCATATCACGGCAAGCACGCGATCCATTTGCGTGACTTCCCGCACCGTACCACGATTTAGTAACCTCTCGTCGCGAGTAGCTAGCTACCGACTAATCTGGTCTCTAGGGGGTGGTGGATAGACGAGACGCGAGTGGGAGGGGTCAGATTCACCTGGAGGAGGCGGAGGGATCGTCGGTGCTGAGGGGAGCGTAGTTGCGTTCGGACCGCAGCAGAGAGGCCATCTCGATCACGGGGCCGCCCCCGGAGGAGGAGGAGGGCGACGAGGATGGCGCCCCGGCCGGCGCGCGGACGTGGCGCAGCGCGTCGCGGTACTTGCGAAAGAGCGGGGTGCGATTCCGCGTGGCCATGGGCGGCGGGCAGGAGAGGAGAGGGGAGTCGGGGATCGGAGGGAGCGAGCGGCGAGATCTCGACGGCGAGGCACCGCGGGGGAGGGAGAGGGATTTGGGGCAGTTGGTGCGAGAGAGAGGAGAGGAGAGTCCGTGCTGAGTTGGGAGACACTTCGCCACCAAGGAAGGAAGGAGGAGAGATGCTGATGACCGGGCCCAACTCGACCTTGGCAGTGTAAGACAGGAATAGTTTGTGCTGGGCCGGGCCGACGTACTCCCTCCGTCCCGTAACAGATGTTGTAACGGCAGTTTTGCAAAAACACCCTCCAACGTTTCTCGACACAACCCTCGCTCCGTCTTCTTCATTCCCCTCGTCGACCTCTCAGGGAATGTACAATGGTAGGGAAGGCGAGTCTTCTCTTACGCCTCCACGTCATCTGGAGAAGATACTAAATATCAGTCGTACAATGCGCTATCTCTTATTATCATCTCTAACAATTAATGAGAATTAATTAAATTTAGTGTGAAATTGGCATAATAAGAGAAGACATGTGGTACAATGGACAAAATAGGCTTCTCTTAATATTTAATAGATCATCCCTTATTAAGGGAATACAAACTTCTCTTCCCTCATTCTCTCTCTTCCAACTAAGCAAAAATTCAAAGTGGCATATATAAGGGAAGGCTGACATCACCCCATTGTACATGCCCTCAACCGCGTGGTCCGCGTCGCCACATCGCCGACCTCGCCCGCGCCTCCTCCGCGCCCTCGTCCTCGCCTCCTCCGCGCCCTCGTCCTTGCTCGCCGACCTCGCATGCGCCTCCTCCGCGAAGTTCCTCTCCCCTGCGCAGCTCCCTCCTCCCGGTCCCGGTCCACTTCCCCGTGCACGCCATTCCTTGCCGTGGCCTAAAAATTGATTCTTCCTCCGGCGATTTGGACGGCTTGGTGATTACTCCGGCTGTTCAGAACCAGAATATTGAGGTGCCGCGGTGGATTCTTCCCAGCTCCTCGCCGCGCTGGATTCTTCCCTCCTCGTCGCCGCTATGTGCCTTTCACTCTCGGGCGGCGCTGCGGCCAAGCACAACAGCAAGATGGCCGTCTTCAGCTTCGAGGACTCGCTGCTCCAGTGGCCGCGTCTTCACGTCGCTCCATCTTCACCACTGGCCGCTGCTCAAACGGCCACATCGTCGTCGACTTCCTCAGTAGTACTCTCATGTCTCTGAAACTCTGCTCACTACTTTGCTCTCAAAGTTTTGAAAATTTGCTCTCAAAGTCTGAAACTTTGGAGATTGTACTTGTGATGTTACGGGAACTCGTACAAAGACTGCACTTGTGACTGAAACTTGAATTTCAGTATACATCTAGAGTATAATTTCAGGGAAGTATGACTCCTGTGGAAGAAATCCGCACAATGAAGAGGAATCATATTTAGATGCAGTTTTTAATGCTGAGCACTATTTAGATGCAGTTTTGTTGATGTAGTAGGAGTAGATGCAGTTTTGTTGGCTGGTGAACATTCTGAAACTCTGAAAGTTTCAGTTGCATCTTCAAGTGTTTCCTACTGCCTCAGGTTAGCATACTTCCTACTGAGCTACTGAAAGTGTTGTTAGCATCAGGTTTTAATTGAAGTTTAATTTGTTAGCCTCGCAAGTCAGGTCGTGGTGTGCATTTTGCTCGGGTATAGAAGGCAACAAAATTGATTTGAGTCCAATTCTCATCAGTTAAAGGTGTGTGCAACAACTGGGTTGAGCTCTGTTTCATTGCTATTTGGTGTCCAAACAGATAACTTCAGATTACAAGCCCAGGCTTAAGTGTCCAAACTCCAAACAGATAACTTGGTCAGTTTGGTGCCCTGTGGTTCAGCTCTAGGATGAATCCACTGGATTATTGTTTGTTTGAAGTACATCCATTTGGTACACATCTTCTTATGTGATGAAGGATTATCTTACTGAACTCGACAAGGCTATCAAATACAGTACCATGACTGTCTACAGTTTACGACTGAATGGAAGTCTACAGTTTATGCTGAATGGAAGTCAACACATTTTAATTCAACTTTAGTTTGCTTATGCATCAGGTTTCCTTACACTCAGCAAGGATAACAAGTTATTCGTTGGTTCTGCTCAGGTTAGGCAACAAAATTGATTTGCATCAGGTTTAAGAGTACAACAATGGAACCTGACACTAGTAGGAAAAGGGCTATCACTGGCGAACCTAAATAGCCTACCACTGGCGAACGTGTGGTTCGCCAGCGCTAATATCGCCAGTGGTAACAGCTTACCCGCAGGCGAACAACAGGTTCGCCAGCGGTAAGTAACTTACCACTGGCGAACCACAAGTGATGTTCGCCACTGCTAACTATTTCCGAAAATAAATAAAAAATCCCGCCCCCACACGCGGGGGAGCTTGGTGCCGTCGTTCGTGCCATCGTTCTCGTCGTGGGGTGCTTCGCTCCGTCATCTTCACCGTGGGGGGCCGTCCTGCTGTCCTCCTCGTCCTTGGCCCGGGGTAGTAGGCTGGGTTGTCGTCGCAGACATCAGCTCTACGAGGTGCTCGATGTTCGCATGCGCGCGGAAGGCGATGACGTTCTTGAGGTAGGCAACGTAGATCTGTAGACCCTCGTCGGCGAGAGCGAGGAGGGGGAGAGGCGTACGAGGCGCAGCACAGCGGGGTGAGGCCGCGGAGGCAGTCGACGGATGCATCGGGCGCGCGGGGGCGCCGCTGGGTCGGGACGGAGGGAGAAGGGGTGGGAGCTGCCTCCCCTTGCGCACGTCGTCGCCTCGTCCTTGAGCTCCGCCTCGAGCTCCTACGCCTCCACGCCCAGCCTCTAGCAGCCTCACCCACCGCGCCCGCGCCGGTGCGGGACGAGCTCGACCACGCCAGGCCGCGTCCGGAAGGGCGCGTACGCGCCGCCGCAGTCTTCTCCGCCGCGAGAGTCGTGGACGCCGCGAGCGCGGGCCGCCGGCGCTGGCTTCCCGAGGAGGCTGGCGCGGAGGGAGAGGGAGAGGGCGTCGAGGATGAAGAGTAGGTCGAGGGCGGCGAGGAGCGCACGCTGCGGGCAGGGACGGAGGAGGAGGAGTAGGACGAGAAGGGGATCGGGTCAGCGTGAGAGGATAAGGTGTGTGTGGTCGGTGAGATAAGATAGGAAAAGAGAGAGAATTAAATAATTAGAGAGAGAAATCACTGGCGAACAGGCCGCAGGTTCGCCAGTGGTACATGTCTTACCACTGGCGAACTACGTACGTGCTTCGCCAGTGGTAAACGCGGGACCAGGAGACCCTAGCGGGACCATCTACCGCTGGCGAACAGGTTCGTGCGTTCGCCAGCGGTAGGTGGCCCTGCTCGGTACGCCCGGGTCTGCGTTTACCACTGGCGAAACACGGACGTAGTTCGCCAGTGGTAAGACATGTCAACTGGCGAACCGGATTTACTGTTCGCCAGCGGTAAATACCGCTGGCGAATGCTTTTATTTGTTCGCCAGCGAATGGCTGGCGGCTATAGCCCTTTTTCTACTAGTGTGAAACTCTAAAACTAACATTCAGCAGGTTCTTGGCGCAAGGTCAAATTCCTGGCATGTCGCCCCCTACGGCAGTGCGTCCAGTTCGAGGGCCTCGCCGCCTGCTGCCTTGTGCTCTCGATTGGAGCGAAGGGCAGGAGAGGATGGCGGGGTTGCGTGAGGTGGGCGACAACCGCGGGGCCCCTCCGACGGCGAGCGGAGCGGCGGCGCGGAAACAGGCGACGGCACTCCCTCCTGCGCGCGGAGGACGACGGCGTGGACGAGCTCCCTCCTGCGCACGGTGGGAGACGGCGAGGTCGAGCTCCCACCTGTGCACGGAAGTCGACGACCGCCTGCGCGCGGACGCGGAAGGAGCTGCGATGCGCGGAGGTTGTCCTGGGCGCGGACAGCGACGACAAGCTCCCTGCTATCCCCCTGCACGCGGACGGCGACGGCAAGGTCGAGCTTGCTCCTACACGCGGACGGCGACGACGAGCTCCCTCCTGCGCGCGGCCGACGACGGGGGAGGTCCTTGTGATCGATTCCCTCCTGTGCGGACGGCGAGGTCGAGTCTACGAGCTCGGGAACGGCGATGGGCGAGGTACTGCACGCGGACGGCGACGGACGAGGTCGACGGACGGAGGAGGACGAAGGAGAACGACAGACGGAGGAGGACGGACAGGCGAGGACTGATTTGCTACTAATTTGAGTCATTTGGACTGATTAGCAAAAAAAAACAATTGAACTAAGCCCGCGACATCTTTTCCGGGACAGAGGGAGTATAAAGGTTCTGGGTCGTACTCTACTACTAATCATGCTCCGCTAAAAAAAATGCTCCTAATCTCCCTATTTTCATAATTTATTATACTCCCTCCTACTCAAGATTATTTTTTCTGAAAAGGGAAACTCCCGAGCCTCTTCGTCAGGACAATGCTGAAGATATGTTCTACTCCCTCCCCTCCGATCCATATTAGTTGTCTCCAAATCGGATGTATCTAGTGTTAAAACATGTTTAGATACCTCCGATTCAGCGACAATTAATATGCATCAGAAGGAGTATATAATTTTTGGTTGAAGTCAAACTTTTTACATTTTGACCAATTATATACAAAAAAAATGAACATACACAATACCATGTGCATATAATGTGAAAATATATTTCATATTGATTCCAATAATATTGATTTGGCATTGTAAAAATATATTGATACTTTTATTAATATACTTTGACAAAAAAAAATCGGGGGTACTTAATTTTTTTAATACATAAGACGTCTCCCCAAAATAGATAAAAAAAAATTGGGGGCTCAATACAGGACCCACCAGTGTTTTTTCTTTCCTTTCTCTCATTGCCCATCTTATTTCTCGACTCCACAACAATTGCATTCTTCCTCCCACATGAGGTCGCGCAGGCAAGCCCGACCGCCCGAGACGCTCCTCTGCACTTCAGTTTGTCATCCCAGCTCTGCCCTGCCGCCATGAGTCGTCTTACTGAGCCCAAACGTATGTGTGGCGTACAAAAGGGTCACCTCTATCGACAACCCTTGACACAATCTCACCGGGTTGCTCCTCTAGATGAAATTCTAGTAGGGATTGAAGCTGAAATTTTCCTTCCGCCTTGTATTCGTATTTTTTTGGTTATACTATAAGAAAAATTTAAGTACGGCAGGTTTTGTGTATGGACACTTTTTACCCCCCCCCCCCCCCCCCCCAATAAAAACACATAAGGCCTTAAAAACAAACAGGGCCTAAAGGATGTCCTTTAAAAAACGTACACAAACAAAGGAAATTCCCGCACTCCTACATTTTTTACTGAAAGTCTCTACAGCTTGTTTGGCAATTGTATGGAAGGGGAATGGGAGTTTAAGACCTATTCCCTATCCCACGTACGAATTACCAGGGCTCCCCCAGGTAATTGATTTGTGGGAGTTTAACACGTGAATTCCCTTTCCTCTTCCCTTCTTAATTCCCATTCCACCCAACCAATCAATGGATTAAATGTCTCCCTACCTTAAACTCCCATTCCCAATCTCTAACTCCCCTCAAACAAACACGCTGCTAGTGGCGGAGCACCAAGATAGATGAAATTTGTACTGATGTCTCACTAGGGACACACATAGCCCACGGGGTTCGGTCCTGCACTGTTAGAGATACAACCAACTCCCTTGTGCTTGTGTGTTTCAACCCACCCAAGCTTTTATCCTGGGGTCCTGAGGAAAAGTATCATGATTAATACTTTGATTCTTGCTCCGATGGTTGTCAAATTTTACATGTTTATGTCATCTTGCCTACTCTGCATTTTTCCTTCCTAACCTAACACGGTCAAATTATGCGTTGGGCAACGAAATTCTTAACTAATTTTTTGGCAAGTCAAATTGTGTTTAGGATAGGCCAAAGCTCAAACTAAATACACAATCATGTCGAACAAACACTCACCCATAGATGCCAGTCTAAGAACATATATGATTTGTGTTCTACACGGAAACAACAAAACCTAGAGGTATATCACATGAATTTCTGGTGTTGACACGCAAGCTAAAATAGACATGTTTTTCGCTGATATTTTGCATTTTCACATCTATGAAATTTAACACTATTATTTTTCCTCTAGCCCTACTCCTTTACGGTTGCTCTTACTTTCTTTATGAAGACAAGAAATGTACTTATGTACAAATTTAAAGCTACCAAAAATCTTTGAAGAGTACAAAGTGAAGGGTCCATTTGTTCCCCGGTTGGCTATTGGCTCTCGACTCTCTTAAGTTATGTTGCAGAGTCTCTCAAATCGAAGAGAAAAGGAGGTTTTGTCATTACTCATTGCAAACATTTTGGTTCTTGTTCAGATGATTCTCCAATGCAAACTTCGTACAATGTTTTCTTCTCTTGCCAACATTGCTCAAATTGTACGTTCGGAAAAGAAATGTCTACCCTTATTTTACCTGCCAAAATTTGTGCAGGATATATTGTAGTTTAACATGTTATGCTCCCTCTGATCCATATTAAGTATCACTGACTTGTACTAAATAAGTAACAATTAATATGGATCAGAGCGAGAGTTTTCCTGAAATCGAAGCCTAATAGTTTTCCTTCTTTTATGGCCATCCCTTGTGGACAATAACAACGATCTAGTCCAAGTTGAATTCCAATCAGAAAAATAAAGGAATTAGCTTTGGTCGTTTGATCAAGAGAGCAAGTCAAGCTGCCAAGTAACCAATTAATCACTACAAATCAGTGACATAAAACTTGTACTTTTGATGATATTCAGTGACATAAAACTTGTACTTTTGATGATATTCTGTAGCTTCTGAATTGATGACAGGCCTTGGTGTAGTGGTGAGGTCCTTCCCACTTGTGCCAAGAGGTTATATATTCGAACCAGCCTCCATGCACTGTACTTTGTAGGGGTAAGACCAGACTCTTATAATCCCTTCTCCAACCCCACCTTGTGTGGGAGCCTCTATGCACTCGGTCTGTCATTTATTCTGTAGCTTCTGAAATTCACATTTTATAATGTACATGATGACTATGAATTTTAACCCTAGCATTTTTGTTCCACCAAGCTTTTCTCCTCTGTATTTCCTTCCCTTTTTTCATAGAGATAAGAGAAATGCACTTTACAGTCAACAAAAAGAGGAGAAATGCACTCAAATATAAAGCTACCGCAAGATCCTTCAAGAGTACAAAGAAGTGCCACTGCTGCTGGTCCATGAAAACCTCATCAGAGTTCGAAAGTACTCAAGCATTTTTAGCAAGCTAATTTAGCTTGCTAAAAAGTCTTACATTGGAGAATAGAGGTAGTATCAATTATTAATGAGCAAACTTTTTTTTTAACTCGAGTCAGCAAACATTCGAGTACGTCACGAGAGGAATCGAGGAAACGGGACATTTGCTGAACTGAACTACTTCCCACCAAATCGCTCAAGTAAATTTCGTAGTAGGAGAACATTCAGATCATAACAACATTTAATGGCGGCAAATTGCCACTCACCTCACAGCAGCTAAAGCAAATTCTAACATAAGATTTCTCGTTTAATTCGTAAACTACATCCTACTGTAGTAGCTGCATGCTCGATCTCAAGAAGAAGGATGTGACGTAACAAAATTCCCATGGCGGATTCGTTCGATCAGAAATGATTATCAGTACAGGCTCACCCCGAAGGACTCGCTGACGATGATGGCGATCCCCATGGAGATGGCGACGAGCGAGGCGGCCCACGTGAGCTTCTCCGTGATCCGTGGCACCCTCTCCCTGAGCGCCTCCGTGCAGGTCCCGATGAGCACGGTGTAGCTCGCCATGGACATCACCGTGCCGACGAGGAACATGCCGAGGAATGCCGCCCCCGCGGCGCGCGACGGCATCGCCAGCGCCGGCAGGATGATCATCAGCGCGTCCGGCTGCAGCCCGTGCACGATCCCTGTCGCGAACGTCGCGAAGCTGATCTCCTTCTTCTTGCCGCCGCCGCTCATCAGCGCCTTCTCCAGGGAGTTGTTGCCGTGCTGGTGCGCGCCGCCGGCGCCGTCCAGCGCGGCGGCCACGCAGGGCGCCGCCTGGTTGGCCTCCCGGATGCCGATGCCGCCGATGACCATGAGGGTGAGGCCGACGACGCGGGTACCCCAGGTGCGGAGGATCTCGATGTGGAGGCGGTCCTTGAGGCCGAGGAAGAGGAGGCCGAACATCACCTGTCCGGCGTCGTGGCCGCAGCCCCAGAGCGCGCCCACCGCCGCGCTCTCCACCGGCGACCGCCCGATGGACAGCGGCGCCAGCGCGGCCAGGTGGTCCGGGCCGGAGAGGGTGTGCAGGCAGCCGGCGAGGAACCCCGTCCACGCGCTGCCGAGGAACTCCGACTTGAAGATGCTCCGGCCCGTCGTGACGGCAGCTGAGTGGGAGTGGCCGTGCAGCGCCGAGGCCAGCGCCGGCGGCACCATGGATGGCTGGATTGCCGCCAGAATCAGCGCTGACACCAAGGTCACAACCGCAGCCGAAGCAACCTGTTAATTATCGTAAGCAATAATGTAAATTATCTTCTTTTCGAAAAAAATGTCCAACGTAAATTATCGTATGAAAGAATTCAGGGGCAGTGAAGGAAATCAAATAGAGGACTGATGCACCAACCTTCTGGAAGAAGCGGCGTCGTCCCGTGTCCGGAGACTCCGCGGCGGCGTCGGCATCCAGTTCCGGCGGCGCGGGACTGACGGAGCGTGAGGGGGAGGCCGCGGCGAGCCTGGGCAGGAGCGGCGCGAGGGGAGGCAGCCTGAGGTTGAGCCCGCCGCAGTGGGCGATGGACCTTGGCGCGGCGGCGGTGGGGAGGAGGTGGTGGTGGCCGCCGGAGCGGGGCCAGGAGGCGGGCGCGCGGGTGAGGTGGAGCGGCGAAGAGATAAGCCTGTCCATCGCGGGTGCGGGAAACAATCGGGAGCTCCTCCTGCTGCGGTTCCGGTGTGGCTGAACTCTAACAGAGATTTGTCAGGGTCTTCGGACGGGCTGGGCTGGGCTTGCGGGCCAACTGCTGCGCTGATATGGGCCTTTTGTAAGTGAGTGACTCTTCTTCGGTGGCCGGGTAGACTGCGAGCTGGACCTCTCGCAATACAGCAAACAAAGGCAGCATGGTCAAGTTTCAAAAAAATAAAAATAAAACGCATCATGGTCATCGTTATTCGTCGTGGCGATGGATCGATGCCCTGCAGTTACATATGTGGCTTCCGATCCCCCGCCTTCCGCACCGTCTGATCAAGACGATCCAGACCATCTGATCCTCTTCTGCTTGTCTCCTTGCACGTACTCTGTCTTGCTGAAAAAGTCAAAGTACAGGAATCACACCCCTCGATGCTCAAGGCACGGAAACCACACCGATGAGGGCATACAGTTTGTAGCTCTGCCACCACCTGCCACTCTCCGGCGAGAGGTCTCACCGGCTCCCAACCTCGCTGAGCACGCCGCCGTCTACCGCTCGCAAGCACCACTATCCTCCGTTGGCAGCTCTGGCGTGCGCCGCTTGTAGCAGCGTGAGGTTTCGTCCGTAGCTCCGGTGACCACGTCCGGATGCACCACCCCATGTCGCTCACAACGGCGCGACTTCGTCCTTGTAGCACCGCCGCTCGCCGACGGTAGCACCGCTGTCATCTATGGCAGTACCGCCGTCCACCGACCGTAGCACCGCCGCTCGCCGACGGTAGCACCGCCGTCCGCCTATGACAGCACCGCCGCTCGCCGACAGTAGCAACACCTCCCACGTATGGCAGGCAGGCAGCAGCGCCTCCAACCGACGGTAGCAACGTCGCCCGCCTATGGAAGCACCGCCGCTCGCCGGCGGTAGCACCGCCTCAAGCCTATGACAGCATGGCCTCCCACCGACGGATAGCAATGCCACCCTCGGCTTGTAGCACCGTCTCCACACCGACGGTAGCAGCGCCGAACATAAATTGGAGCACCGCCCACACCGCCCTTGCAGCATCCGACTTCAGGATCGCCACAACGCCGTCGCTCGTCACCACACCGCCGCCGTCCCGCCCCCTGCAGCATCCGACGAGGAGGTGCTACCCCGTATGCTGCAACGCGCATCGCTAGGCGCGATCTCAAATCATCCCGGAGAAAGAAGATAGAAGGTGGCCGCGGGATTTGGACAGGCAGCGTCGTGAAGGCGCCTGTTTATGGCAGCGGTGGCGCGTTTCCTGGATGATTGGCGAGCAGCTGCGTGAGCTCTCCATGGCAGAGAAGGAGGACGATGGGTGGGGAGTTGCAACCTGAACGAGATGATAAGGTTAATGTGGGTGGGTCCCATGCGTGCGTGCATTTTTCTTCACCGCGTAAAGGGACGCGTGGCAGATGCTCAATCCGGAGGATGCTTCGCGTCGAACGTCCGGAGGAAGCGTAGCGTTTTCCATGTTGAAAAGCATCTCTTGAAAAACTAACATTTTTTATGGCACGAGAAAAGGAAGGAAATACGGAGTAGATAATATTGTTACAACATCTCCACCGACACTCCCGAAAGACCCCATCGGTTTGATGGGTCCGAACATGAAAAAACGTCCGAGCGACACCCCCCATTGGTTTGGACGACCCGAAAATTGTCTGGCATCACTCTGTTCGTTCCCAACTTTCGAGCCAGCTCGAGTGCCGGGACACGTACGACACGTCGACCCCGACAAACGGGCACCACATGCCAGCGACTCAAATGTTTGCCCCTATCTCCTCTATCCCGTTCCTATCTTTCTCCCTCCACCGTCAACGTCGTCCTTTTTCAGCGCCATATGTCCGTTAAGAGTCCCCAACGATCGTGCATGTGACTTCCCGTTGCTCCCCATCCTCATTTCGCGTTGTCGTCGCTTCTCACGGCTCGTTCAAGCCGGATGGCGATATTACCTCCTACCCTGTACGCAAGGTGTTTGGTCGTTTGTTTGTTAGAATGTAAAATGATTTGTAGTTTCGTTACTTTATTGTTTGATTCATAAACTATGGATAGCGACTATGACTTCGTGTTTCGATCACCAAATGATAAAAGAAGACGCCACTACCTTAACCAAGGACGAAGAGAACTATTTTTCGGACAACCCAGGACAATCTATATTGGTTGACACACGCATTGCATGTGCATATGTACACAAAAGGCACATGTATGAAAATTGGAACTCGACAGCAGTCTGTAAGGCTACATCTGAGATGAGCAATATCAGCAAAGCAAAAGATGGAGGAGATATAAGAATTAAACATGCTACTAGGAGATTTGTCCTAGTGAACACCTGTCATTCAACGGACAAAAAATACTCTAGGGATAACAGACTGATCTTCCACAAGAGTCCACATTGACGGGAAGGTTTGGCACCTCGATGTCGGCTCTTCGCCACCCGGAGTTGTAGGTGGTTTCGGACGACGAAGGATATTTTCACCTCACATGATTGGCGTATAGTTTACGTATCGGCACTCCATCACCATAGGCATCTTCCTAATCATAATAAGGAAAGGGTTTTTACTTTTTACTACTTTGCATGGTTGGCGGCATAGTCTATGGATCAACCATCCATCGTCGTAGACATCTTCATAGTCATGATGGGCTTTTGTCGTCTTCTAGTCTTTCTTACAGATCACAGTTGCTTTACTTAGGGCGTGTTCAGAAGTCCTCCGGCTTCCAGCTTCCCAGAAATTCATCGTGGAGCAGCACCGAACATCCAGACTCCACGGAGCTGGATTCAAGAAGCTGGGCCAATTTCCTACACAAAACTCGGAGCACCTCCTTTGGAGATTCGTGGAGCAGTGAAAAATTACGGACAGTGTGCCACCGCCAAGTGAAAAACGGTTCGACCTCTCTATTTCTCTCCCTAGCAATTCGCGGATGACCCGCTCTGTCCCGTAACCTAGCAGGCTAGCAGCCGCAACGATCACATCCCAAACTTGACGCGGCCGGAGTTCTCTCCTCGGGCAAACACCCAGACGTCATCTCACCCCTATCCTCCGTCCGCCGCCCAGACCCACCTGCGCGTCAACCCGGCTGCCGCCCAGACCCACCTGCGCGTCAATCCGACCGCCGCCCAGACCACCGGTCCGCAACACCTGCGCCTCCGCCCGCACGTCGAGCTCCGGCCTCCCGGCTCGAGCTCTGCGCCCTCCTCAAGCAGCAGTGGTCGTCCCTGACCTCCTGCTCAACTCCGGCCATCCTCAAACAGCAGCTGCGGCGGCCAGATTCGTTGTCCCCGATCTCCTCCTTGTGCAGCAGCAACGTAACGAGCTGAACCGGCTTGAAAGGACACGGATGTCGCCTAGAGGGGGGGGGGGGTGAATAGGCGATTTAAAATTATTACGGTTAAGGCTTGAATAAATGCGGAATAAAACTAATGTTTAATTTATCAAGCCAAAACCTAAACTAGCTAGGTTTACCTATGTGCACCAACAACTTATGCTAAGCAATATAATCAACTACTCCCTCCGTTCCACAATATAAGATGTTTTAGATGTTTCACAGGTTGTCTAGATTCAGACTAAAAGAATGGAAAGTGGGTGAACACATACACTAAGGGCTCATTTGGTTGCAGGGGGAGAAATACCCAGGGAAAATAATCCCGGCCGGGAATCTGAGGAATCATGTGTAAAACTCCGGGATTCTTTTCCCGACCTCCGGAGTAGGGGAAAATACACCCCGGGAAAAGGCCGGGATCCCCCTGGGATTCCAGTTACCAAATGAGCCCTAAAACATGTCTAGATACATGTGGTACAAATACGAATGTGGAAAAGACCTAAAACATCTTATATTATGGAACGGAGGGAGTAGGTGATAGCAAGATATATAACTTCAAGCTCGATGTCTATCACAAAGTAAATAGCATAAGTAAGAAGCTCGGGTATAGAAATACCGAGGCACTTGGAGACGATGATTTATCCCGAAGTTCACTTCCCAATGGAAGCTAGTCTCCGTTAG
This sequence comes from Puccinellia tenuiflora, assembly GCA_012064385.1. Lineage (NCBI taxonomy): Eukaryota > Viridiplantae > Streptophyta > Magnoliopsida > Poales > Poaceae > Puccinellia > Puccinellia tenuiflora. The sequence continues at coordinate 499,362 of QRDG01001037.1, forward strand.
AGCGGCACGGTGTTCACCAAGGTGAAACACCGAGTAGCCTTGATATGGCACACCGTATCTCCGTTGTGTCTTACCACCAATGTGGCGAGGCACTTGTCACTATGTTGCCGTTGAGGTTGACAACTAGAACCTTTACAAGGATGAAGCTCACTCCACAAGTTGGAGGGTCTTCACCAAATGCACCGAGCCGCCAAGACTTGATGCTTCAAGGCCGGGGCACACACCACAACTCAATTGGTGGCTCCCGGCAATGTCTTCGTAGCTACCAAAGCTCCGAGAGGAACAAGGTTGAGTCACACTCCACAATTGGAGGCTCCCAACAAATCCCGTGAGCGACCAAGACTCTGAGAAATCAACAACCGTCTAGGGTATCAACGTGCCCTAGAGGAACAAGCTCTAGGGCACCCAAGCACCCAAGAGTAATGAGCTTCTCAACTTCACTTTCCACGAATCACCGTGGAGAACTCAAACCGATGCAACTAATGCAATCGCAAAAACACACTAAGTGGTCAAGTTCTTCCAACATGAATCCAACCAAAGCAACTAATGCTTAGAAGGGATTTGAGAGGAAGAACAAAGGAGAAACACCAAGAAACTCCAATACCTAAATCAAAGATGTTCCCCTCACTTAGAGGAGATATGGTTTGGTGGAATAATAGATCTAGGCCTTCTCCTTCAATCCTCCAAAGATCAATGAGTTTGAGTGGAGGGATTGGAAGATCTATAGGATTTGAGCTCTTGCAACAATGGAGAGAGAGAAGGGAAAAATGTGCTCAAGAGGTCAACCAAAGTTAGGGTTCACTTGGGGAAGAAGACCCCTTAAAAGGGAGCCAAAAATATGGCCGTTAGGCCAATTTTCGGGCAGCCGGAGGAGGGAGGCCGGCCTGGCCGGCCATAGCCCAGCCATGATGGCTGGCCATGCAATCAGAGAGGCCCGGCCATGGGGCCGGCCATGCTGGCCTAGCCAAACCAGTGAAACTAAAATTGCAATATCTTTTGCATCCGGACTCCGTTTTCGACAATCTTGGGCTCGTTGGAATCACCATAACGAGCACTACAAGATTATGCATATAAACGTCATAGTCCAACAATATATTATAATAACAAATGAGGAAATGTTAAACCTCTTTCTTGCAAACCGGAACCGTCATATCTTTTGCAAATGAAGTCCGAAAGAGGTGAAACCAATTTTGTTGGAAAGAGGATGATAGTAGCCATCCTTGGAAATATTTGAAAACAATTAAGAGATAAATTTTCAACACATGTATGTGTGGATAATTTCTTAAGGACAAACCGACAATATTTCTAATATTGAAAACGCAATGGAAGACGCATATGAAAACTGTTTTCGATGAACTTGGCCTTGTCATGACAAGCACCAAGACCACACCACGATAAGAGACAAATAAGAACCAATAAAGATGATGCCAAGGATGCAAAGGTTTGAGCTCTCTACGACCGATGCGCTAAAGCTCACTTTAGAGCCCCTCTTGATAGTACGGCTACCTATCCTAAAACCCGGTCTCCCAACGACACCGCGAGACCGCAAACATTAGTCCATAGAGATTGTCATTAATTACCAAAAACCACACATGGGGGCAACCATGCACTTTCAATGACAATCCGTTTAAGAGGGTTTATATAATGAATAAAGCATCCTTGCAAGACAAACAAGCAAGGATGCAAGCACATTAAAGGCAAATGCAACAAAAGCATAAAACCCAAATTCCCTTAAACCCTCTAAACTTCTCCCCATTGGCATCGATTGCCGAAATGGGAAGAAAAATTTAGAAGGCCAATATAATATGAGTTCCTCCACAAGGTATGCATTTATCAAGTAGCATGGCATCTTCATCTTGATCCTACATAAATCAAAGATAGTTAATAATGTGCATGGAACTCCAACATTCCATACTCCACAGGACAAAAGTCAAAATTAATTTTGTAACAGCTAAAGGTTGAACTATTTGGCTATATAGTAACAGAAGTGCAACATTGCAGTTGATCTTACAAGTGGTGATGATATAGCGTCACATTATATTAAAAAATTGTTGTTTCTAGTCAATAAAAGCAGGGTATGAGGAGTCATCTCAGGAGTCAAACTGCAACTGTAACAAAGGAGCACATATTCTGACAAATTGCATTAACCTGTATGTTTGAACAAAAATCTTTCTTAATACACCTACAAGCTTTGGATGGTCACCTCATCTAGTAATATCACCATGTATTCTATTGGCAAAATAAGAGCACGGCCAGATCCCTCCACGGCTGTACGAAGACAACATCCTGTGTGCACAACTTATCGGCCCTTCTTCAAGATACAATGTTGTCCTATATAATTGTAGTACCTAGAGTGAAAGTTGTGAATCAACATTGGCCAATGAAAAATAAGCCTCGTCCATTCTACTTTTACCATGGAATTAGTCTAACAAAAAGGAACATAAACTAATAGTTAGTCGGACCTACCTTCAGTGTAGATACAGATCAATAGTTGATGTACTCCACATGTCTCCCAAGGAGGGAGAGATTCCCACCTAAATTTTCACTGAGGGGGGCCTAAGAGCTAGAGTATACAGCATATAGACATCGGAATAGAGAAGAAACTAAAGTTCATGGAGTTCCACGCCAAGGCACACCCACCAAGCATAGCAGGTGTGCCTGATGCCAGCAAGGAGGCAGACTTGCCAGAGGATTGCATTGTTTCACAGGGCAAGCTCAGGAACACCAGCTCATTCATATGCTTCCACAACTGCCAGCAGCAGGAAGGGTATTCTGATCTCTTATATTGGACTTATGTTCAGTTACCGAGACATCCTACAGAAGTACTAGGCTACTACACTAAAAACAAACAAGGAGTTGCTAGCAGGTACATTTTTTCAATTCGATGAAGGAGTGTGTAAGTGCTCGAGTATACCAGGAAGAACGAAAACATCGATGAAGACTGCTTCAAGGATACTCTTGGAAGAAAGGAAGTTCTTCTCGTGGATGGAGTCAATTGTGATGGTACGGGAAAGCCTCCTCCTTTTAGTCCTTGTGTTTAGAAGACTAGTCACCTCAACCTTCTTCTTTGCAGTAAGGGATTTACGTTGTTCTGTCCAGGACTATCAAAAGCAGCAACCATTTGACCATGACATCTTTCTATTTGATAAAAACACAAGAAAAAACCTCCAATCCAGCTGCTAGAAGAAATGATGATAAAATACAATGTGAGAGATAAATCTGCAACATGTTTACATATGTGTAGGGCTGGGCATTCGGTCTAACCGAACCGATCGGTTCGGTTTCTCGGTATAAAATTAATTTCGGTTTGCTGAAAATAAGAACCGATCGGTGTTTGGAAATACTGCTAACCGACGATTCGGTGCGCCCACATCTCGGTTCGGTCCTCGGTTTCCGACCAAATAAACCGATCAGAAGGAAATCCACCTATTTGAGGGGCACATATGCCGACGTCAATGAAAATCAACCAAAAAAAAATCATAGGTACGCGTTTGACTAGAAGGGAATGGGATCGATGTGGCTGTAGGAGTAGCTCGGAGATAGGTTGAGCAAGCCTGCCGCTTCTAGCAGAGACGGGTCTTGTAGTTGTCACCGGCCAGCGAGGATAAAGTGCAAGATCGAAAATTGAGGTGGAGGGCTGGAGGTGGCCGCTGTAGGAAGGTAGGAGGAAGAGAGAAGAGATGCCGCCGCACCGGTGCTTTTCGCCGGAATCGAGCAGGGGCGATGGAGCATCTCTTATTCGCGTGGTTGATGGCTGCCATTTCTCCGTCCTGAGCGATTAGATAAGATGCAGGAGGATTTGTTTTTTCCTTAGACAAAGGTGCAAGACCAGGTAAATCTGATAAGATGCCGTGTGCGTGCGTGCATCCTGAACTTGAAGACCCCCTCGTGAAAGGCCTTACATGGACAAAGTGACTAGTGGGCTCTGGGCTTGGTACGTGAAATTTGCATGTTACTTGATTAGCTCGGTTTCTCAAGTCATTTCGGTTTAGACGTGGGTTAAACCCGAACAAGCCGAACTAATTTCGGTTTTTCCAGCACTCCAGGCCGAATTTAGTATAGATTTTTCGGTTTCGGTCTATTCGGCTCGGTCCCGGTTATTTCGGATCGGTAGTTCGGTTTTCGGTTAAAATGCCCACCCCTACATATGTGGACAAGCGAGATGCATGCAACATGCAGTTGCCATGGCCAATATCAACTCCAAAACTCAGTAACTGGTACTCAACCAGCCACCAAGCCAAGCAGCCATCATGTAGCACTACAGCCTAACCGACAATTATAAGGTGACAGATAGGGCACCCGTACCTTCTGTATGGAGGTGTAATGATTCCAAAACACATCTCACACCACAATAACTCAACCAATAGATAATCACCGATACCATGTCTCAAGAATAAAACGACAACTAGATCCACATCTCACATAAAAGTAGCAAATTGCAAATAGAGCTCAACACCAAGTTCAACACACGAATAATAAAGGGACACAAGCTCTCAAGGAATGATAAAAGTAAATGCTTGTGCCCGACCCATGCAATCCCACGGATAGCCTACTAGAACCATTTCTCCCCCTTTGGCATCGAGACACAAAAAAGGAAGAAAGGCGATGCTAACGGTCCCATAGAGATCACTCGGAGTCCCTCGTCGGTGGCATCATCATCATCATCCTCATACTCCGAGCCACTAACATCTTGATCTTCAATCTCCCTTTGAGGCATTGGATCCTTGCCGGTGTTGCGCGAGGAAGAGGCATGGAGGACACTTCCTCAAAATCAAAATCGGACCAAGGGATTTGCTTTGCATTCCAAGCATCATAGCTAACTGTCTTCTCACTTTCGGTTGATTTGGGAGACTCACTATCCGTGTCTTTGCCAATTCTAGGAGGAGGAGGGGGGGGGGGGGGGGGGGGGGACGAGTCCTGTCCCTCTTTTTCTCCAACTCCTTGTACAACTTCCTTTGATTGAGATGATCAACTTCCTCTCCTTGTGAGCTTGGTAATTTTCCTTGTGGATGCACACATTCATGTGAAGCATCACTCTTTCAAACCAACTAAGATTCTTTACTCTCTTTTGCACATCATCTTTGCCCTTGCTAGCCCATGAGGGAGGGTCGGCATTCTTACTCCTCCTACAAACGGGTGCCACATCTTCCTCTTCTTCACTTGATGCAAACGGGACACGAGAGGGAGCACTAGAAGAGGATGGCTTGTCATGCTTGAGAATTTGGAGGGACCCGGCCTTGTGAACGGTGAAGTTCTCACGATTGAGGGTGTGGCACTTGATCAAGAATTAGCTTCATCACATAAGGTACATATATAGGATTCTTCATCTCATGTACCTGTAACATCCCAATCTTTTATTTGGATGTTTTGCATTTAGAACATGTGCATTTCATCATGGCATCATTTGAAAAATTTGCATTTGCTTGTTTGCATCTTTTCCCAAAAGATTTAAACTCTAAAACCCTATTTTGATTTAATCAAAATTCAACAAGCTATATATATATATATATATATATATATATATATATATATATATATATATGCTTGTGGATTTATGCAAAAGCACCCTTTATAGTCAAATATGATAGAGGGAAATTTTACAAAATTTTCAAAATTGGTTTGACTCAATTTCGAGTTTAAAATCAAAAGTTATAATTAAAACAGTTTTCAGAAAAAGAATAATAGAAGAAGAGGAAAAAAAAAAGAGTAACAGCCGGCCGAACCAACCCGGCCCAGCAGCGGCCCAGTTCTTTTTTTTTCTTCTCTTACTCCCGGGTGGGCCGGCGGGCAGCAGCCCAGCCACGTGATGGTCGGTTCGTTCGATCGATTTTTGTCCAGAAAATTCGTTTTTGAAACCTATTCCTAATCAAACTCCTATATCTTCATCTAGAAGACTCCAAACTCGAATCCGTTTGTTTTGCCTTGTTCCCTACTCCAAGTACTACCTCTCCACCGACCTATTCACCTATATAAACCCCAGACCCGAGGCAGAACTCGCACCAAACCCAAAACCCTAGTTTGCAACCTCTTTATAATCTTTCGCTTCTCACGGTTCGAGCTTTGCTCGGATGCCGTTTCTTACTTCGCAAGAGTTGTAGATCTCGTCGAGATCTTTCAATCCCAACAAACCTCACCACTTTTTATCCACCGTAGCCGGAGAATTCCGCATCGCAAGATTTCAGATCTGACGGAGTAAAACCTCGATTACTCTTCAACCATCCAACCAAATCCTGTGAAATTTTTACAGGTGGTAGATCTTCTATTTCTCTACAACTTTTCCGAAGAAAGTTTTTCGTTTTGATGCACGGTTTTATTTATAAAAATCGGATCTATTTTTCGAGGTACAGACGAATCAGAAGTCGCCACGTGTCATCCTCGTCACCACCTAGTCACCATCCGCGTGGTATCCACGTCATCGCCACATCGGCATCCAGTCAGCAGCAGAGTCAGCACTGCATCATGCTGACATCATCAAGGTCAACTCTCGGTCAAAGATCTTTTCTGAAATTCCAGAAAATCTTTAAATCTTGTTTAATTCATATCTCTTCAACCGTAACTTGGAAAATTATGATCGTTATACCAAAATTCATAGAAAAATAAGATCTACCCAGATCTAAAATAATATGTAACTTTTAAACTATTTTTATGTACTGTATTTTCTAAATCTTGTTAATTGGTATTTTGTTAATAACTTTTTATCTATAGATCTAATTGAAATAATTCCTTCGGCTAAAATTCTCAATATTAAATATTCTATCCAGAGAACATTAAATCTAATTATATGAACTAAGTTTTGATTTAATAGTTGTAAATCCAAGTTCAATCTTTTAAATCGACTTTAACTTGTTCTTTAATTGTCTTGTCGCATTAAAAAAATATTTCTCATGCATCATATAATCCAGAGAACTAAAGTTAATGTTTTGTGCCCAATTAACATGTCATGCATGCATATGTGTATGTTTGCTTTGTCTCTTATTGTTGTGAACGTGTAATCGTGTAGAGAACGACGCTTGTGACTGTTGCTGCAACTGTGAGGATTGTGTGAACCCCTACGAAGATTAAGGCAAGTGATGCAACCATACCCCCTATTATTTTCCTACTATGCATCTAGTCCTATTTTCGTAGATCTGCATGTGTAGGAGTTGAATTGTATGCTATGCTATTAGGTGATTCACTAAAACCCAAGTGAGTTACCATATGTATCCTTGTAGATTAGTTCCACCATGAAACCACCGTTAAAATTTGCTTAGTTGCTTAGACGTGGTTGTGGGATCACATTATTGAGAATGAAGTTTTATTCATAGTTATTCTTTTGCAAATCTAATAAAACAACATTAATTTAATTTGATATCTGGGTGGTAATTGGTCGGTACTGGTGGGAAATAGTTGAGTGGCTGCTCGGGTCCGTAGTATCCGAGTAGGTGCACTTGTGAACGGCCACCCAGGTTCCCGAGAATAATTGTGGAGTCATGTTTAGTAGCTTACGAGTACAACCACATGTCGAAATAGATATGGGCATCGTCTTGACTAAATAAGTAGTAGGCACTCGGGTCCCCGTAGCCAGAGATGTAGCGTAGTAGGTTTGGTACGGTGCGGAGGATGGCTTGAGGGTCTACTACCCAACGGTCTCGGTTTAGCTTTCTCCCAACCTATATACAAATTGAGTGTTTAGGTAAATGGGGTTAGATAGACCATGTGGGTAAAGTGTACAACACTCTCGAGAGTTTAAATCTAAGTACTTAGCCGTGTCCCCGGTTACGGACAATTTGAGCCAGCTAGACTAGATCCTACAAGAGTTCTCACTCATTCCAATTTATGTAGATAAAATATGATGGGTGAACCAAAGGGTAGGAGCACTGGTTTCTATCAGTGTCCAATGATTGTTTATCTTTGTTGTAAAATTGTTTATCAAATTGATAGGATAAAATTGCTTTTATGCAAAGAGCCTTCAAGTCCACCTAGCCCAAAATGCATGTAGTTGCTAGGTAGACTAGAGTATAATTATTAACTTGCTCACTTGCCAGTACAAATCCCAATGTACTGACCGTATTCGCGAACGGCTGCAATTGCACTATTGCAGGTACGATTTTACGTAGGTCTTGAAGCTACACCCGGCACGTACGCCTGTGGCACGAGTTGATTGGAGCTTCATTATCGTTTATTTTCCGCTGTGTGCTTTTATTCTATAAAGTTATTTTGTGCTAGCGTCAATGCTATGCAAAGATGTAAGGATTCTTTATATTCTGGATCATTTCGATGTAATAAAGACGCATTGTGCCTTGATATTTCATTTGTAATGAGTGTGCTAGCGAGTCGATCCGGGACTAGCACTTTACTCATAGACGAGATCCATATTATTGGGTCGAGTCGCTACAGTTGTCCCCTAATTTTATGTCTCTATATTTATATATGCATCGATTTGTGCGTGCATCACCCAACGAATCTGTCCGGCGAGTGTCGAGGGATTATCTCGGCAGTGCCCCTCCGTGAGGGACTTGGGTTTTGAGAAGGGAGCATCATGGCGTGAGTAGTACCGGTGGCTAACACGAAAGCAAGGGTTTACCCAGGTTCAGGCCCCCGGAGGGTAAAACCCTACTTCCTGCTTGTCTGATTCTATAGACTTCGAGAGTACAAGGATGCCTTGATGGCTATGGTGTGCTATGAGATATGAGAGCGTAAGTCCTACCTGGCGGCTCCTCCCAACCATTTATAGGAGGCTGGGTCTCGGGTGTTATAGGTTGAGGGCGAAACCCTAATCTAATCTTGCCCGCCAAGGAAGGTTCTCGCACCGCCTTGTAAGTGGGCATGGGCTTCTTGAATCTTCAGTGGGCCACCCGACGAACCCTTTGACTGGGCCTTACCGGGTACCTGATAGGTGGGACCCGATAAGTATATCCATGTCAGCGAGCTTGCGCTTGACGATGTTTCACCTCTACACCCCACAACGCTAGGGAAGATGGATGATGAGTGTCGGCGGCGATGGACGGATTCGTTGGGGTGATGCATGCACGGATCGATGCATATATAAATATACAGACGTAAAATCAGGGGACATCAGCATCAAAGATGATATGTTGCCATATATGTGCTCGAAATTAATACAGATTGATCTCTTCCGCTAATTGTTTTAATTAATGCCCAGCTAATTAGAAAAAACGTCCCAATAATTGCTATAATTAATACCCGCTAATTAGCCAAAAACGTCGAATTTGGACTAAACTGTTCCGGGTATGCAAGTTGTGGGACTACCGGTGCACAGTTTGTAAGAAGTGGACTAAATTGCTCCTACCGTGCAAGTTGTGGGATGAAAAGTATATATACCTCTTCGGTTAATCCCCACACCAAGTGGATTGGGGTGGATTAAGGGGGATTGGAGGGGATTTTGACTTACTTGGGATTTAATCCACTTCATTCCTGGTCAATCCCCTTCCATAAATAAGAAACCGAACAAGCCCTGAGGGTTGTGGCTCCTCCACCGGTCCTAGCCCCCATCGTCTTGCCCAGAGCCAACAGGCAATGCTTATTTTCCTGCACCAGCATCTTCCCTGTACCAGAATCAATCGTATTATGTCTTTTTAATTATATGTCATGTAAGCAGGGATTTTAGATTCAATGATGTTGAATACTTGCACATCCATAGCTCGCGGAGTACCACGGCGAAGATTGTGTCTGGTCAAATCAAAGAGACAAGAAGCGGAAATACAGTCTGTCGTGCTATTCTCACCGATCTATCCGTAAGCAAACACCAGATCCCTCGTATATTTTCTGGAAAATGCATGTTTGTTGTCCCTAGTTTGTTCCCTGAAACTTTTAACATCCACTAGAAGAAAAGTTGCTTTCCACCACGAATCAACATCTTCCGTGTGGTAGTTGGGGACAATCTACCACATTTTTTGGGTGATTTTGGTGCTTTCGTGGTCGTTGCGCACCATCCACCACGAAATGCCCAAATCGTGGTCTATGATCGACCGGCTGCTCCGTTGGAGCCATCTACCACGATCGACGCGAGTTTTTCGGTGGTAGAAGATCGTGTTTTCGATTCCGCGTGCGACTTTACTCTCATCTGAAGCGTTTTCGGTTGCTCCATTACCTGAAGACTGGGCGGTGAAGGATGGGTCCACCATGTCAGCGACTCAAAGGATTGTGTGATCTCATGACTTTTATTCGTTCGGTTGCTCTGTTACATGAAGGCTGGGCGATGAAGGATAGATCCATGTGTCAGCGACTGAAAGGATTGTGGGATCTCATGATCGATTCTAACTTACTCTTTTTCTTCGGTTGCTCCGTTACCTGATGGATAGGAGATGCACTTCAAACTGGTCGAGTCCACCATGTCGGTGACTCAAAGGATTGTGTGATGCTCGTGACTTTTTTTTTCCCGGTTGCTCCGTTACGTGAAGGTTGTGCGATGCAGGTCGGGTCCACCATGTCAACGACTCAAAGGATTGTGTGCTCTCCTGATTTTTATTTCTTTCGGTTGGTCCGTTACCTGAAGGCTGGGCGATGCAGGTCGGGTCCACCATGTTAGCGACCCAAAGGATTATGGGATCTCGTGATTGATTCCAACTGACTTTTTTTCTTCGGTTGCTCCGTTACCTGAAGGATAGGCGATGCAGTTCAAACCGGTCGGGTCCACCATGTCGGTGACTCAAATGATTTGTGTGATGCTCGTGACATTTTTTTTCCCGGTTGCTCCATTACGTGAAGGGTGTGCGATGTAGGTCGGTCCACCATGTCGGTGACTCAAAGCATTGTGTGATCTCGCGATAAATTCTAGCTAACTTTTTTTCGCGATCGATTCGAGCTAACTTTTTTTATCTTCGGTTGCTCCCATTACCTGAAGGTTAATTTATATGATACAGATGTGTTAGGGTCGAGCTGGTGGGTATATACAGAAAACCTGTCCTAGGTTGCCTCTTCACAAAAATTAAATATACTGCATAAATAGAAACTTGAACACGAGACCGTTCATGAGTTGATTCAGCCATGCGTACGTGTTGTGCCACTGCGCTACACAATTCGGTTTGCTTATCTACGGCTAGCAGTCTACTAGGTCTGTTTCGTAGTAGAAAATGTCCGACATCGCAAATCAGTTCTACTAATCAGCAAATGTACCTTGACCACATGAGAGCACGACTTCATTCACATACACTAGAGATGATATTGTTAAAAAGGCAGCATGCCGGTTGATATGATGATCTGACACACGTATTTAGGTTCTGAAACTGAATCATGCATACACTCGTGCTTATATTGTGTTGTTGCCATTAGGGTTCGAGGTTCTCAGGGAAATACTCAATGGATGATCATGTTCTCAGGGGATGCAATAGAAAGCTCTCGCAGCCACCCAAATGATTTGACACACGTATTTTAGTTCTGAAACTGAATCATGCATACACTCGTGCTTCTATTGTGTTGTTGCCGGTAGGGTTCGTGGTTCTCAGGGAAATACTCAATGGCTGATATTGTTCTCAGGGGATGCAATAGAAAGCTCTCGCAGCCCCCCAAATGTTGTTGTCAGCCTCTCTATCCAGCAACATGTCCTAGGTTGCCTCTTCAAAAAAAATTGTATCGAACCTCGAAAACAAGACCAACAGAAAGTTGATTCAGCTGTGCGGTGCCACTGCGTTTGGAGTAAAACAAAGCTAATCTGTTTCTACATAGCCTCTTTAGCAAGCTTGACGAGATGTGGACTCGGCAAATCCCAAGGTTGTGAACCCCGGGTTGATTGAGGGGGAGAGAGTATGAACGTTGGTGACTGCTACGGCTAACAGGGGGCGAGTTTACCCAGGTTCGGCCCCTCGAGATGAGGTAAAGACCTACTCCTGCTTGTCTGGTATTATCGAGGTGGCTACAATGGCGAGATGGCAATCTCGCTAGGGTTTGCCTGTGTGTTTCTTGCTTGACCTAGATGACGCACCCTCCTGGCCTTTATATCACAGGCCAGGTCTCGGGTGGACGGTGCGGATTGCACATTACAGAATAAGGAAAATCATCACCGGCCTAACCAGCTACTTGGGCCACACGGTACACTTCATGGGCCTCTCTTGGCGTGACCCAGGTACCACCACCGTGGGGTACCCGAAAGGTAGCCCCACGACAGTAGCCCCCGAGTGCTTAGTCGAATCGCAGAGTCGAGTAAAGGACTCCTTCCTCCGGGCACGCCACCTGACTCCTTCACGAGCCAACCTTCGGCTGCTACTATCTTGAATAATCGAGTGCGCTTCATGATCTTCTTGATTCGCCAGCTTTCGACTGTCGTTGTCCTTAGTCATCGGGTGCGCGAACAGCGCTCCCGATGGGAGTAGCCCCCGAGATTAAGCTGAATTGCTTGCAATTGAGGTTAAACTCAATTTTTCTTCAGTCGAAAAGCCCGCTCCCGATGGGAGTAAAAAGATGACTCGAAATGCTCGAGTCAATTCTGGCCTTGCTCGACTTACTTTGTACTCAGCCTTGATGGCCTACTGAATTGACTTAAACTCAGCTCTGAAAGCTTACTGGTTGTTCATCCACTCGAATGATGAATTCGGGTGTCATCAGCTTTGTAAAGCTTACTATGTACCTGTCTCACTCGAATGGATTGTCGAGTGCTCTGCCAGATCATTGGCTTACTTGATACGAATCCACAGTGATGTCAGGGATGACATCCAGGATGACGCTTCCTGGCACACTCTGCGCCCGACGGGACGTGACGAGGTGGGCCCGCTGTCGCAGCGGCCGCCGTTGAATTTGGACCGTTGGGCGCGAAACTTTCACGAAGTGATGATGACGCCTTGGTTCCCGTGCGTAGTGGAGGATGACAGTTGCCCTCTCCGCGCGACACGTGGACGGCCGGATGGTTGCTTCGGGTTACGGTTCCGTGGATGACGGCTAGGATGAACCGCCCCCGCGGTATATAATTTTCACCGCGGCGTGGGAACAGTTCACCAAGCCTTCATTCCCGTCTTCTCCGCTGCCTCATCTCCATTGCCATCTGCACCGAGATCTCCAGAAACTCTCCCCTCCTCCGCTAGCACCATGGGCCAGAAGAGGGTGAAGGGAGCGGAAGGCTCCGCCACCGGCGACGACGCCGGCATGAAGAAGTTGGAGGGCGATTGGGGGAAGTCATCCGTGAAGGCGGCGGAGCTGGACAACCTCCGCGAACAGGGATTGCTGCCGCCGACGAGCACGGCGACGACGCGCGCCCCCGGTAAGGATGTGATCCCCTCTCCTCGCGATGGGGAGCGCGTGTGCTTCGTGGAATTCCTTCCACGGGGCTTCGGGTTCCCCATCCACGATTTTGTTCGTGGTCTTCTTTTCGCCTATGGGATTCAGATCCATGATCTGAATCCCAACAGCGTCTTGAGCATCGCGAGTTTTATTGTGTTATGCGAGTGCTTTCTGGGGATCGCACCCAACTGGAACCTCTGGAAGTCACTCTTCATGGTGCGACGGATGGTGGGGCGGTCGAAGCAGACGTTCCCTGTAGGCGGCTTCGGAATCCAGCTGCGCGGTGACACGTGCTTCTTCCAGCTGAAGAAATCTGACTCCGTCCAGAACTGGCGGAAGAAATGGTTCTACATCAGGTGGGACCAAGAAGGCCTTCCCGAGTTCGCCGCTGATCGACCTCTGCGAAGGACCAATGCCTGGTCACACCCTCTGTCAAAGGAGGACAAGGAGTCGACCAAGCCACTGCTGGCGCTGCTCCGCGGGTTGCTGACGACGCTCGGACGCGAGACAGGTGGCATTCACCTTATCGCAACTTTCCACAAGCTGAAGGTGCAGCCGCTGCGTCGACGCGAGCGACCAATGTGGGAGCTCGCAGTCGACACCTCGCTCGATGATGCACAGATCGCGACTAAGGTGAGGAACATCACCAGCCTCCGGGTCGCCGATCCGTGCAATGTTAATTGCCCGGTCGAACCATACGGGCCAAACAACCCCGTACCCGAGGTAAGCACCTTGAACTCTCTTTGCTTTGCTTTAGTCGAATGTTTTTCTTGACTCGCTTTTCTCCTCGCTGCTCGTCAGGATCGAAGGGCTTATGTGAGCCTTCCTCCGCTGATGGAGAATGGACCTCACAACGAGGCCACGGTCGTCGAGCAGGACGACGATGAAGACGAACTCCCTTCTGCCCACTCACCGAACGAGGAAGTGGAAGAGGATGATGAAGACGAAGAGCCGCTGCAGAAGCGGCGAAGACGAAAGAATGTCGACTCCACCTCGGGGTCGTCACCTTTGAAGGAAGTGGTTGTGGAGGATAAGGAAGCCCGCGACTCATCCTCTGATGCGAGTGAGCCGGTAGATCCTCTGTCCGTGCCTCCACTGAATTCAGCGCCGCCCGCTGGGTTTGCGGCGATGGCATCTCCTCCCATGAGCAGCGAGGATGAAGATGTCAACAGGTAAGCCTCTGCGAGTACGCCTTTTTGTCTTTGTTCTTCTTTCGACTCCTTGGACGCTTTTCTGAATTTTTGCTTCTTTATACAGCCATCACACTGGTGGTGCTGGCTCTTCACCTCGCGACGAGGAACACCAGTCCGCGGCTGTCCCGGAGCGGGCCACTGGGGCACCCGAAGAGGCGCCTGAGGCCAATAATCCCTTGCCGTTGAAGACGTCAACCTCCACAAGGCCAGAAAGAGCTGCTGATACGACTGCCGTGGATGCTGAGCTGCTTGGGCACGTAAGTATATTTTGTCTTAACTTTGCAAATTCTTGTGTCGGGTGCGCGAACAGCGCTCCCGATGGGAGTAGCCCCCGAAGATGTGCGTGACTAGGATAGTCGGGCACAGATTGACACCTTTGCTCCTTTGCACAACCATTTTGTCGCCAGCTGCTGGAGGGAGCCACGGCCTTCATGCGAATGGAGAAGGAGGGGGGTCGGCTCCGCATTGCTCTGGAGCAAGCCAACAGTGAGTACCAACCCTCGCATTCAGGAGGTGTGTCGACTATCTTTGTTTTTGATTTTGATCCGGTGATTCACAGGCGAAAGGGAGAGTCTGGCGAAGCGGGTCGCCGAGCTGGAGAAGTCCCTGGGTGCAGCTCAAGAGCGTGAGCGAACCCGGGGTGAACTAGAGAAGACCCAGGTTGAACGCTTGCTCGGACTCGCCAACGTAATCGGAGGTAAGTATCTCGGCTCATTGCCTACTTTGTCTTGTGTCGACTTCGGATGTGTCACAAGTGTGGTCATCTTCGTTGTTCAGAGCCGTGCGGAGGCGCTCCTCCAGAGGATACTTCCAGTGAGAATATCGACCTGGATACGGCTGTTGGCTTCGTTGACCGCGCCCATGCGTATGCTTCGACTGCACTGCAGCAATCTTCGGCGGCGCTGCAGAAGTCGAAAGATGCCCTGACGAGTGTGCATCGGAGCATCTTCCCCAACCAGCCGTCACCGGCCGATGTTGATGCGCTTGCGGCCCCGTTTGAAGGCGAGGCGACCACCCTGGCGGACTACACGCGTGCTCAGACGGTACGCGGCTCAGAGTTCACTTTCCGGCTTTTGCTTGGTCATGAGGTTGCAGGCGACTTCGAGGCAGTTGTCAGCGACTTTCCTCGAAAGCCCGATGGCAAGACCAAGTCGCTAAACAGCGTCAAGGCGAAAGCAAGTCAGTTAGCTGTTAAGCTAATTGATACCTTTGAGAGGAAGCTTGCCAGGGCTGCAGAGTTAGCCTCCAAGAAGAGTCGCTCGCAGTCGGAGTCTGCGGTGTAGTCTTTGTAGTAGGGTTCCCCTTTGATTCGCCTTTTGTAGTGAACTTAATGAAGTCTTCTTATCAATGCATTTTCTGATTCCTCCATGTGAATGTACCTCTTCGAGTCTTTTGCTGGAATGAATATGGCTTCTGTTTGACACCACCTAACTTGACAGCCTGATGAAAATGCTGCTCTTGAAGTCGCCGAGGCCACCTGTGTAAATGAGGGTGAGGGTACCTCTTCTGCTGTGCCCGCTTGCCAACAGCGCCCAGCTGGTCCAACTCCCACACGAAGCGTGAACGACCAGCGGGTGTTTAACTATATGAGGAACAAGATCGTTGAACTTGAGTCGAAGCTGCGGATAGCTGAAGTGGAGCTTAAACGCCTCAGGGCGCGTTCCGCTGGGCCGTTCAATCAGCGCGAACGGTTCCTTCTTGACCAAATTGATCTGATATGTCGACAGCTACAAGGTTGGACTCTAGCTGCTTCGCTTTGATTTCTTCATGCTTGTGTTGTTCTGCATCTTGACCCGTTAATTGCAGTTGTTAACCCCGACTGGCAAGCCGAGAACACTCGAGTGGACGAGCACGTGGAGAAGGAAGCCACCGGTGACTCGGTCGAAGCTCGTCAATTCTGGGTATATAAGGGAGAGGGCCGCGTACTCGCACGGATGCTGGATCGCACCTGGCGAGCTGCGTTCGTTCTTGAAGGTTGCCGGAAAGCACTCTGGCAAATCAACAAAGTGTTCTTCCCCCTTGGTGAGCAGCCGACTGGATTGCCCGCGCTGTTGGAGAGGTTCCGCAGTAGCAGGGCGTTGAAGGAGGTCGTCTTTGGTCAGCTTGTTGCCGGGGCCAACACAGCGTTTGCTTATGTTCGACTGCATCGACCTCATGTTCCCTTGGACAGAATACTTGATGGCTTGCCTAGAGATGTTGATTATGCTGAATCCCTTGCGGCTGCACGTCAGACGATGCGACAGATACTGAATCATACAGAGCGACTTGTCGGGCCACTGGATGCGCCAAAGGAAGAATCTGTCGACTAAAGACAATAACCTTTTGCTGTATAATGTTAGATTGTAACATTAGTGTAAATATGCATGTATGTATGCCCATGCGGTGTTAGTCCTTGAATGCAGAATGTATGGTTTTGCACTCGTAAACCTGTATGGCGCGAGCCCCCGAGTGGTTCGAGAGGCGGCCTAGGATTTTCGAGTTATGCCTGTGGGGCGCAGCCCCCGAGTGATTCGAGTGGCGGCCTAGGCTGGACTTAAACCTGTATGGCGCGAGCCCCCGAGTGGTTCGAGTGGCGGCCTAGGATTTTCGGGTTATGCCTGTGCGGCGCAGCCCCCGAGTGATTCGAGTGGCGGCCTAGGCTGGACTTAGACCTGTATGGCGCGAGCCCCCGAGTGGTTCAAGTGGCGGCCTAGGATTTTCGAGTTATGCCTGTGCGGCGCAGCCCCCGAGTGATTCGAGTGGCGGTCTAGGCTGGACTTAGACCTGTATGGCGCGAGCCCCCGAGTGATTCGAGTGGCGGCCTAGGATTTTCGAGTTATGCCTGTGTGGCGCAGCCCCCGAGTGATTCGAGTGGCGGCCTAGGCTGGACTTAGACCTGTATGGCGCGAGCCCCCGAGTGGTTCGAGTGGCGGCCTAGGATTTAGGTTGATTGCTCGCAAAGGAAGAAATGACAAGTCTTTTCCTTCCAATATCTTTATTGATTCTCGCAAACAGGCCGCCTCGTTAAAACCCTTCCAGTCCCCTTAGGTACCCTGGCGAGGGAAAGAGTGCGTAAGAAACCTGCTGCTACTTAACAAGGTGAAGCTTACAAGCTGGGGTCGATCAGGCGTAGAAGCGGCGTAACTGTGCCACGTTCCACGGATTGCTGCAGACTGTCCTAGTCTTCGAGTCCTTCAGGCGGTAAGCTCCGTTGCCGATTGCCTCTGTCACAATGTATGGCCCCTCCCATGGGTAGGCGAGTTTGTGCACCTTCTTCTGCTTGAGCCGGAGAACCAGGTCCCCTGGGATGAATGCTCTAGGCCGCAGTCGCCGACCGTGGTAGTTGCGCAGGTCTTGCTGGTAGACGGCTGTGCGGCTGAGGGCGATGTCGCGTGCTTCATCCAGGACATCCACATCATCTTCAAGTGCTTCTTCCGCATCAGACTCGTCGTATGCCACCACTCGTGGAGCATCAAATTTGATGTCGCAGGGCAGGACTGCTTCGGCGCCGTACACCATGAAGAATGGTGTATACTGGGTAGATCTGTTTGGCGTGGTGCGTAGGCTCCACAGCACACTTGGTAACTCCTCCACCCAGGCTCCAGCGGCTCGCTTCAATGGTACTCGCAGACGCTTCTTGATGCCTTTGCTGACTAGGCCGTTGGCCTTCTCGACTTGCCCATTGGACTGCGGGTGCGAGACGGATGCATAACTGAGCTTGACGCCTTGTTCAGAGCAAAAATCCCTGAATTCTTCGGCTGTGAAGTTCGTTCCATTGTCGGTGATGATGCCGTGCGGCACACCGAACCTGAAGATGATCGACCTGATAAAGTTGACCGCTGAGGTTGCAGTTGAGCTTGTGATTGGGACCGCCTCGATCCACTTCGTGAACTTGTCGACTGCCACCAGGAGGTGAGTGTGCCCGCCTGGGGAGGATTTCTTGAAGGGACCTACCATGTCGAGCCCCCATTGCGCGAAGGGCCATGGGAGTGGTATTGTCTTCAGTGCCGACGCTGGTGCATGCGGCTTGTTAGCGAACTCCTGACAGCCAACGCACTTTTTCACCAGTTCTTCTGCGTCTTGCATTGCGGTGGGCCAGTAGAACCCTGCTCGCAAGGCCTTGGCCACCAGTGCTCGACTGCTTGCGTGGTGCCCGCATATGCCGGCGTGGATGTCGAGTAAGATAGCTTGGCCGTCGGCTGGATCGATGCACCTTTGGAGGACTCCTGAGATGCTTCTCTTGTAGAGCTCGCCATTGATGATGGTGAAGCCTTTTGAACGGCGGACGATGCGCTTGGCTTCGACTGGGTTCTCCGGCAGCCGCTGGTGCAGCATGTAAGCCAGATACGGGCTTGTCCAGGTGGGCTCGACCAGCATTATCTCCATGACCTCCTTCTCCGTGCTTGGCGGGTTGGCGATGCTTGTTGTCGATGTAGAGGGTCCTGGCGGGGGCCGGACCTTGATTGAGCGCTATGTGATGCACTCGAGGAAGACTCCGGGTGGCACCGGAGCTCGATCCGAACCTAGGTTGGCCAGGGCGTCAGCTTCTTCGTTGCTTTCGCGGCCAATGTGCCGCAGTTCGCAGCCGTCGAAGAGGCCTTCCAGTTGATTGTACAGCTCCCTGTAGGCTATCATGTTATCAGCGATGGCATCGCACTGCTTCATGGTTTGCTGTACGACAAGGTAGGAGTCGCCGTAGATCATGAGGCGAGTGGCGCTGCAGTTCTGGGCCATCCGCATGCCGTGGATCAAGGCTTCGTACTCTGCTTCGTTGTTGGAGGGTGTTGAGAATTTCATCTGCAGCACGTACTTCAGCTTGTCGCCTTTAGGTGAAATGAGCACGACTCCTGCTCTGGCTGAGTTGAATTTTTTGGATCCATCGAAATACATTGTCCAGGCGTTGGACAAGTCGGGCTCGTCAGGCAGTTGCGCTTCTATCCACTCTGTTGTAAACTCTGGGAGGACCTGGGCCTTGATTGCCTTCGGGTGTACATACTTCAACCCCCATGGCCCTAACTCGACAACCCACTTGGCGACTCTTCCTGTCGCGGCTGGGTTGGTGAGGATGTCGGATAGGGCCGAGGAGCTTACCACCGTGATCGGGTGCTCAGAGAAATAGTGGACCACCTTCCTGGACGTCATGAAGACTCCGTATGCCAGCTTCTGGTAGTGCGGGTATCGCTGCTTGGAATCAGTTAGCACCTCGCTGAGGTAATACACGGGTCGCTGAACAGGGTGGCTCTTTCCTTCTTCCTCCCGCTCGACTACGAGTACGGTACTAACCACTCTGTTCGTGGCTGCCACATACAGGTACAGTGGCTCGTTCTCATATGGTGCCACCAGCACTGGAGGGGTTGTGAGGGTCTGTTTCAGTTTGTCGAATGCATCTTTGTCTCCTCTGTCCACTCGAACTTGTCTGCCTTTTTCATCAGTTGGTAGAAGGGCAGGGCCTTTTCTCCCAACTTACTAATAAACCGACTGAGCGCTGCGACTCTGCCAGCTAGGCGTTGTACTTCATGAAGCTTGGTCGGTGCAGGCATGTCGAGTATGTTCTGCACCTTCTCAGGGTTGGCTTCGATTCCTCTCGCAGAGACAAGATACCCAGTAATTCTCCGACTGGGACGCCGAAGACGCACTTGTCTGGGTTTAACTTGATCTGGTACTTGTTGAGCGCGTCGAAGACCATGCGGAGGTCGCCGATGAGGCTGTCCTCTGTGCGGGTGGTGATGACTATGTCATCGACGTAGACCTGGACGATCTGTCCTATGAGCTCCTTCAAGCAGGCCTGCATCGTGCGTTGGTATGTGGCTCCAGCGTTCTTCAACCCGAAGGGCATCATCTGGTAACAGAATACACCGTGTGGTGTGATGAACGCCGTCTTCTCCTGATCCTCGACTTTCATCCTGACCTGCTGGTACCCAGAATAGGCATCCAGGAAGGATAGGCGTGCACAGCCTGCAGTCGAATCGACGATCTGATCAATCCGCGGGAGCGGAAAGTGATCCTTGGGGCAGCATTTGTTGATGGCGGTGAAGTCGACGCACATGCGGAGTTTCTTCGTCTTCTTCTTTTCCACCAGTACCGGGTTTGCTACCCACTCTGACTCCTTTATCTCTCGAATAAATCCGGCGTGAAGCAGCCGGTCAATCTCCTTGCTGATAGCATCTCTCTTGGGACCCGCGAAGCGCCTCATGGTCTGCTTGACTGGTCTGGCATCTTTGCGGACGCGTAAGGAGTGCTCGGCGAGTTCCCTTGGTATGCCTGGCATGTCAGAAGGTTGCCAGGCGAATATCTTCCAATTCTCGCGCAGGAACTCGACGAGCGCGCTTTCCTATGCGCTAGTCAGGCTTGATGACACCCTGACTGTCTTATCGGCGTCCGTCGGGTGTACCTGATGGGCCCTTGTGTCGTCGCTTTTGTTGAATGCCGCGTCCTTGGATGATTTCTTCCGTGGCGGGAACAGAGTCCTGTCGTTGTCGACTGCCATCATCTCCAGGTGCTCGTCCATCCCAAAGAACTCAGAAATCCTGCTGAACTCGCGGTCGCAGCTGTCAGACCGGTCGAAGTCGCCTTTCACCGTGATGACACCCTTTGGTCCCGGCATCTTGAGCAGGAGGTAGGCATAATGGGGCACTGCCATGAATCTGGCGAAGGCCGGGCGACCCAGTATGGCGTGATATTGTGACTTCCAGTCGACTACCTCGAAGTCGATCGCCTCTCGCTGGAAGTTTTTGGGTGTGCCGAATATGACATCGAGTGTAATTGTTCCCATGGGCGTGACTGCTTGCCCTGGTACTATACCGTGGAAGGTATTTGCTGATGGCGTTAGGTTGGATGTTGACCTGTTCATCCTTCGTAGGGTGTCGGCGAAGATGATATTTATACCGCTGCCTCCATCCATGAACACCTTCTTCAAGGTGTACTCCCCGATCTGAGCTTCGACTACCAGAGCAGCGTGCCCGGGTCGTGGTATCGCCGGCGGGTGGTCCGCTCTGGAGAAAGTGATCGCTGTTTCTGAGCCTCACAGGTAATCGGGTACTGCGGGTGGATTGGTGAGTGCTTGGTAGACCTGGCGGGTGATGATTTTCTGGGTCCTGTTGGAAGGACGTCCCTTCTGTATCATGTTAATCTGCCCACGTGCTGCCGGGAACACGTTAGCAGGATCCTGCGGCTGTGGCTGTGGTTGTTGTTGCTGTTGCGGGTAGAAGGCCAGCGCTGCTTGCGCTGGGTTGGCGACTGGAGGAGGAGGTGGTGCCTGGAGGGCCAGCTGTGCGGCTGGCTGTGCCACGGGTGCCGCTTGATTATCACGCTGTCCGTTCTGAGGGACTATTCGCGCAAACGCCCTGTATATCTTACGCGCCTTTCTGCAATCCTTCAATAGGTGGCGGGATCCCCACTTGCCTGTTTCTGGGTCCCTAAACATATGATGCTTGCAGGGTTGCTCTAACTCTTCTTCTTCGGTCAGTGGGCGTCTCCGCCACTCGCGCTTGCGACTTCCGTCTCCATGGTAGCCGCTGCCACCGTCCTGGTTGTACTGCCTTTCACTCTCACGGGGGGTTTCGAATCCCGCCGCTACTAACTCGATCGAGTCGTTGCCGACGTAACGCGGCTTCTTCTTCAGGCGCCCTTCTCGCCAGCTGCTAGGTCCTGCTTCTTGCCTCGGAGATCGTGGTGCATCACGAACAGAGTCTTCTCCATCTGCCCACTGGTTGGCTATCTGCATGAGCTCGATCATGTTCCTCGGCCTAAGCCTACCAAACTCCTCACGGAGGTCGCGGCGGTAAACGACGTGCATGAATGCGTCCATTACTCTGTCTTCTGAGGTGGCTCCGTCCATGGTGTTGCGAAGTAAGGTCCACCGCTAGATGTACGAACGGAGTGGCTCGTCTCGACCTTGCTTGCACGCCTGGAGCTCAATGAGGGTTGTTGGCCTCGCGTATGTCCCCAGAAAGCTCTTCACGAAGGCGTTCCTGAACTCGTCCCAGGTGCTGAAAGCGTCCCTGGGCTGAGTGTTGAGCCACCCGCGAGCAGATCCCGTGAGCATCAACTGGATGTACTGCATGGCAGTAGTCGAAGTACCACCTTGACAGCTGCACGCGATGAGGTAGTCTTCCAGCCAGTCCCTTGGGTCTTGCTTCCCGTCATACTTGGGTGTCTCCGCTGTTAGCTTGAAGCCTTTGGGCATCTTCGTGTCACGGATGTTGAAGCTGAAACATGCGGCTCCGCGTGGCTCGAAGTCGTCGTCGTCGTAGTCGTTGGCTTGTGCACTCGCCGCTCGCATCCGTCGACTGCGGTCCACCCTTCTCTGTGCGACGACGTTACGGACATCTTCGCCTGGCTACGGCTGTCGCAGTCGAATTGGGGCTGGGTCTGCAAGTGGTGCGGGTTCACGATCGCGGCGGCCTCGATTCTCGTGCACCCTTTCTGCTGGTGCTGACTTTGCCAGGACTTCCTCGACTTCCCTGAGGGATTGAATTTGTCGCCTATGAAGGCGGGCGTGGGCGTCACCCTCCGGCGGCTGTGTTAGTCGCAGGTAGGTTTCGACCGCCATGAGGGCCGAAGCGGGTGTCTTGGGGACAGGGATTCCGTCCGCATCCTCCGTCATGAATGACGACTCCAGATTGCGAGTGAGGTGGACGCGATCAGCTTCTGGCACCCGTGGCATGCGAGCCCTATGACGTCCTCCTTGCGTGACTTCCTCCGATCCGGCCAAGAACGAGTGTGCTGCCCTCCTGGCACTCGACGCGTCGGCTAGTTCTTTGCGCCGAATCAGATCGGCCTTCTCTTGGCGGACTCGCTCGGACTCCTTCCAAAGCAAGTATTGGACCAGCCAGTTGGTCTTCTCGGGGTTCATCTGGTGAAGGGAATGTGCCTTCGTCCACGTGCTTCATGGCATTGATTGCCATCTCCCGAGTGATGGTGAGTCTTGTCACCCTGTCCGGCATGGTCACCTCCAGCGGGTATACGGGTTCCCCGCCGTTGGATCGTGCTGGGCTGGCCATATAAACTTGCGCGGGGTAAACCCGTCGAGTGGGGCTGATGCTCCCAGTCCTGCTTCCTTCGTCCGAGCTATGCTCAGAGTCAAAGATCACAGCAACGTGGCGGGTGCCACGGTTACTGCTACTGGCGACTCCGCGACGCGGAGGCACGATTGGCGTAGTCGAAATCGGCGTAGAATTTGGCTTCATCCGGGGCGCGGACAAGAAGGTCGGAGTAGACTTGTTTCGCGCCGGAGCTGCAGTAGATGCGATTTTTCTGGTGACCGCGGGTGTGGTCACCGCAGTCGCCGTTGATGCGGTCGTAGATGGTGCTGACGCAGTCGAAGTGGACGCGATCTTCACGGCAGTCGATGACGCGATCGCCGTGGCCGCAGTAGATGCGATCTTCGCGGTGGGTGAAGCCGCGGTCAGCGCAGTCGATGTAGATGCTGGCGTATCCGTCGCGCGCAACGTGGCCAGCGTGGGCCGGAGCGTTCCACGACTGTCCACCAGATAGCGCAGATTACCGAAGGTAATCCACGTGCTCTGCTGCACCTCAGCGTACGTCGGGAGATCTGCCGGCGAGTGGTGGACAAACTCGAGGAAGCCGGTGTAGATCAACTCCCTGGCGCTGATTGCCGTTCTTCATTGCAGATGAGGCCGGTGCAGCCATGACTCCAATGATCTGTTCTTCCCACAGACGGCGCCAATTGACGAGGATGTGGACTCGGCAAATCCCAAGGTTGTGAACCCCGGGTTGATTGAGGGGGAGAGAGTATGAACGTTGGTGACTGCTACGGCTAACAGGGGGCGAGTTTACCCAGGTTCGGCCCCTCGAGATGAGGTAAAGACCTACTCCTGCTTGTCTGGTATTATCGAGGTGGCTACAATGGCGAGATGGCAATCTCGCTAGGGTTTGCCTGTGTGTTTCTTGCTTGACCTAGATGACGCACCCTCCTGGCCTTTATATCACAGGCCAGGTCTCGGGTGGACGGTGCGGATTGCACATTACAGAATAAGGAAAATCATCACCGTCCTAACCAGCTACTTGGGCCACACGGTACACTTCATGGGCCTCTCTTGGCGTGACCCAGGTACCACCACCGTGGGGTACCCGAAAGGTAGCCCCACGACAAAGCTAAACTAGTTTAAAATGTCCGACGTCACAAATCAGTTCTACTAGTCAGCAATGTACCTTGACCACATGAGAGCACGACTTCGTTCAGATACACTAGAGACGATCTTGTTAAAAGGGCAACCGGCCGGTTGATGACCTCACACAACATTTTTTACTTCAGAAACGGAATCATGCATACACTTGTGCTTGTGTTGTGCTGTTTCTGTGAGGGTTTGGACAGAAATAACTATGATATATAGCTTGTTTAATATGCCTCTCCTATATGTATAAATGAGATTATTGGCATTCTCTCGGTCAGTGAGTGTGGTAAACATACAATAGTCAAAGTTGTTACATGCAACTGTTAATTGGAACGTCTTGGCCGGTCTGGTTTACAGGTGATCTGGAGGAAATACTCAATGGTTGATCCTGGTCTCAGGGATGCAATAGATTGCTCGCAGCCCCAAAGTTGCTCTGCCAGCATACTCGCTACACCTGAAGAGCTTGACTGGTAACCACCTAAAGCTATGCTCCCACCTAGATGTTTTGCTGATCGAGAAGAGGGGTCACCATAGACACGATGAGCAGAACTTGCTTAGGCCGATGGATGATGGACAATTCCTTAGGGTTGTGCCAATTCAAGAAACGAAACAATTGGATTTTACATGCAAAAGTAAAACCTAAACCTAGGCAAACCTATAGAAACAAAGGTTCGAACTGTTAAGGTAAACAGTACTAGTGTTACAACAACACCCATCCATACTGATATAGAGCAGACAAGGAAATACAATAAAAAAAGTGACTTGCAAAGAGCTTATACAACTAGTTTGGAACAAACTCCAAGGCAGGCATCAAAAGACCGAAGCAAGTCTGAACTTTGAGCCGGATATACATTCTACAGAACACTGATGAGCATGGTTAGTTTGCCCTGCAGCAAATAAAACTGGATGGCCAGAATATCAGATGATACAATAGATGAGGCTTGTACAATCGCTTTCCATCCGTTTATTATCATTGCGCACTTCCAATTCATCCTATAGCCGCCTGCTACCTAATAATTGGCTCGTGCATTAAAAGCTTCACGTTTCCATCAGCTAGTTGTAGTATACTCAATGATTCGAGTTCTTGTTTAACCTTGATCAGGTACTTGTGGCAAGATACTATATGTAATTATTAGATAGAAAAACAAACTGTGTGTTGTGACAAAAGTCCAATTACTAGTTTAAGTTTATCTTGATTTCTGAAACGATGGACAAAGGTAGCAATGCAGTGCTCCCAGTTGGACCTAAGAAACCTCCTAAGGAGTCTTTTTTATCCTGACCCAGAATTAGGCCATTGGTGTAAACAACACTCTCCAACAATGCATTCAGATCATTACAAGAGTTGTCTTCCATGGCTGTAGTTAAAACAAACATGATAAATTTTACATATTTAGCAAGTTGCTTGTCTCAATTCAAAGTAAAACGAGCCAATAGTTTAGCGAATACCTGCTGTGTGACAACATGATCCCTGCTTTCTATGCTCGAGCTCCACTTACTCGAAAAAATGCAGAGAAAACAAACAGTGTGTTTGGTTCTTCTTCATATACACTAAAGCAAACATGGTCCCCAAATTTCAGATTGTTGGAGAACAAAGACCTCCCACCCATCCCACCAATGAAACTGAAACTTTCACGTCTAATTTTTTTTTCATGGTACGTGGTAAGCACAGTCCCATCATTGGTACTGATTGGATCCTGGGACACAAGTTCAAAATCGCTCCCATTAACAGCGATATCCAACTGCTTGCGGAAATAGCACGGCACATGCTGCATGAAGAAGAGGTTAAAACAAAATGGTTAAATAAAAACAATATGCGAAAGGAATACTAAACAGCAATGTAAATCCTTACCACAAAATTCTTATATTCATCGTGATTAATGTCAATGGTAAAGAAGGATTTTACCATATCCTTCACAATGCACCCACCTTTCTTGAAGCATATCTCGCATGTCTGAACAGGACAACCATGTGCACAACACTAAAGAAAAAAAAACACCTTTTGAAGACCAAAAGAAGTAATTCAGAAGAACTCGGCTTATATAGATGTAGAAAAGTGAACTTTATATCCAATCACCAGCAAAACTAATTCATATATTCATAATATTAAAGCACTAGGTATGTAAAGATCGAAACACAAAAGTAGAGACTGTACAAAAATTCATGTTATAATGAGCAACCTTCGGACGAAATGCACGAGATATCTTTCCAGGATGACGATATCCATGAAAGCCACAGGCATCCAGTATTTCAACATTACCAAATGATTTGTTCTTGTTATCCATCTATAGATCTAAGTATAGACGATGAAACATGCTAATAACCAAATAAAACAAATAAGAAATAGATCTGATAGTACCAGTTACTGAAGTACTTCTCGAGCCTTTCACAGCTAGAAGATGGGTTCGCAAAGGTTTGAGAGTGCCTGGCGGCGAGCTGAAGATCAAGAAGTTTGAATTCTTCTTGGGCTTCCGATGTTAAAGGGAGGGTTGCCTCACAACCGATGCTGAAGAGGGGTTCCTTCAGAAAAGGTTGAGAGTTGAGACGGAGCAATAAATTTGGAGGGATACCTCAACGTACCCGATAAGGTTCACAAGCTAAATAGTGCAATGAGTTGGATAAAATAGTACTCTACTACTACAAGAGTGGATTCCACTTTTTCTAACAAAGAAATTAAGAGTGAAAGATGTACTGTAGTATACCAAGGAGAGGTTGTGTCCAAACGTGCACCATGCTGCATGCCATATATATGATCCAGTAGTTCGTGTACATGAGTTTCAGAATTTTCCAGTTTTGGTTATGTATGCAACCTGGACGTGACAAGTACTACTTCCTCATGTGGCAGTACAAGATACTATGTGGGCTACGTTCGTGTAGAAATGAAAAGGGAAATCAGGAGCTTCTCTCTGGTCAAACTGCATTGCCCATTGATTTGACAAGACAATGGCGAGGCGTGCAGGGATAACCATACATGTCACCTAATGTCGTACCAGTAGTAGTAGCACGTTAGTGGAGACAGTGAAATCCAACTACAGACCGATCAAAATATTTGATATGATGGGGCTATAGCCTATTGATACGCCATTTCACATCGCTATTTTACATCATAATTTATCTTTATTAATGATATATCTCACATTGTGATACATTACTTATGTTATTTTACTTATTTTTCATGTTTTGCATTTTTGGGAGATTATCTGCCGGAGTGGAATCAGCTAGAAAAGTACCTATCAAGACACCTGACGTGCGGGGCTCAGAAAATTCATGAAAAACTCAGGAGATATTATTTTTGGAAATAAGTCACGGAGACAAAAGGGCGCACGGAGGCGAGCCACCAGAGGCAGGGTGACCCCTGGTCGCGGGGTCTGTGGGGTCGCGGCTGGGACCCCCTCTGGCCCTTGTCGGGGGCATCCACGAAGAAATATTCCGCCGCCTCTGCTGCGAAAGGCGAGGAAAACGAGACAGAGAGAAGAAGAGCTCCGACATGGAGAAATATGCCGGGGAAATCCCCCCCCCGGAGGGGGAAATCGCCGCCATCGTCATCGCCATCACGTCGGGATCATCAGATCATCTCAACATCATCTTCAATCAGAACCTTCATCACCATCATCACTCCATCTCATCTCGCTATAGCTTTTGAAGTTGTGATGTTAGTTCATTGGGATCATTTCCCGAGTGCTGATTACCCTTGTAGTTGATGCTTGTGAGTTTTATCGGTGAATTACTGTTGCGATCAGATTGTTATCCATATTTATGCCACCACTAATCATGATCTATTTGATGTCTCGTGAGTAGTTTGTTTGGTTCTTGAGGACATGGGGAAAGCCAAGTTACTAGTAATTGCATAATGTTGAGTAATATTTAATGGTTTGATGATTTATGCTGTGTTGTTATTCCTCTAGTGGTATCGTGTGAACGTCGACTACATGATACTTCACGTTTTAAGGGCCTTGGGGAATGCATGGTGTTTAGTTTGCTTATGGTAGGGTTGCCGGAGTGACAGAAACCTGATCCCCAATTTGCAAGCTAGTGCACTAGGGAGTGTAGGATCCCGGAGTTTAAAGTTATGCTTGCGAGAGGTTTAATCACAAGTATGCATTTGTCCAAGTAAGGGCGGTGTGTTAGCATAGGTTCACCCACATAACAATTATCAAAACATTGAAGATTAATCAACGGCGTGCAATGAAAATGCCTAGGCAGAAATTCCCATGTGTCCTCGGGAACGTTTTAATCATCATAAGTAACACAACCGGCTGGTCCTTTGTGCTAAAAAGGATTGGGCCACTTGCTGCAACAATAGTTGCAATCTTTTATTTACTCGTTCTTTTTGTTTGCCCATAAATATTTTCCTTTTAGTTCTTGCAGTGAAACCTCGCTAAAATCCACTTGTCACCACCTTCTGCTCCTTGTTGGGTTCGACACTCTTACTTATCGAAAGGACTACGATAGATCCCCTATACTTGTGGGTGATGACTCCCAAGTGCAGGAGATCAATTGTAGTACCTTTCGATTAGAAAAGGGTCTCGAACCCACGAGGAGCTGAAGGTATTGGTTAACAAGACTGGTAAATAAAACAATGAAAGATACAAGTGTTTTTGGGATTTTTGGTAAAAATGCTGAAGGTAAATGGTAGCAAGTAGAAGCTCTCAAAGAGAGGAAAGCCCAATCCTCTATGCAGCAAGAGGACAAGCTCAAGTGTGTGTTTCTTATAGGAAATAAGGCCTAGGGACCATACTTTCACTAGTGGACACTCTCAACAATAATAATATTTGAATACTAAATATTTCCTCTTCACTATGCTACCCCGAACTATCCTCCGGTTGGATAACGAACACCAATCCATTGCATAGGGCTAAAAGCACACCTTAAAGTCGCATTCCACATCTAGGGAACCCCACACTGTCAACTTGAGCGCTCTAGATAGTACTAGACAAACACACAATTCCATGAGACATCCAACACAAATAATAACTCATGATAAGTATTCATGTAATCTATAGCCTAAGAGCCACACACGGTGTGCATCTTGTCAACTTCGCACCATGGGACAAGGTGACTCCAGAGATTACAGTAATAAAACCACTTGAGTAGCATAATTCATAGATAATGAAGAGTAACATCTATGGATTCAACTAGATTACAAAGCTCATGATCACTAAAGACACACCATGGGAGAGAGAGATAAACCACATAGCTACCGGCATGAGCCCTCAGCCCCGAGGGAGACTACTCCCTCTTCATCATGGAGACGTGTAACAGCCCCAGTTTGGCACCCTAAAATATGGGCCAAATTTTCACTTTTTTCTTTGCATTGCATCATGGCATACTTATTAAATTGCTTAAGTTGAATAAAGCAACAATTGGAAAACAATAAAAGGGGAAGCAAAACCCTTCCCAAAATTTTCAAACCAAATACTTTACCCAAATTGGCAAAACAAATTGTTCTTGAGTCTCCAATTTGTCCAGGAAGCTCAAGGATATATTGTATAAATAATGGCTAAAGGCTAAATTCTTAACAAGTAAATAAATAAATTTGAGAATTCAATTTGGTTCAATTGAAATACTATTTTGAAACCAAGTTAAACTTTCCAAAAATTCAACATAAAATCATGGGAGCTTCATTACTATATTGGGAGCCACAATGAATATTTTCACTATTTTGGAATTGTTTAATTGCTCCAAATACTTTAATTTGGAAAGTGATAAATTTTGCCTTAATTAAACCCAGTGAACAAATGTGAGGTAAAACTTTATATTTTGCCGCACAAATTTTTGTGGAGGTTCTAGATGGTACTGAGAGCCTATATAAATTTTGGTAGATTTTTAGAAATACTTAAGTGCCTAATTTTAAATCGTTAAAGGGGCTGCTGGACCTGTTTGCTATTACTGAAAACTTAGCCAGGGGGTTTTGAATTTCTCCTTTTTTTTTCTTCCACAGTGGTGCCAGCACGGCACTGGCACCATGCCGCCACACCGTGCCGACCTGCCGCCGCGTCGGGACGCCGGGCCCCACTGCCGAGGGTGGTCAAGCACACCCCCGACGCCACGCCCTAACCATTCCCCCCGCTCACCTGCTCCCGCCCCTGTTTTCCCCTCTCTCCATGTGCGCCGCCATGGCCAACCTCGAGTTCGAGCTCGCCATCGATTAGCCATCGATTGGAGTGCCCCCGTCCAAATCGAACCCCGCCTTTAGCTGTGTCGCGTCGCGCCGTCTCCCCGTGCGAGGAATCGACGCGGGATCGCCCGGACCGTTGCTGTAACATCCCAATCTTTTAATTGGATGTTTTGCATTTAGAGCATGTGCATTTCATCATGGCATCATTTGAAAATTTTGCATTTGCTTGTTTGCATCTTTTCCCAAAGAAATAAACCCTAAACTCTATTTTGAGTTATAGCAAATTNTTAATCACAGCGGCGGTGACTGACATGTAGGGTCCCTCTGGACAGATTGACCGCCACGGCCCGCAAATATCCTTTCCCCAACTGACCAGGCCACCACCACCACGCGGGCCCCGTAATCCAAACTACCTTACCACCGGCGGTGGCAGCAGTACACACGCTCTCGTCTCGCTCCTCGCTCGCCCCCACAACGACTTGCCGTACCGGCGAGCGGCCGCGACCACCAGGACCGCGGAGGCGCGATGGAGGAGGAGAGAGGCGGCGGATCCTTCTCCGCCGCCGCCGCCGCCGCGGAGGGTGGTGGGGGAGTACGAGCTCCAGGAGATGGTGGGGAAGGGCACGTTCGCGGAGGTGTTCCGCGCGGTGCACGCCCCCACCGGCGCGCGCGTCGCGGTCAAGGAGATCGACCGCCGCCGCGTCGACGACTACGTCCGCCGCGGCATCCTCCAGGAGATGACCATCCTCGGCGGCCTCTCCCACCCCAACATCCTCCGCCTCGTCGACGCCATCGAGGTAAATAATCGAATCACCCCTCCTCCCTCCCGAATCCCCGGCACCAGCCCACGGCAATACTAGGTTCGATCGATTTTACATTCCTGAAAATGCTTCGCGATTTTACTCCCGCAGACGGGGGAGAAGCTGTTCCTGGTGCTGGAGTACTGCGACGGAGGCGACCTCGAGGCGTACAGGCAGACGCACGGCGGGCCGCGCAACCGCTTGCCGGAGGACACCGCGAGGGACTTCGTCCGGCAGCTCGGTATGTCCCCCATTGAGCCTGCTACTAGGGAGCTCCCTTTCCTCTTGTTGCTGTTATATGCTGCGCCTATTTTGCCTCACTGCTACGTTGTTTTGGCTGACGAGCAGCCGAGGGGCTCAAGGTGCTGAGGGTGAGAGGATCGTGCACCGGGACCTCAAACCACAGGTTAGATCTTAGCGCTTTCTATTAGATTTATTTATTAGGGTTTACGGTTGGTTTGGGCGTTGATTTTGTTTTGGGCATTTCGATGTTCATGGCTGGACTGGAATCCTTCGCTAATTTGGCCAAATCGGTGGTTTGTGATGTTGCTGTTTGGGTACCAAGGGCCAAACTCAGAGTAAGGGTCCGTGTAATAGAGTTTCCATAATTATCAACTGCTACATTTATAGCCCCAAGCAGTGTCAGTTTACCATCAGATAGAGGATCACGCTGTTCACTCATCTATTATTGTATATTTTAACTTCAGTCATCAATTACAAATCACACATGTAAAATTTCTACAGTTATTTATCTGGCTTGATTGCTTGATTCATCCATTATCATTTGTAATCTTATTGTTTTGTCAATCCTGATCAAGCTGTGAATCTGCAGAACCTTCTGCTATCAACTAATGGAGATGCCATTACACTGAAAATTGGCGATTTTGGGTTTGCTAGGTGAGAGCTTCATTCTCACTGTTGCTGTTATAGGACTGTCTTCGTATAATTGAAATTATTGGGGAGATGGAGAATGATACCAAAATATTTATTACTGTTATCTGTTTCAAGTTACATGTTATTCACCATGGCATGGTATCTTTGTCATATTCATTCTCACATTTTCTCTGTACATATTACTTCAAAAACTGTACCCATTTTGAGTTTTTTCTGGTGTGGACGAGCTTTATAAGGGCAAATGTAACTGGGTTTTTCCCTTTATGGTACAGATCTCTGATGCATGAAAATTTGGCTGCCACATTTTGTGGCTCTCCATATTATATGGCCCCAGAAATTTGGCGAGGGGATAAATATGATGCAAAGGTCTGTTTATTAACCGTACTTAAATCCATTAGTGTTAAAATAACCAGGCAATAATCTCCACCAGAAAAACTTTGCAGGCAGATTTATGGAGTGTTGGAGTGATACTATTTCAGCTTGTAACAGGGAGTTACCATTTCATGGGAGAATAGAGTCCAGGTCTGCTCCTATTGTTGTACAACAGATATTACAATCACAATAAGCATATAACCTAACACTGTTGCTTGCGCATTGTTTTCTGATTGCAGCTACGAGAGAAAGTCCTGACATCTAATGGCCTTTGTTTCCCACCAGATATGGAGGCTGATTTACATCCTGATTTCATTGACCTGTGCAGAAAACTCATATGCCTTGATCCAGGTGGGTCTGCTATTTTCATTTTCATTTTCATTTGGCCTCTGCAAATCGGGCGTGTCATAGCTAATTTATTCACTGCACTAATCTTTATTCAACTTCCATTTAGGCCATTTAATCTATAATTTCTGTAATATACGTTAATTTGATAAGTAGTCTATAGCAGAATCAGATTCAAATTTGCTTTCAATTTCGCAGCGGAGAGAATGCCTTTTGAGGAATTCTTTAATCACAAGTTTTTGGCAACATCAAGGTATTCCTCTTACTCTGGTGGAAGTGTTAAAAAGTCACAAGTCCATCAGGCAGTATTGAGTAATCTGCTTTGTTTTCAGAAAACAATTCCATATCAAGTCCTGTAACTTTAACTTAGCAAACACACCTGCTGCCCATATGAAAACCTGCCCTGACACGCGCGATGAAAAAAGAAGAAGTGAATAGTCAAAGTCTGTATTAGCGAACTAAAATATGCATGCAAGCTGGTCCCCTCTTTTGCTTTTTGCTCTTCCATCTACATCTGAATTGGACTTGGAGTTCTTAATGTGTGTGCGTCACTTGTAGTGCGTTGTTGACTCCGTCTTGCGCTTTTCATATATTGGGATAACTACTCGATGTGCATCAATCCTGCAATTTTTTTCTTGATTTCGCTTACATTTTTAGAATAGTTACAAAATTGTACCATTTTACACTTGGTTTGATCATGTCATATTTTCTCTGTGTGTAATCTTGCTGAATACTCCTTTTCAGGAAAAGTGAAATTATCAGTGAATCCCATCATGCTCTTGATTTCAAGGATGCATGCCAGACTGTCTCTTCTGCTCTCATCAAAGTAAAGTCTGAAACCGTGGATTCAAAAGGTACACTGTGCCCTTTCAGGAACTAGAAATCATATTGTATGTCCTCTGCTTAGGCGCTACTTCTATGTATTTCACAGTATTTGATTCATGGGAGTGGATTGAACGAGAATATGTACTAGTTCATGCGAACACTACTTCTGTGGAAATGCTGTCTTCACTCGAGAAGCCAATGAAGGATTTCACAGGTGCAAGATCCCGCGGTGATGACAGGTCGACTAGCAAAGAGTCTGTTCAGAATCAAAACAGGGCTCACTCTGTAGAGTGGTTGCTATGAAAAGCCATGGATGTAGTCCACTGTCCGCTTCACGTGAGTCAACTATTATGGAAAATCTACAAGGGAGGCCACTTGATTGTTATGCAAGGCTTCAGCTACTGAATCAGTATATTGTCACACTTACAGAACTTGCTCAGGAGAAGGTACTACTACTGCTGTAGTGCCAAATTGTATCATGTCCATTGAGCAGTATGTTCATCTTCATTCTGTCTAGTATACAAACTGGAAATCCTTTGCTCTAGATATTGATCATGGTCATTCAGTATTTTTACTTTTGAGAATAATTGAGTTAACAGTATAGATTTCTTTTTCGGAGAGCATGTAACAGTGTAGATTTCGATTCGTCTTTAAACATCTATGTTGTTACTCCACATGAGTTACTATTTTTCATTTATATTTTGCTACTACATGCATAATAAGGATGCATTTAGTGTTAGTAGAATGGGAGCATCTGATTGGATCACCAAACTTTCTCTACTCTGTACATATCTTGTATGCAGGTCATGTTTAGATTTGGCGTGTTTTCATCTAGTGTCATTACCACAAAACTCAAACAAATCATGGTGTTGCTGGCAGCTCCTCTTTTCTAAAGTTTATGTTATATGGAGTTTATAGAAGTCTATGTCACTGTCTTCACATATATCTTTTTTGATGGTCGTAGCAATCAAATGATATTTTATTTTATTACTTGGAAATGACAATCTCAAATTCATCTCAACATCACCTACATTTGCTTTTCTGTGTCATATGCAGCTTTTTAATGGGCTGGACCTTGAGGCTCTGTCACTTGAACTTGTAATACTTGCTATCTGGAAAGAGGCGCTTAATGCACATAGCTTATTGGTGGATGCTTCAGATGATGGGATTTTTTTGACATCTGGACATGAGAATTTCCTGCCAAAGAGTGAGCATCGTCTACCTCCGAATGTAGCACAAGGATTGGATTTCACTAGGTCGGCTTCTGTTCGTTACTGGGCTGAAAGTGGGTTCATCAAGGCATATGACCGTGCAGAGAAGATATCACATAGGTTGCGGGAGAACAATGGTTAGAACATTCATATTGACATATCTTCTTATAATAGTACAATATTAACTCTTATTGTAACCGTTATCTGTTCCCAGATAACACTGACTTGTATTGTAACCATTGGCTGTTTTCAGATAATACTGAGATGCCAGATGCAATGGAGATTATATTCCAAACTGCTTTAGTATATGGGAGAAGTGGTGCTGTAAGTATCACGATCTGAGTTCCCTAGATGGTTGCTGTAGATTTCATTTCTGTGTGCACATCATGGGAAAATAGGATATGCATCACCTAGAAGAATTTTTAGGGAGAACAGTATGAGATACTAACGATAGACACAGACGCCTTGATGTAACGTTGGTAAAATTAATTCAGTTAATATTAATCAGCAAATTGTTCAAATGAATTAAACATTTTATTGATCTCGGGATAAATCACTGGCTGTCCAGGCAGCTGGTTCTCCTATTATGTGTCTATTAATTAATGTCTGTAGTACGAAATGACTGTACAAAACAAAGGGAAGAAAGGTATTTCTTATATTTTTTTAAAAGGTTTTTTTAGAAACGATGATAGAAGCAAAAATGCTCATTGCCTTTGCCTATCAGCCCTGACTATCTATTATATAGTATTTTTTAGAATACCTTACTATCTACTTTCGTGAAATGTGTCCTGCACACCGTAGTTGGATGATGACATTTGCTGAAACACTTAGCTCTAGGGCACATGGATTTTGTGGTCATGTGCCAGAACTCATGTTTGCAACAAAAAAAAAATACTCATATCATTACAAATTAATTGAAGCTATAGTTTTGTCCTAAGTCAAATTTCTCTAAGTTTGACCATGTCTATATATTGAAGATTCCGAGTGAGGGGGGTGCAGGGAGTGTGACATGTTTCTTCTCCTATGAGCATTTGAGCTGTACTGAGAACTGCTGCCTTTGCCCTCAGATTTGCTACATAGGCACGCTTCTCCCTTCAATTTGGGAACTCCTATCACAATCTCAGTTCCCTAGATGGTGGCTTTAGATTTCATTTCTCTATGCACATCATGGGAAAATAGGATATGCATCACCTAGAAGATTTTTTAGGGAGAACAGTATGAGGGTACTCACTAATGATAGTGACGAATGCCTTGTTGTGACCTTAATAAAATTAGTTCAGTTAGTATTTATCAGGAAATTCTTCAAATGAAGTGAACATTTTATCGATGCTCAGGATATATCGCTGCCTGTTTAGACAGTGGTTCTCCTATTATGTGTCTATTAATTAATGTCTCTAGTAGGAAATGACTGTACAAAACAAGGGTAAGCAAGGAGTATTTTTTTATATTTTGGAGAAAAAAACCCGCTTGCAAGCCAAATGCTTATTGCATACCATCGGTCCTGATCATCTACTACTTTTTTCGAGAATACCCTACGTCCCTACCCTACTATGTATTTTTTGTTGAAATGTGGGCTCCTGCACACTCATTTGGATGATTCCATTTGCTGAAACACTTAGCTCTAAGTACATTTATTTTGTGGTCATTGCAGAACTCATGGTTGCGACTAAACAATGCTCCCTCCATTGCAAATTAATTAAAGTTGTAGCTTTGTCCTCAATTCGAACTTCTCTAAATTTGATCAAGTGTATATACTGAAGATTGCAAGAGAGAGAGGAAGGGAGGGAGGGTGGGAGTGTAACATATTCCTATTCCTATCACCCTTCAAGCTGAACTGTGGTCTGTGTTTGCCGTTGCCCGCAGATGTGCTACACAGGCACACTTCTCTCGTTGATTCTGGAATAGTGTTATCTTTTTATGGTTTCAAAACTACAGTTTTAGAGTTTTCTTCAGCTGATCAGTGACTATGCTGTTTGTTTCAGCAAAGGCCATCCAAATAGTCCAGGCAATAATTTTGCCTTTATGAAACTACTACAGGAGTCATAAGTCCTCATAAACCCTGATACCCGAGCACAGTTTTCCGCACTTCCCAACTTGTACATGAGAATCTTATCTGATATAATTGGACCTGCAGTGTTACAATGTTTTCTTCTCTCGTAAACTCTACTGTAAATATGTGCTGAAGCCTGAATGTGTTATTGTGTATTGGTTACAGTTGATGTTTGTTGACTATTCTTCATTCTTTTCCAGGCAAAGGAACTTTTGGGATGCCAAAGCAGATCGATGGCGCTATACTCAAAAGCAATCATCCTGCTCACTTTTATATCGCAGGAAGCAACTTCCTTGCCACTAAATCCAGTCTTCTCCCTTTCATCATTCAACCAGCAGCGTATCCATAGGTACATAGCTAATTTGAGGAGCCATCTCTGCGGTGCTCAGTTGACCGGGCAACAGCAGAGGTCTATCAAGAACTAACTTTTTCCATCCATGGGAAACGTGATTTCACGGGATTTGGAAGGTAAGATTTATCTTGATGGAAGTCGGAGCATTAGTCCTTCCCTCCAACCTTTTTCTAGGAGGCGTCAAATGCATTGGAAAACTTCTGCTAGCATGAATTGTGATGTTAATATTGCAGAACGCATGGTTCACGCGCTGTGTCTTTTGTATATAACACTTCTATGTACAGGTTATTCTCCATTAAGTTGAGATGACCTTTTGGATGTTGTATATAAATAAAAGTTGAAGCTTGTAAATTGAAAACGAATTCCAGCTCTTCCTTCCATTTGTAAATATGGGAATGATCCAGTTGAGTTTTGTTTTTGTCACTGTGACATGTGAATACAATCTGCAAGAATAACAGACAATACTTCTCATGGCAATGGTGTACAGCTTTTCTTTAGCTTACTGGCATTTAGCCTTACCTGCTTCGTAATGGTGAGCAGAAAGAAATGTTTTCAGCTCCACATCTGACCTGAAGGTATGTGATCAACAAATTCAGTTACAGTGAAGAAATAAACTGGTTTACCGTCCACGATCTTTGTTGCAGATTTGAGACGTCCACAGCTAGCTCTGCTCCACGGGTGAGAAGAGAAGTGGAAAAATCTCAACCCTCGTCGGCAGCGCTTGTGGCCGCAGTGGGGCGGCCATGGATCGATGAGGTCAGGGCCAGTGTCTGCTACTGACCACCGCTGCTGCACGACGACGAGCCCGTTTTGGCGCGAACACACGGCAGCGGCCATGGATCGGATCGGATTAAGGCTAGGCTGGCGGTGGTACCGCCTGCCCTGCTGCCGTGCCGTCGGGTATGATGAACGAAAAAACAGATGAGACGAAGACGACGCTTTTTTTCCGTGTAGCTATCCCGTTGGAGGCTTCGTCCGCTGATTGGTTTTTAGCTCTCGCGTTTATTCCGCTGGCACATGCAAAAGGGTTTTCTGTGCTCTAGCTACGAGCACTACTATCTGGAGTAGCTAACCTAAGCTGCACCGTGGAGAGGAGAGGAGATCCTGAGCCAGTACCGTTTTGCATGTGGGGATTTGGGCGGACCAGCACAGTTAAAACCGGGCAGTACGTACGTACGTTGCATCCATCCAAGGCTACCAGAGCCCCTCCTGCGCTGTCTGCTGCCTGCTGCCGTCTACAGCCTTTTGACTCCGTGTCTGCCTTTTTGCCGTGTACTAGTACTACGCAGCTATGCTGCCAAGTTGAAAAGCTCGGTAAATTGTGGACGGAAACCAGTATTATCAAGTGGTAGCATATGGCGAGCCGCGGGAGCAGCGGCTGCCCATCTTTTTCACCCACTGCCCGTCGCTTCCTCTCAACCTCTCTGCATCAGTTCAGGACTCAGAGGATGTGATTTTTTTTTCTGGAAAAGAAGATAGGAATTGGGAACCGAGAGGAACTCAGAACGCGGCCATGCTGCTTCTTCATCGGGAAACCTGTTGGTTCTACCGGTCTGTCCAAGTCTGTATGTATGCACGGCTCTGTATTTGTTTTGTTCCGTGCTTGTACTCTGATCGACTCTGGACAAGCTTCTAGCAGCAATAGGCCGGACTGGTGGCATTAACTGAACCTGGAGAAATCTGTACACATCGGGGCGTCGTTGACTGGAGCTCAAAGTATTTCGTCGTATGTACGGACTGCGGAGTAGTACATGTGATTACACGTACTGCATCTGTTTTTCGAATCCTAGTGAAGGATTGTAGAACCAGACAAGATTACTATCTCACGGTCACGGCGTTACGAGTTCTCACTTTTTACCGTGTGGCTTATATATACGAGCACTATTACAGCAAAAGCTTTGCCTGGTCCGTACCCGACACGTCAGTTTGGATGGTTAGCCAAGTCCCCAAAAAAACTGGTGGTGGCGCTACGCTGCTGCGGTGTCTCTATAAAGCCAAAATCGTAGAATTGACAACTCCTGATTCAACACAGCGAGAAAGTTTGGAGGCTACTTGAAACGGGCCGGGGGAGGAGGTGGTGATGCAACCGGAAGCGTGTGACTGTGTAGTATCGTGCTGCCACCACACTTGCTCACGCCCGTAATGTTGGTATTATATTACCACTCCGTAATGTTGTAAAAGTGACTGGTGCTAATCCGTAATGTTGTAGGGAAAGCTACCCCGATAAATTAAGTGCAGTGGTTTCTGAAGTTGCACTTGCACACACCTCGTGCCCAATGGTCAGTAGCCCACGGACCTAAAAAAAACGCACTGTTGAATGCAAGATTTGGCCCGTTTGGTCACTTGCCCCGTTCCGCGAGCCTGCACGGGCGCGAAACTTAAAACACTCTGGGCTAGGTCCGAGAGGAACAGTCGAATCGACCGTTTCTCCAGAGCCACCCTCCCGCAAGGAAAATCGGGATCCTGGAGCCGAGCTCGTGCAGGCGGGGGAGATGGCGCGCTGCCTCGCGCGCGCGCGCGTGCGGGCGAAAATGGTGGCGGGAGAAATTGGGCTCACCGCCCTGGATTTGACTCCCCTATTTCACCCCTCTACTCTCACCGCTGAAACTCCCGCCACCATTTCCCCCTTTTCGAGCTTCATCGACAACGACTAGGTAAGCGGCGGCACGCTCTACACCGGTGGGCGGTGGTCAACGGCCGGCGGTGGGGTGCTTCTTCATCGATCTCGGCGAGGAGACAGCGGCCGTGGACACTACGGTGCCTGTAAGCATACTACAACCCTAGGTCTTTTGCTTCGATCCGTGCTTTGGTTTTGGTGTTCTAGCTTAGATTCGTGCTTATGAGTTGCTGTTCTAGCTTAGATCCATGTTTATGAGTTGGTCATCTACTTTAGATCCGTGGTTTTGACTAGATTCGTTGTGTTCATGAACGTAGCTTCGGATGATTACTACTTGCGGTTGTATAAAAAAAAACTAATTGCGGTCAGATCCATTAGTCCTCTGATCCTTGTGTTGGTCCTCACCGATGTAGGACATGACCACCGAGGAGTTTAGCCAGTCTCTGTTCGAGGGGGACAGCCAGAACATGATTATTTCTCTTGTCTGGGACTCTCAGCCGAACGAGGTGCCTAAGACGCAAGATTTAGAAATGTTCGTGGTGCCTAAGATGGCTTCAGAGATGGTGCTGATGCCTGATCTGGTGGCTGAGAAAGGTAAAAGGCCAGGTAGTGGTAAGGACAAGAAGAGCAAGATGGGGACGACCATGAAGTGGCCTGCATTTCTCTCCACCTTCGTGCTGAACAAGATGTGCGAGCTCATCAACTCCGGGGTGAGGACTGAGAAGGGGTTCAAGAAGTTGCATATGAACACAATTGCCAAGCTTTTTTTTGAGTTCGCTGGCCAGGAGGTCACCTCTACTCAGATCTACAACCACCTGAGGAAGTGGAGAGTGAGGTGGATCAAGGTGTCAAAGCTGAAGGACTTCAGTGGTGCACAATGGGATGAGGAGACTAGCACCATCATCTTGGAGTCGGAGCACTTGAGAGGCCACATTCTGGTTAGCATTCGCACTTCCTAACTGTCTCACTGTTTAACATTGTGCACTTCTTAACTGTGAAACACAAACCGCTGTAGGGTCACCCCAAGGACACTGAATTCCTTAACCAGCCCATCCAGAACTACGAGCAGATGCAGACCATCTTCTCCTTCGGTCTGGCCACTGGAAGGGATGCCATGGGGTCCTCTCAGCCTCTAGGTATGCCTCCTGATGAAGCTGACACGCAGGATGAGGATACCGTTATCCTTGATGGTCCTCCTGCTGACTACCGAGGCACCACGGCTGCTGATCCTGCACCGAAGCTAGCTGAGAGAGGGGAGAAGAAGAGGAAGAGGGGTGCCTTGGTGGATGAGGTGCTCGTCTTCACCAGCATGACCGAGGCCGTCAAGGAGGTGGCAACTGCCATCAGGGAGAGCGTGCCTGTGGACGTGCACCTAGGCCTCTACGAGGCTGTCATGTCCGCGAAGGCACTTACAGTGAATCAGCCAAGATGATGGCTCTTAGCCACCTCCTCGACAACAAGGCGCAAGGCACTGGCTTCGTTTTCATGGCCGAGGACCACCGTCTGCTGTGGCTTCAAACCTTCCTGACCAAGCACTGTGCATCTGAACACAATTGCCAAGCTGTTTTTTGAGTTCGCTGGCTAGGAGGTCACCTCTACTCAGATCTACAACCACCTGAGGAAGTGGAGAGTGAGGTGGATCAAGGTATCAAAGCTGAAGGACCTCAGTGGTGCACAATGGGATGAGGAGACTAGCACCATCATCTTGGAGTCGGAACACTTGAGAGGCCACATTCTGGTTAGCATTGTGCACTTCCTAACTGTCTCATTGTTTAACATTGTGCACTTCCTAACTGTGAAACACAAACCGCTGTAGGATCACCCCAAGGACGCTGAATTCCTTAACCAGCCCATCCAGAACTACGAAGTAGTGCTTGGTATGGTGGAGGTGGCGGTGGTGCACGCATGCTTGATGATGATCATGATGATGATGACATGATGTATATTTTGGGTATCTAGGACAACAAAACTTCTTATGGCCTGTATATTTTGGGTGCTTGAGGTGGTACATATGCTAACCCCTCACACGACGAACTTGCGGTGGTAGTATTACACCCTCTTTTGATGTGGTGCTAGGTTGACACCATACTAGCTAGGCAGCGAACACTTGTGCTACTTCTAGTCCTGTTGGTAGGTTCGGATGATCAATGCATGCTTTGCTTATGATTGAAAGTGCATGGTTGCCCCCATGCATGGTTTTGGTAATTAATGACAATCTGTATGGACTAATATTTGCATTGAGCTATATTTGTAGGTGTCCATTAGCTTGCTTGTCTCCATGTGTTGGAGTCAAGGTTTAGGGAAGAAGATCAAGGCCAAGGTGTTCGTCATCGAGAGAAAGGCCAAGTGAAGATATGCCGAAGGAGTGCTTTCCCCATCTTGGTGTATGGGGAGCGTCATGTGATTCTTCACCAAGCGAAGCGCAATCAAGAAGAAAGGTGGTGCGTCTCGAGGAGTTGAAGATCGTCTTCATCGACCTCAAGTGGTTTAAGCGCAAGGCAAAGGTATGATCTTGGTAGGGTTTCTATTTTACCGGTCTCATGATGTTTAGTGAGAGACCGGATTATAGGATAGATAGCCGTACTATCAAGAGGGGCTCTCGACCGAGTATCGTGATCGTATCGTTCGTGGAGAGCTCAAACCTTTGCATCCATGCAATCATCTTTATTGGTTCTTATTTGGCTTTTATCCATGTGAGAATTTAGAGCTTGTGTTCATCTCCATACCAAGCTCTAGTTCACCAAAAACGGATTTAATGAATATCTTCTTGCGTTTTTGGTATTGGAGGTTTTTCCGGTTTGTCTCTTCTACGAGAGGTCAAACTCTCTCCTTATGATTTCCTCCTCACATGATAGACTATGATGTGTATATGCATGATATTGTAGGGCTTGTGATTATCTTCAAAACAAGCCCAAGATCATAGAAAACGGAGTCTTGATGAAAAGCTTGTGCGTTTTCGGTGTTGGAGATTTTGCCGGTTCATCCGCTTGGAAAGGTCTCACCATTCCATCCCTCCGCACAATCTCCTTTGCTTGTTTTCATATTTTCAGTTTTTGTAGTGTAAGCTCTTGTCGTCCTCTTTCCAACAAAATTGGATTCAC
Organism: Puccinellia tenuiflora; assembly: GCA_012064385.1. NCBI lineage: Eukaryota > Viridiplantae > Streptophyta > Magnoliopsida > Poales > Poaceae > Puccinellia > Puccinellia tenuiflora. The sequence goes on from QRDG01001037.1 coordinate 542,561, forward strand.
TCGATTCGGAGCTTCCACGCAAAAGTTATTCAGTTTCAGGGTTCTGCTGTTTTTCAGGCACCGGAAGTACCGGCCACGCGGGCGGTACTACCGCTCGGAACTTCCGGAGGAACTTCCGGATCCCAGTACCCTTACGAAAATTGGGTACTGGACTCCAAACGGAAGTACCACCGGAAGTAGTACCGGAACTTCCGCCAAACCGGAAGTACCGGTACTCCCAGCGGTACTACCGCCCGGAACTTCCGGAGTTACTTCCGGAGCCCAGTGCCGCTTGCGAAAGTTGGGTACTGGACTCTTAACGGAAGTAGCACCGGAAGTAGTACCGGTACTACCGCTAAACCGGAACTACCGGTCCGTTTTCCGGTACTTCCGCCCTTGCGGGTTTTCCCACTAGCCGTTGGTAGGTTTTTCTGGGTGGACCGGAAGTACCGCCCCTTGGGCCGGTACTTCCGCTCCTGCGGGATTCTGTGCCCAACGGCCAGATTTTCCAGGGCACCTATTTAAGTGCCCCTTCTTCCCCAACGGTTCGTAGCTTCTTGGTGAACCTTTTGCTCTCTCTCTCCTCCATTGTTGCACATCTTTGAGAGCTTGATTCCTCCACTTCCCTCCAATGATTCTTGCCCATCTTTAGGGAAACAAGAGAGGAGATCTAGATCTACCTTTCCACCAATCAAATCCTCCTCTAAGTGAGGGGAACCTAGTGGATCTAGATTTAGGGTTGCTTTGTGTTCTTCCCTTTGTTCTTCCTCTCTTATTCCCCCCAAAGCATTTGTTGCTTGGTTGGAATTTGAGAGTGAAGGACTTGACCACTTAGTGTGTTCTTGCCTTTTGCATTTGGTGCATAGGTTTGAGTTCCCCACGGTGATACGTGGGATTGAAGGTTGAGAAGTTTGTTACTCTTGGGTGCATTGTGTTCCCAAGAGCTTGTTGCCTCTTGGGAGCATTGTGTACCCTAGACGGTTGGAGGTGCCGCGAAGTCTTCGCTTGTGAAGCTTCGGCACGAGTTTGGGAGCCCCCAATTGAGTTGTGGGTGTGTGCCCCAAGAAGAGTTGTAAAGGGCTCCGGAATCCGCCCCGAAGGATTCCGATAGTGGAAGGTGAACCAATCCCTTGGGTGAGGTTCATCGGAGAATAGGGTGAGGCCTTTGTGGCATCTTGAGTAGGCCTTTTGTGGCGAGCTCACACCCCTCCAACGAGACGTACTCCCTTAACAAGGAGGAACTCGGGAATACATCCTCGTCTCCGCGTGCCTCGGTTATTTCTATACCCGAGCTTTACTTATGCAATTTACATTGTGATAGCCTTCGTGCTTGAAGTCCTTATCTTGCTATCTCCTTGTTGCTTGTTTTGCTTAGCATAAGTTGTTGGTGCACATAGGTAACCCTAGCATATTAGGTTGTTGGCTTGTTAATTTAAACACATAGTTTTATTCCGCAATTCTCAAGCCCCTAATTAGAAAAAGTTTTAATCGCCTATTCACCCCCCCCCCTCTAGGCGACATCCGGGCATTGTTTGTTCTTTCAATGATGCTTTTCCACCTTGTGATCATGTGTTGCTTGTTTTGCAAGTTCTAATGTTGTTGTTTTGTGTTCTAGTGGTATGTGGTCTTCAGAGGAAGGACTCCTGGGATCTACACAACCTGGAACGCTTGCTCGGCTCAGGTGCAGAATTACCCCAACAATTGCTGCAAGAGGTTCGACACTCTGAAGAAGGCACAACAAGCCTATTACATGTCCAAGGTAGAAGAGACCCCTCTCCAACCTCTCTAAGCCGGAGCAATTAAAACTGACGAGGGCAAAGTTGGAGGACTCGGTGCTTCTGTTGGCGTGAAAGACGTCATTATCGTTGTCCTGGTTGTGATCGTTGTCTATTTGTGCTTGTTCTAAGTATGCATGATAGTTAAACCCTAGTAGGATGGTGAAAGTGCATGGTTGCCCCCATGCATGATTTTGGTAATTAATGACAATCTCCATGGACTAATATTTGCATTGAGCTATATTTATAGGTGTGTCCATTTGAGTTGCTTGATCTCCATTTGTTGGAATCAAGGTTAAGGGAAGAAGAGAAGTTTGTGTTGATCAAGGCTTTGTGCGGGTTGATCATCACTCAAGGCCAAGTGAAGATGTGCCGAAGAGAGCGTCTCCCATCTTGGTGTATGGGGGAGCATCAAGTGAATCTTCACCGAGCGAAGCGCAATGAAGAAAGGTGGTGCGTCTTGAGGAGTTGAAGATCGTCTTCATCGACCTCAAGTGGATTTTTGCGCAAGGCAAAGGTATGATCTTGATAGGGTTTCTATTTTACCGGTCTCATGTTGTTTAGTGAGAGACCGGGTTATAGGATAGATAACCGTACTATCAAGAGGGGCTCTCGACCGAATGTCGTGATCGTATCGCCGTAGAGAGCACAAACCTTTGCATCCATGCATTCATCTTTATTGGTTCTTATTTGTCTCGAATCGTGGTGTGGTCTTGGTGCTTGTCGTGCTTGTCATGACAAAGCCAAGTTCACCGAAAACGGTTTTCATATGCGTCTTCTATTGCGGTTTCGGTATTGGAGATTTTGCCGGTTTATCCGTGCGGAAGATTTCTCTCTTCCATTTCTTTGCAAAATCTCCATTGCGTGTTTGTCAATTTTCAAAGGTAGCATTTGATGTCCTCTTTCCAACAAAATTGATTTTATTTCATTCGGACGTCAATTACAAAATTTATTGCATTTCCGATTTGCAAATGGGAGCTTTTACCTTTCCCCATTTATCTTTATATTATATTCTTGGACTATGATGTTTCTCTGCATATTCTTGTTGTGCTCGTTGTGACGATTCCAACGAGTCCAAGAATGTCGAAAACGGAGTTCGTATGTGGGAGATATTGCATTTCTATTTTCGGAAAGTTTTTTAACAGAAAATCAGAAATTGAAAAAGAAAAAAAAAAGGCTGCCGGCCTGGCCGGGCCGAGGCCGGCCCAAGGCCGAGTCGCTCGGGCGGTGTCCCAGCCAGCTACCTCCCGCGAGGCCGGCCCGAGGCCGGGGGCAGGCCGGGGCCTTCGGCCACCCGCCCGGCCCAGCCGCGTCCCAGGCCGGCCCAAGGCCGGGTGCCAGGCCGGGCTCCCTGTCTGCCGCGTTTCGTTTTTTTTTTCTGTCTTTTTCTTGCCAGGCCGGGCCAGCTCCTGTGCAGCGCTGGGCTGCTTCTTTCCTTCGCTGTTTCTTCGTTCGATCGACTGGGAAGTTTCCCGGCCGGCCAGGCCGGGTGCAGGCCGGCCCCAGGCCGGGTTCCCTGCAGCCCTTTTGTCCACTCTTTTCTTCCCCAACGGCTCTATTTTAGAGCCACCTATAAAAGGGTTTCTTCCCCAAATTTCTGTGTAGATCTCATCCCTAGCTCTCTCTCCTCCATTGCCAACATTTTGAGAGCTCGATTCCTCTTAATCCCTCCGATGATTCTTGCCCAAATTTAGGGAAACAAGAGAGGAGATCTAGATCCATCTTTCCACCAAACAAAATCTCCTCTAAATGAGGGGAACTTGTGGGATCTAGATTTTGGAGTTCTTGGTGTTTCTACTCCGTTCTTCCTCCTAAATCCCTCCGTAGCATTAGTTGCTTCGGTTGGATTTTGGGGAGAAGAATTTGACCACTTGGTGTGATCTTCCCCTTTTGCATTTGTTGCATCGGGTTGTGCTCCCCACGGTGATTCGTGGGATTGAAGGTTGGAAGCTTGTTACTCTTGGGTGCATTGTGTTCCCAAGAGCTTTGTGCCTCTTGGGTGCATTGTGTACCCTAGACGGTTTGGAGGTGCCGCGAAGACTTCGGCTTGTGGAGCTTCGGCACGAGTTTGGGAGCCCCCAATTGAGTTGTGGGTGTGTGCCCCAAGAAGAGTTGTAAAGGGCTCCGGAATCCGCCCCGAAGGATTCCGATAGTGGAAGGTGAACCAATCCCTTGGGTGAGGTTCATCGGAGAATAGGGTGAGGCCTTTGTGGCATCTTGAGTAGGCCTTTTGTGGCGAGCTCACACCCCTCCAACGAGACGTACTCCCTTAACAAGGAGGAACTCGGGAATACATCCTCGTCTCCGCGTGCCTCGGTTATTTCTATACTCGAGCTTTACTTATGCAATCTACATTGTGATAGCCTTCGTGCTTGAAGTTCATATCTTGCGTTCACCTTGTTGCTTGAATTGCTTAGCATAAGTTGTTGGTGCACATAGGTGAGCCTAGTAATTAGGTTGTTGGCTTGTTAATTTAAACACATAGTTTTATTCCGCAATTATCAAGCCCCTAATTAGAAAAAGTTTTAATCGCCTATTCACCCCCCCCCCCCCTCTAGGCGACATCCGGGCATAGTTGTTCTTTCAATTGGTATCAGAGCCTCGTCTCTCTTGCTTGGCTTTACCGCCTAGAGAGTAAAGATATCGTCTAGGGATTTAGTGCACAATTCCTTGTTTAGATTTAATGGCACAAATTTTAATGTTTGGAAAACTCATATGCTTAGACACTTACGGGTCTTGGACCCCAATATTGAGCGTATCTTAGATATAGGTTTTTCTCCTCCAAAGGATTGCGAAAGTAAGACTTTAGAGGATGAGAAAAACTTATATCTAGATGCTCTAGCATCTAACGAGTTTTGCAAGTTTGTGAGTGTAGGCGTGTTTGAGTCAATCATGCCTCCCCGTGATGCTCATGAGATATGGACCAAGCTTCAAGATAAATATGGAGTGTCCAACTCTATTGAGGATGATTGTTCTCCTTCCATCTCCGGCCGTGACGAGCCCTCATCTTCGTCTACTTCACCAAAATGTGGTAAGCCACAATCCAATGTAATGGTGAGTAGTGATAGGCTTTGCAATTTGGATAGTGAGCTTGTTGTTGATGATCAATTATCTATATCTTATTGCAATGCTTCATCTTTGGACATAAACACACATAGCACCATAAATGATTTACATGCTAGTGTTGATAGTCCTTGCATATCATCTAAAACTTGCTTGGATGAATCTCTTTATGATATGCTTGCTTTATCTTGTTGCCATGATAAAAATGCTTGTGTTCCCTCTAAATCTTGCATTGATAATAATGTAGAGGAAACCAAATTTGCTATGCAACAAGATATGAACTTAAGTAGTTCAAAAATTAATTGCTCTTCATCCACCTCTCATTGCCTTATGGCTAAATCTTCTTCTAGCAATGATAATAATAATGATGACAATGATGATGATAAAAATGATGAAGAAGATGATGTGGAAAAGGTTAATGCTAGGCTTCAAAATAACGGTCTTACGATTCTTAAAGCCCTCCCTAAAAATAAAAATGCTCAAGCTATGCTATTTGAAATTATGAAAAATCTTATTGAGCGTGGGGAAACCATTGAGGCTTTGGAAGCAAGCCTTGAGGAAAAAGGTAAGATAGAAAGAGATGATGCTATGGAGAAAGCATCTTTAGAAGATGCTCTTGTGGAAGAGCAAGAGACTCGTGCTTCTCTAGAGGAGAAACTAGAATCTATCGAGGAGTCTCATAATGATATAATTGCTAAAATTATTAAAGAACGTGACCATGCTCATGCTAAATATAAAGTCACGAAAAATGAAAATGCTAGATTACATGAAGAGCTTGCCAAGTTATCTTCTTCTATTCCTAAAGTTAATGATGCTTGTGCTACTAACTCCACTTCTTGTGAAGCATCTATTATGAAGGAGAATGTTGAGCTAAGGGCTCAACTTGAGTCGCTAACTAGCAAGTATGGGAAGTTGGAAGAAAATCATGAAAAGCTATCTAGCTCTAATGATGAACTTCTAGCATCCTATGCTTGTCTCAAGTTAGCTCATGAGGCTATCACTACCAAGGTAACATCTTGTGAGCCTCATGTGGATAATAGCACAACAATAACGAATAATGCTATATTGCCATGTGCTAGTCCTAGTAGTTCATCCACTAAAAATGTTGGTACATCATGTGATGAATTACTTGCTTTGCCTTGTTGCTCTAACAATGATGCATCTACCTCCTCTAGTACTTGTGTTGTCACTAACCATGTAGAGAAGAGAAGAGAGCTCAAGGCCCAAGCCACTTCTTTGAACAAAGGCTTGGAAAAGCGTCATGAGGGGAAGAGGGCACTTGACAACATGTTGAGTGTGCAACAATCCCCAAATGACAAGAGTGGACTTGGATTCAACTCCAACATCAAGAACAAGTCCAAGGTTGAGAAGAAGAAGAAGGGCCAAGTTCAAGTCAAGAATCCGGCCAAGATCATTTGCTTCAAGTGCAAGCTAGAAGGGCACCATGTTCGGGATTTCCCAATGAAGAAGAAGAAGCCCCTTAGTGAGAAGCAACTAGGGAAGCGGCCCCTTGTTCAAACTCGTGCTCAACCACGTGTTGAACAAAGGCCACCTCCCAAGAAGACTCAAGCTATTGCTCCTCGAGTTGAAGAGCCTATTAAGAAGAAGAAGAGTCGGTGTTGCTACCTTTGCCGTGGCAAAGGTCATTTTGCTTCTTCATGCACGAACGGTACCCCATCCAACCCTATCATAATTGATGATATTTATTCTCTTGGGAAGGATAGAGTTGGCAATGTGTTTGCCAAGTATGTGGGAGCTAAAAGTGGTGGCAAGAAAAGCACCATTTGGGTTCCCAAACCTATTGTGACTAACCTCTTAGGACCCAACTCGGTTGGGGACCAACAAGCTCAAACTTGATCAATAGGTGTTTGTGGAGGACATTGGTGACTTGGTTTCTTTTGAAGAATTAAGGGATCTTCATGGTTTTATCTCATCAAGCCAAGTCATTTGGATCATCACATATCTATCTCATAACCAATGCTTCCTCCTTGCGGTAACTTGTATTTAACTCATATATTCATTGAAAGTTGCTTGCTCCCTTGCATGTGTTAGTCTTGTTCCTAATATGTGCTTGTATGTGATATGCTTCTTTCCTACTAGTCTTGTTACTCAAGGTTGTGTATGTTAGTTGTGTATCATGTATGTGTAATTTGTGTGTTGAGCTTTTTGGATCTTGTGTTGATTTTAATTGGCTCTTGGAGATATTAATGGACTATCCCATTTTGGGGGAGTGATGTGCTTTGTGCACCTCACAAACCTAAAATGTATGTACATGAAGCACACCACCTAGTATTGATATTTCATATTATCTAGTTACTATGTGGTATGTCATATTCATGAGAAATTCAAATTCTACATGTCCATTGATTTCTCTAGTTGGTTTTTATTTGCCTCTTGTTTAAAAATAAAATGAATTATCACATTATGGGGGAGTAATAAGCTATGTGCATATTACAATCCCACAAAATGTGAACATTTGAGGTTTGCCACTTAGATTTGATATTGTACATTATCTATTTCCTATGTGGCATGTTTGCTCAAACAAGTTCCAATTTTCCTTTGTGGTTACCCTTTGGTTCTTTGTTTGTGTGAGGTTGCTTGGTGTGGTTTCTCTCTAATATGCATTCCCATATATTATGTGAGAAACCATTTGTTTCTTTTTATTCCAACCATGGCTTTGCCGGTTGGTTCGAATAATTGAAACTACCAACAAACCTTTTTAAAATTGGTGTTTTAATTCCTATCTTTTGCCATTTGCTAGTTTGTGGTGAAGTTGGTCTTGTACATCATTCCTTTACACCACCGAGAAATATCTCTATATACTCCTTGTCCATGACAAGTGATACTAGTAATTGTGGTGGATTTTTTAGACCATCTTCACATTGGCTCCTGCGTTGATTTGCTTTATCTATTGCCTTCCTTGCCTTTTGAATGGATCCTATTTTTCAATTGGTAGTGTTTAGTGTTGTAAATAAAATATGGAGAGTAATGATCCCTTGTGCATGCATTTTGTATTCAAATGCAAATATCAAAGATAATGCATGTATATTGGGGGAGCATTCCTTTTTATTTAGAACACTAACCTATCTATCAATTTTTGATCCTTTCAATTGGCATTTGATTCTTTATCTTGTGTTGGTACCTTCAATTGGTATTAATTGGAATTTAATATCTCCTCCATAGATATTTGTTCCAATTAATATTTATTGTGGGAGTCTTGATACCTTCTTGCCTATTTCACTTTACTTGATTTCGGTCAAGTATCACCCTCTTCTTGGTATCTTTTCTCCTAAAATGACATTTGTTGTTTTAATTGGTATCTTATTTTCAATTGATGTCTTATCGATCATTTGTTGTGTTGATTTGATTTCTTTTGATATCACACCTCATGTGTTGATGTGTTATGGAATCAATCATTAGTTGATTTGATTTTTTCCTCAATCATGTGTTGATTTGGATTTTGATATAATTTGGACAACCTTTTCTTGTCACACCTTGGTGTGCTTTATTGGTTTACTTGGTGTTTTTGTCCAATTTGTATCTCTTTTGGTTCTTGTAAGTCTATGCATGCTTTTTACTAGTATATATATTATTTAGCATGCTTGTCTTTCTAGTTCCAATATATAGGGGATACTCCACCGAATCCTAAATCGGCTAAGATGTGCATGAAATTCAATTTCATATCTATATGCACATATTTATGTGGAGTGTTTCCTATATATTGTAGTTTATCTAACTACTATGGGACCCAATGAGTTTGGGAACCATTTTGTACTCTAATTGTGTTTTAGGTACAATGGAGATGCATTGGATGCTTGCCTCATTCATAAGGAAGGTGTTCTCACCGTGTGATTGTCGGAGTCAAGCTTTGATGACAAACAAACTCTCATCATCTTCATCATCAATGCATCTCGGTAACAAGTATCTATCCCATGCATACTTTTCTAGTTCCAACCTTGTGTAGGTTACCTCTTGGCATGAATGCTCTTATATGCAATTGTTGTGGTTTTGGCCTATTTCCTTCACTTAATATATCTTTGTGATATGTGTGATGAATTTGCAAAAACCTTTTCTTCAATTGATATTATTTGTTTGTGATACTTGTTGCCTATTTCAAAGCATCTTCACTATCTCTTGTTCCCTTAGTGATATGTGTGATGCATTTGATATATTTGAAGTTCATTTATATACAATGAGATAAATTTGAGCTATGTGCTATGCTTTCAAGCAACAATCTCGTTTGTATATTTATGACTTCCTTTTGGATACCTTGTTCTCTTTTTCCCGGACCATTTCGTATGTATATGTTTCTTTGCGGATGTATATCTTTGTGGTTTGTCTAATTAGAAACCTATACATATGAGATAAGTCACCTTTTAGTCGGTATCCTATTCCTTTTGAGCCACCTTGTGTTTCATCTATAATTCTTTGGTGGCTCCAAATTTGCCTCATGAGTGCTTGTCTTAGTGTTTATTGGTACCTTTACACACTCATGTATTTGTTGAAGATCTTTTACCTCATGCTTACCATGGTGAGCATGTTGATTTTTATTGGCTAAATGCTCTCACTAGCTTTTGGCATTTTCAATTGGTTTTAGTTTCCAATTGGTATCCCTAAGCGTGTGAACATATTTCTTTAAAAGATCTCTTATCTCGGTTGGGCCTATCTTACGATGATTTTTTTTAAATTGGTATCTACTTATGGCTCAACCACATCTTTGGTGCAAGTGCTATGATTTGCTTTTGCATTATGCACTCTTGCACTTGTTGCGTGTTCTAGATAATTTTGGGGAGTGAGGATACCATATTTATGCACTCCTCATTTGTGCATGAACATTGGGGAGCTTCTCCGTTGCTATTTAGAACTCTCGCTTTGGATCTTTTCGTTGCTTTGCTCCTTTGTGGAGAGGTTTAAAATGATTTTATATTTTTGCAATCTTTTGATCCTCAATATAGTTTGATTTTCTCTAATTATTCGTCAATGAATAAGTGCATTTGATTTCACTCATATCTTGAGAAATGCACACATTTATGGAGGACCTCACATTATATTGGCTCTCTAAATTTTTCTTCCCATTTCGGCAATCGATGCCAATGGGGGAGAAGTTTAGAGGGTTTAAGGGAATTTGGGTTTTATGCTTTTGTTGCATTTGCCTTTAATGCGCTTTGCATTCTTGCTTGTTTGTCATGCAAGGATGCTTTATTCATTATATAAACCCTCTTAAAAGGGATTGTCATCAATTACCAAAATGGGGGAGATTGAAAGTGCATGGTTGCCCCCATGCATGATTTTGGTAATTAATGACAATCTCCATGGACTAATATTTGCATTGAGCTATATTTATAGGTGTGTCCATTTGAGTTGCTTGATCTCCATTTGTTGGAATCAAGGTTAAGGGAAGAAGAGAAGTTTGTGTTGATCAAGGCTTTGTGCGGGTTGATCATCACTCAAGGCCAAGTGAAGATGTGCCGAAGAGAGCGTCTCCCATCTTGGTGTATGGGGGAGCATCAAGTGAATCTTCACCGAGCGAAGCGCAATGAAGAAAGGTGGTGCGTCTTGAGGAGTTGAAGATCGTCTTCATCGACCTCAAGTGGATTTTTGCGCAAGGCAAAGGTATGATCTTGATAGGGTTTCTATTTTACCGGTCTCATGTTGTTTAGTGAGAGACCGGGTTATAGGATAGATAACCGTACTATCAAGAGGGGCTCTCGACCGAATGTCGTGATCGTATCGCCGTAGAGAGCACAAACCTTTGCATCCATGCATTCATCTTTATTGGTTCTTATTTGTCTCGAATCGTGGTGTGGTCTTGGTGCTTGTCGTGCTTGTCATGACAAAGCCAAGTTCACCGAAAACGGTTTTCATATGCGTCTTCTATTGCGGTTTCGGTATTGGAGATTTTGCCGGTTTATCCGTGCGGAAGATTTCTCTCTTCCATTTCTTTGCAAAATCTCCATTGCGTGTTTGTCAATTTTCAAAGGTAGCATTTGATGTCCTCTTTCCAACAAAATTGATTTTATTTCATTCGGACGTCAATTACAAAATTTATTGCATTTCCGATTTGCAAATGGGAGCTTTTACCTTTCCCCATATATCTTTATATTATATTCTTGGACTATGATGTTTCTCTGCATATTCTTGTTGTGCTCGTTGTGACGATTCCAACGAGTCCAAGAATGTCGAAAACGGAGTTCGTATGTGGGAGATATTGCATTTCTATTTTCGGAAAGTTTTTTAAACAGAAAACCAGAAATTGAAAAAGAAAAAAAAAGGCTGCCGGCCTGGCCGGGCCGAGGCCGGCCCAAGGCCGAGTCGCTCGGGCGGTGTCCCAGCCAGCTACCTCCCGCGAGGCCGGCCCGAGGCCGGGGGCAGGCCGGGGCCTTCGGCCACCCGCCCGGCCCAGCCGCGTCCCAGGCCGGCCCAAGGCCGGGTGCCAGGCCGGGCTCCCTGTCTGCCGCGTTTCGTTTTTTTTTTCTGTCTTTTTCTTGCCAGGCCGGGCCAGCTCCTGTGCAGCGCTGGGCTGCTTCTTTCCTTCGCTGTTTCTTCGTTCGATCGACTGGGAAGTTTCCCGGCCGGCCAGGCCGGGTGCAGGCCGGCCCCAGGCCGGGTTCCCTGCAGCCCTTTTGTCCACTCTTTTCTTCCCCAACGGCTCTATTTTAGAGCCACCTATAAAAGGGTTTCTTCCCCAAATTTCTGTGTAGATCTCATCCCTAGCTCTCTCTCCTCCATTGCCAACATTTTGAGAGCTCGATTCCTCTTAATCCCTCCGATGATTCTTGCCCAAATTTAGGGAAACAAGAGAGGAGATCTAGATCCATCTTTCCACCAAACAAAATCTCCTCTAAGTGAGGGGAACTTGTGGGATCTAGATTTTGGAGTTCTTGGTGTCTCTCCTCCGTTCTTCCTCCTAAATCCCTCCGTAGCATTAGTTGCTTCGGTTGGATTTTGGGGAGAAGAATTTGAGCACTTGGTGTGATCTTCCCCTTTTGCATTTGTTGCATCGGGTTGTGCTCCCCACGGTGATTCGTGGGATTGAAGGTTGGAAGCTTGTTACTCTTGGGTGCATTGTGTTCCCAAGAGCTTTGTGCCTCTTGGGTGCATTGTGTACCCTAGACGGTTTGGAGGTGCCGCGAAGACTTCGGCTTGTGGAGCTTCGGCACGAGTTTGGGAGCCCCCAATTGAGTTGTGGGTGTGTGCCCCAAGAAGAGTTGTAAAGGGCTCCGGAATCCGCCCCGAAGGATTCCGATAGTGGAAGGTGAACCAATCCCTTGGGTGAGGTTCATCGGAGAATAGGGTGAGGCCTTTGTGGCATCTTGAGTAGGCCTTTTATGGCGAGCTCACACCCCTCCAACGAGACGTACTCCCTTAACAAGGAGGAACTCGGGAATACATCCTCGTCTCCGCGTGCCTCGGTTATTTCTATACTCGAGCTTTACTTATGCAATCTACATTGTGATAGCCTTCGTGCTTGAAGTTCATATCTTGCGTTCACCTTGTTGCTTGAATTGCTTAGCATAAGTTGTTGATGCACATAGGTGAGCCTAGTAATTAGGTTGTTGGCTTGTTAATTTAAACACATAGTTTTATTCCGCAATTATCAAGCCCCTAATTAGAAAAAGTTTTAATCGCCTATTAACCCCCCCCTCTAGGCGACATCCGGGCATAGTTGTTCTTTCAGATGGTAAGATCACCATTTGGCGTGCAAGGTAAGCGGAACAAGCAAAATTTGGGAAACCAAACACACTGGTTTATGGCATAAACACGAATTCTGGGCATCCAACACTAGTAGGAAAAGGCTTATAGGTGGGTGACTACCAGTGGCGCACCGGAAGGTGGTGCGTCACTGGTATTATAGTCGTGGCGCACCAGATATGGTGCATCACGGGTAGACAAATACCAGTGGCGGACCCTGAAACGCATGCGCCACGGATATGTGGTGCCCGGGCTGTCTGGGGTGCCCCCTCATTACCAGTGGCGCACCCCTTCTACATGCGCCACCGGTAAGATGCTACCAGTGGCGCACCGGGACATTGTGCGCCACTGGTAAGTGGCTACGAGTGGCGCACTGGGACATGGTGCGTCACTGGTAATTTTCTGCACTTTGTCTCCATGCACACACCCCCCCCCCCCCCGGATCGCCTTTTTAGTTTTCAAAAAGATGAAAGAAAATGATAAAAAATTCAAAAAATAAAATCTTTTGAGATTTAGTTATGTTATGTTCCCTACTTGGTAGGGAAATTAACAAACATAAATTTCGACTTATTTTGCAAAAAAATTATGGAAGAGTAAAACGGCGATAACTTTTGCATATGAACTCGGATTTTCACGTTTAATATCTTAAAAAAAACTAGAGAAAAAGTTACATCCAAATCAAATAGCCTACGACCTTTTGAGCTGTTTTCGGCCGTCAGAATCCCCAAATTCAAAAGGGAACACTTATTTTTTTGATGTTTAAGATTTTCGGGCAAAAAATAAATAAAATCTTACCCGTGGCGCATGGAAGAGGTGGTGCGCCACTGGTAGTTAAATACTCGTGGCGCACCACTATTAGATGCGCCACGAGTGAAACCGCATCTAGACGTCGGATCGAACGGCTACGAACGATCCTAAACTAGCACACACTCCGTGTGCTAGTCTGTTCTGCTCCCTGATTGGTCGAGAGGGGGCGCATCGGATCTGCACGTACCTGTACCTCTCCTCTACCTCTACCTCTACCTCTACCTCTCCTCCATTACCCTCTCCTCTATCTCTCCTCCTCCTTTCTTCCCAAGCTCGAACCCGAGATCGCCGCAGCGTGCTCCGACGACGTGCTCCACCTGCTTCCCAAGCTCCGGCGACGTGCTCTCCACCGCCACCTCGTACTCGACCCCGCCACCGCGAGCTCCTCCGGCACGACATGCTCCTCCCACCGCCGTGAGCCCCGTCGTCGCAAGCTCCTCTGCAACGACGTGCTCCTCCTACCGCCGTGAGCCCCGCCACCGCAAGCTCCTCCGCCACGTGCTCCACCTCCCGCCGACGAGCTCCTCCTCCCATCGACGAGCTCCATCTCCCTCCCACGAGCTTCTCCTACCGCCCACGAGCTTCTCCTCCCGCCCACGAGCTCCTCCTCCCACGCCTCCACGACGTGCCCCGAGCGCCCCACCCTCGTTCAGCCCCGCCGTCCTCGCGCAGCCCTGCCGTCCGTCGCACTCTCCGGTCGGCCGGCAGCGGCGTATTTTCTTTTTTTTTTTAAACCGAAAAAACCTATACCAGTGGCGCATCAGCCAGGTGCGCCATAGGTAAATATTACCAGTGACGCGATAGCCGTGGCACACCATGATGCGCCACGGGTAGGCCATACAGGTGCGCCACAGGTAAGCTTTTTTCTACTAGTGCAAACACAAGCACTTTGCATTTTTGCTTCTACCGAAACGGGCCTGACTAGGAAATTGTGGGCAACCAAACCAAGTGCACAACTTGGCTCAGGCCGCGTTTTTCCAGGGCCAGGCCCAAGTGAGCCACGGATGCAAAATGGTCAAAAAGCTTATGAGCAACCAAACAGGCTCGTACACCTCGTGGTAAAGTATTTTTTGGGGGGTGCACAAAGGGCGGAAAGATTTTTTGTTGTTTGGAAGAAGAAGATCCGGACATGGACATCAACGTAAACGACTCATCTTGTAATCACCGCGCCGCAAACTCTTACTCCGACGTCTTGGGGCCTGTTTGGTTACTCGGATGTTTTTTTGGCCATTTTGCATCTGTGGCCCTGACGGGCCTGGCCCTGAAAAAATGAGGTCTGAGCCAAGTTGTGCAGCCCGTTTGGTTGCCAACAATGTTCTGGCTAGGCCCGTTTGGCTTGGTGCAAAATTTCCAGGGCACGCTGTTTGGTCGGCTGCATATCGAACACAGATGCAAAGCACGATGTTTGGTTACCTGCGTCAAGCCTCTTACTGTCACCACTTCATCGAGTGGTGAGTTTACCAACATGACAACACAATGCAGACTCGGATTCATGACAGTCATGGCGATAATAGTCATACTTAAACAGACAAAAGTTCATACCGAGGGTCATACACAAACACACTAACAGACAGCTAGTTTTAGAGACATGACAATACGGACTAACACTCTTAGGCAACAACAGGCGAAGTTTAGCACCTCTCCAGAAGCACGTTGAAGGGATGGGCATCACATTTCTTGACAATCTCGGAGCCGTCAGTGCTGAAGATGATCACTCTGTACTCAGTTGGCTTTAGCATCTTGAAGGTCAAGAAGTCCCCGATCTTGAGGTTGTGGCACATCGCAAATGCTGGCCAGCCGTTGTCAATGGCTGCCGTCCCATTATGTTCGACAATGGTCACCCTCCAGTTGCAGCCGGTGTTCATTTTAAGGGCGATCTTTTTAGGGAGGTCGCCAAGGTGACGACGGAAAACAGGAGGTCGCCAAGGTGCCCGGATTACCTTGAAGAAGTGCGTTTTACACACCTCTTCATGGAAGTGCCCGACGGGGGCCCTCCTTCTCTTGGAGGCACTAGCGCATACTATGTCCTTGCCCTTCGATGACTGCAAAACAAATAGGCATGGATGAGTAAAAACACAGTGCATATAAAAAACACTTCATGAAACTTCAGTTCTGCTGAACATTTATGCAGCAGAAGATAACCAATCAAAACCAAGTACAAGACACAATGAGTTGTGTTTGCCTCTTAATTTTGGTGGTTGTCTTGTGTTGACACTGCTTCCAAGAGCCTCACAAGTGAAGCAGATCATCACAGGCACACGAAAATAACACTCAAAAGATGATCCCCTAGTACCTACTATCATGCACAAATAGTTCATTACTGCATAGCAACAAATACTACAAGAACGTAGAAGCCTCATACATAAGAGACACCTCTCGAATGCATAGAAGTCTCATACATGAAAGCCATCACTTGGCAAAAAGAGTGGCTACAAGAACGTAGTGGTAATACAAGCATTGTCCCCACATCAATCCCTAGGTTCTGTAGAGAGTCTCCTTGCAACTATCGTGGCATAGTTTAATCATCGGCCCACATTTAAAAAACTCACGAACAAATGAAAATCGAATCCTACAACACAGATCGAACCCTAGAACATAGATCGAACCGTAAATCGATCCAAATCTACTGTGCATGTCAACCTAAGCCGGTAAATCGACCACGATCTACAGATCTACGATACAAACTAGCTCCAAAGGGGTGGAGAACATCTTACGACATGGATGAAGCCCTTGACGACGACGGTGAGCTGCGCGGCCGTCGCTGGCGACGAGGATCTAGCTGGCCAACGGAGGAGTATGGACGGCCTGGCTATGCCCCCCACCGAACATGCAGGCGCGGTGGAGCTCTGGGCGTGCCGGCGGCAAGGGAACTGTCAAGAAAGAGAGGAGAGAGGAGACGAGTGAGTGGAGTGAGGGGGGAGATGGGCGGTGAGGGGATTTATGGCGCGTGTTCTCGAAGGGACGTGGCGTCTCCCGCCCCTTCCCCACGCATGCAGGAGGGAGCCGGATGGCTCCACAGAAACGGCCGAATCAACCGTTCCTCCCGGGCCTGGCCATGGACTGCTTTAAGATTCGCGCTGTGCAGGAACGCGAACCAGGCCAGCAAGCAAACAAGCAAAAAACTCCTCTCCACAAGCTGCACGGGCTTGCTGTGGGCTACCAAACACGTCCTTGTTGTCCGGAGCCCGGACGCCGGAACGAGGACCGAGCTAGCTGCAGTGCATGGCGTCACGTCGCCGCGGCCGCCGGCGTGGGCTGGTGGCCCGGGGATCGTCTTTGCCATTACTGCGTGGCGTCACACTGCACGTACTAGCCAGTACTTGTGGTACGTGCGCGTCACCAATTGCTCACGCCCGTCCTGTGTAAGCCTTTCTGGCCCGCATGCTCTTCCAAGTTTCAACTATGTCAAGCTGCTCAAGTGCTCGGAAAGTGAAGAGATAGATAGGATAAAAGGGTGAGATTTCTCTAGTGTACTGTACAGCTTAGTTCTTAATATCTTGCCGATTTTGTTTGGCATCGGATTATCTCCATCGGGGGTCCTTTAGAGTGTCGGATTTTCATCTCCATCGGGGGTCCTTTATGGTGTCGGATATGAAAATCAGCCACAGCAGTACCCTTCAAAGGTCTCGCCGGCATAATCTTGTCCGGCACCATCGAGCGTGCCTCCAACTTTAGGGGCTTACTTGGCGATGCTAGATAGCATCCGCACCGCGCTTTCGACAGACATGACTCGTATGTAATACACATGAAGAATGCGATGCAGGCGACACATCGATGCAGCAAGTCGCAGTAATTCATCGATTGCGTTGAACTCAGCAACAGGTGAGCAGAACGTGGCATCCACGATTTCTATTGCAGATTTGAGATCTCCACGGCTTGCTCTGATCCACGGGTGAGAACTGGATTTTTTTTTTTGCGAACACGTAAAAGTCTTGCGTGTCGTCTTTGATAGAAAGAGAGAAAACAACGGGCTACAGCGTCTCCGGCATCAGATCGATGCGGGGTACAAACACCTGCAAGAGGTGGCAGGCTATCACAAAGTGCAGAAAAGGAAAACAACGCCTATTACATCTAGCTGACTACTCCCAAATCTGTCCTAGCCCTACAGGGCCAGAGCGCTTCCATAGCTCAATCTCCTCGGCTATCCGGTGACAAACCGTGCATACCATCTCTGCTGATCGCTTGAAGATCCTGGCGTTTCTTTCCTTCCAGAGAGACCAGACGATGAGGAGGACAAGGGAGTCAAACCCTTTCCTAGCTCGTGAGGGTGCGCGTCGCCGCGCCTCCGGCCACCAGTCGATGAGGGAATCATCCACCGACGGGGTAAGGGAGTCGAGGCCACATCGTCGAAGCACCTTACTCCATACCTCCCGTGCAAAGACGCAACCCAGCGCAATGTGATCAGCTGTCTCAGGGGCCTGGTCGCACAGGGGGCAGGCAGTGTGTGACTCAAGGCCGTGTCGCAGTCGGCGATCAACCGTCCACAGCCGCCGCTGCAATCGCCAGCCAGATATGGATCTTACACTTCGTCGGCGCCCAGGTCTTCCAGATGGTCTTCCCGCATGGAAATAGCACTAGCCCGACGAAGAAGGCGCGATATGCCGAGCTGGAGGAGTAAATACCGGAGCTTGTCCACTTCCACACCACACGGTCTGGGACCCCCGGCGTCAGCTCAATGTGCTGAAGCTCATCCACTAGCGTCAGGAACTGCGTCAGAACGGGGATGCTCAGCGGTCCTATTATGTCTCGGATCCGGCGTCTGTCCAACAGCGCGTCACCAACCGTTCGCATCCTGGCCTGCGGGGAGACAGCCGCGAAGAGGGCGGCCATAGACTGCTCGAGGGCCGTGGAGCCGAGCCAGGTGTCAGTCCAAAACAGCGCCAGGCGGCCGTCACCGACCACGACGCGGGTCGAGGCATCAAACATGGCCTGCACCTCCGGCTCAACTCGCAATTGCAGTCCCGTCCAACAGCCTGCCTGGAGCTTCTGCAGCCATAACCAGCGCGCGCGCAACGCAAACCCCAGCAGCTTGAGGTTCAGAATCCCGAGGCCGCCAAACTCCATGGGTCGGCAAACCTTGTCCCAGGCAACAAGGTAGTGGCCACCATGAACTGCGTCGGTCCCCTTCCAAAAGAAAGCACGGATCTTCTTCTCTAGCAGTTGCAGCAGCCAAGCCGGCATCTCCAAAGCAATAGAGAGGTAGATCGGGATCGAAGTGGCCACTGACTTGATAAGCACTAGGCGCCCTGCCGAGGTGTAGAAGGTGGCTAGCGACGGCGACAGTCTCCGACAGATGGTATCCACAACCGGCTGCAGGCTCGCTCTGGGCAGCCTCTTGTACGAGAGCGGCAAGCCGAGGTAGGTGCAGGGGAAGCTCTTCACAGCACACGGAAAGTGTAGCGCCGCAACAGCCAGGTGCTCATCGGTGCATCGAATTGGCGAGATGGAGCACTTGTCGAAATTGGTGCGCAGGCCCGATGCGCCTCCAAAGCACTCAAGAATCCTCCTGATCAACTCCAGGTCATGTGCGGCGGGAGACACGAACAGAACGACGTCGTCGGCGTACATCGACGTGCGAAAGCGGACACCACGACACGGCAGTGGGGACAGGAGATCAAGGCGCTCAGCGTGTCGAAGGGCGGCGTTGAGGACCTCCATCACGAGCAAGAATAGCGTTGGCGAGAGGGGGTCCCCCTGCCGCAAACCCTTCCGATGTGCAATCACCCTCCCAGGAACACCATTGAGCACGACCTTGGAGGAGGCTGAGGAGAGGACGATGCAAACCATCTCCACAAAGCGGCGGCCAAAACCAAGGTGTCGAAGGATCTGAATGAGGAAGGGCCAGGAGACAGAGTCAAATGCCTTTGTTATGTCGATCTTCAGCAGCAAGGCAGGCCTCCGGCTAGTATGAAGCGCCCTTGTGGTGAGCTGCACCATCTTGAAGTTGTCGTGAATAGAGCGTCCCTTGACCAAAGCCGATTGATTCTCCGCAACTGGAAAATTCTCGATCATCATCGGCAACGCTTGTGGTTGTAGTTGAACGGCCATGGATCGATCAGGTCAGAGCCGTTGTCTACTCAGTACTCACAAGTCACAACATCGTGTTTTGGCGTGAAAACAGGGTAGCGGCCATGGATGGGATTGGATTCGCACCACATGCATACCCTTGCTGGGCATATTTACACATAACTTAGAAAACCATTCACTTCATAAATATCTATCAAGACGCGGAGGCTGGGGTATGTTCCCCATTTCGAAAAAAGAAAAAAAAACTATCAAGATATTTGTATAAGTACACGTAGAGCTCTCTATCAAGCTATTAATACAGTGATCGAGGCAAACACATATAGTCACACCCATTAGTACAATTTTTTTTTGTCCGTCTTATTTTTGAGACCTCTAGTATGAGAGATTTAGTTGAACTAGAATTTTATTGGCATTGTCTTCAACAAAATTGTAAGTAAATTTTAGTGCTCCAAAATATATTGATGTTGTAAGTATATCTACAATGATAGGCTTCACAAGTGTAATATAAAATATTAAAATTAGGGTCATAGTTACATGATTAATTGTGCTTAGTATGTTGCTCATAAGTGGGTTCACAAGGCCCCATATAGTTCTTGTTAGATAATAATTTGCGCATCGGTAGCCCAATGTATGCAACTAGACATGATTGATTGGACATGCAATACCCAATTACTTAGAGCAACTCTAGCCGCCCCCCCCCCCCCCCCCCCCCCGAGCCCCCCAGGACCACCTTTTTACGCCGGCGGCCCAAATTTTTCGTAGTCGCCCCCAGCGCCCCTCCAAGGCCTCTTTTTTCGCCGGATTTGGCCCAATTTTTATCCGACGTCCCAGGCCGAACCCAGCGCGCCGGGTTCGGCCTGGGGGCGCCGGCGAAAGGGAAAATGGCGCGAAATGGCGGAAAACCGAGGGAACCGCGCGAAGCTTCCGGCGGGCCTGCCCTGTCAGCGGCACACCGCTTCGTCATCCTCATCGCCTCGTCTCGCGCGTCGCATTAGTGCTCTGCCGCCGGTCAGACGTACCGCCGTCGAGTCAAATCGTCCACGCGCCGATGGCCCCCGCCGGTATTTATTACCCCGCCCTCTCACCGCCGGGCACGCCCACACATCTCACCGCACTCGCCCAACTCAAGCTCCCCTTCTTCCCCCTCAAGCTCGCCGAGAGAACAATGGAGAGGTACCCTGCAGACGCCGCGGCGGCCAACGGCTTCGGCCGGAACTGGCTGCAGGACTGGGAAGCTCGCCTGCTGTACGAGGCAGGCTACCCAGTCCCGTCACACATGCGCGTCCCCAGCAACTGGCGGCTCAGCCAGATGGGCCTTCCGGTCCCCCCCCCCCCCCCCCCCCCCGTCCCCACCGGCGCGGATCGGCTGGCCGAGATCCACGCCGCCCGCGAGCGGATGACGGACGAGCAGCGGGCGAACCCCATCTGGGACCAGGAGAACAACTTCACCTGGAACGCCTACTTCGCCGAGCGCCGCGAGCGCCAGCTCCACGACTACACCGGCCCGCCGCCTGCGCCCAAGCGCAACAACAGCGACGACAGGAAGATGTGGTAGGGCATGCCCGGTCGGTCGCTCGCCTACGTCCTCGGCTACATCGAGGACGACAACGAGCCGCGTCTGCAGGACCCTCCGCGCACGTTCGTTCGCCGGGGATGGACGCCGAGGAGGATGTCCGCATCGTCTTCCTCCTCTTTCGGCGCCACCCGTTTCGTGGCTCGATGCCGCGGACACCGCTCTCCCACATCAAGGACGAGCCGCCGCGGCCGCGCTCCTCGCGCGGCATCGTCATCAGGGAGCCTGGCACCGGCACTGGCCGCATGCTGACGCCAAAGAAGGAGCCCGACACCGGTGGCCTGCTGACGCCGAAGAAGGAGCCCGGCACCGGCGGGAACTCCCTCGGCCGCGTCCTCAAGAAGGCCTTCAAGAAGAAGGCTGTGAAGGTGGAGGAGGACTACGACGAGGAGGAGGCCGTGAAGATCGCCATGGCGAACAACCTCAACGACGTGCTTCCGGCCAAGCTGAAGTACGCGCTGGACTGGTCAGCCCGCAAGCACGCGCGGGAGGAGCAGGAGCGCCAACGCCGCATCGACGCTGTCGGGGGGATGATTCCCTGATATACCAAAGTCCACGACTCGACAAGATCTAGCAGCTGGTTGGCCACGTCCGGCTGGCCCTCCTGCCGGCTGGCCTAATCCGGCTGGCCAACCTGTCCGGCTGCCCGAAGACATGAAGACCTGGCCGGCTGGGCATCTGCCTGGTCGGCTGGCTGCCTTGAAGCCCTGTCCGGCTGGCCATCCTGGCCGGCTGGCCGCTTGTCCGGCTGGACGCATGTCCGGCTGGCCACCCAGAAGCTGTGTCCGGCTGGCCGCTTGCCAGCCAGACACGGAGGACCCGACAACGACGACGCCTGGTACAGTTGCCGCACAACGCCGACCACACCGACAAGACATAAAGGAGAAGGCCATACCGAAGACCCCGCCGACCCGCACCCGCCGCAGCCGGAGCCGACCAGACTGGAGGCGCGCCACCCGGCCTCGCACGTCCCCGACAGCGAGCCGACCAGACCGGCAGCGCGCCACCCGGCCTTGCACGTCCCCGACAGCGGCGGCTACATAACGTGTGGCGCCCACTGTGCCTGATGGAAGAACACTGTGGGAAGGAAGAAAACTGTAGCCGGACCCGCCGGGTCCGGGTCGGGCAGCCGGCCCCCGCCTGTCAGCGTGTAATGAGCCGGACCCACCAATGTACAACACCTCCTCAGCCCTATATAAGGGGGGTGCGGCCTCCAGAGAGAGGGGTCGAGCATTCAGTTACTTAGTCGAGGAAGCCCTAGACTAGTCGCCCGGCCACACTAGCCAGATCATCACATACAGCTCAAGGAGCAAGTTTGTAACCTGTCCACCGTGAATAAGCAAGAACACAAGCAGGAGTAGGAGTGTTACCTCACCACGAGGGCTCCGAACCTGGGTACATCGTGTGTCAGTTCATACCTTAGTGCCCAATCCCGCCTGTAGATGCCGCCGGCTGTGCAAGCTGCTCCACCACCTCACAAGCCTATACTTAGGCATATTTCCATCCCACGACATTTGGCGCCCACCGTGGGGTAGGAAACAGCGGCTGGAGTCACATTCTGCACGGGACCCCTTTCATCATCATCGTCAACACCATGACCTTCCTCTCCGAGAGAAACTCGGGAACTCGGGGACTCCGGGGCTCGACATCACCACCGCCCCGGACTTGGCACCCGCGTCGTCCTCGTCTACCCATCGGCATCCCCCACGTCGCCATCGTCTGCTCGCGCTCGCCTCGGTCGGCCGCTCCCTGCACACCGTGGCCGGCTCCCGCATCCGCATCCGGTCTTCCTCTCCGGGAGAAACTCGGGGACTCGGGGACTCTGGGGCTCGACATCACCACCGCCCCGGACTCGCGCCCGCGTCGTCCTCGTCTACCCGCCAGCATCCTCCACGTCGCCCTCGTCTGCCCGCGCTCGCCTCGGTCGGCCGCTCCCTGTGCCCACTCACGCGTCTAGCTCCCGCATCCCGGCCTCCGCCTGCCGCGCCCGGCCGTCCGTGGCCGGCTTCGGCGTCTGATGGTAGATATTGATAAGTTGGGTGGTGCCCCAAGCGAAGGCGGAATTGTAGCTAGTAGCAGTTTTCCCTCGTTTAACAAACCGAGGTTTATCGAACCAGTAGGACTTTGAAATCCACAACGAGGTGAATGTTGAAGATCTTTGGCGCTTGACCTTCAACCGACGTGGACCTGCACACACACAACCAAAATACTTTGCCCCCAACGGCGGAAAGGTTGTCAATCTTTCCGGTCTCGCAGAAAACAAAGCGGTTAATTGTATGATGAAATAGATAAAATATGAAAGAGACCAGAGGAGTAATGATGATTAAAAGCAAGTAAATGAGGTTATAAACAATGTAAAAAGATGGATCGGGGGCCATGGGTTCACTACTGGAGTCTCTCAAGTAAATAAAATATGCATGTGATGGGTGAACGAATTACAGCTAGGCAATTGACAAGATCATGACACAAACCCAATTTAGATATGACAAAAAGGACATGATAATATTTGTGGAGGCATCACGACAAGGAACAAAGACCGTTGAGTCCAACTGCGTCTTTGTCTAAAAAGTCCACCGTGGGATCGCTATCCAGCCTGTCACCCAACGATATTAAGTTGCAAGCAACAAACAATTCCATTAAGTAAAGTGCATGAAGTAAGCAATACTAATATCAAAAGAGACATTAACACCACTGTTTTACCCTTAGTAGCAACAGCACACCCTCGCCCTTAGACGTTTCTGTCACTCATGCCCAGGAACAAAAGGGGGCATGAACCCACTATCTAGCATAAATACCCTATCTTGGAGATAAACACAATCACTTGGCCAAAGTAACTACGCACATAGGAGAACATGGAAGAACATAAATTACTCATATAAGAATCATGCACAATCTGAACATAACTTCATAATCCATCGGATCCCAGCAAACACATCACATAGCATTACAATAATCGATCTTGATCATGTTAGGCAGCTCACAAGATCGTAAGACATGAAGCACAAGGGAGAGAGACTACCGACTAGCTACTGCCATGGACTCGTAGTCCAAGGTGAGACTACTCACAAATCATCCCGGAGGAAGGCATGACGATAAAGAGCCTCCGGGATCGATCTCCCCTAAGGCAGAGTGCCGGGATCAGCTTCAAATTGGACCCCGAATTAGGGTTTTCAGTTCTCGTCGAGGTCGAGTTTCTGGAAAATAATCGCCGCCTTGACGTTTTTAGGTTAAAAGAGATTTTATAGGCATCGGAGGGGGCCGAGGGGACGCCCAGGAGCAGGGGCGGGTCCCACCCACGGGTCCAGTGGGGCCGCGGCAGCAGGCCGCGCCTGCCCTGTGGGTGGCTCCCCAGGCTGCCCTTTGGTCAACAGGTGTCTTCCGTCGCATAAAAAATCTCCGTAAATTTTCAGCGCAATCCGAAGATATTTCCTGTGGTGGACTTTCTGAAATACAAAAACAGCAAAAACAAGAAACTGACACTAGGCATCTTGTCAATAGGTTAGTCCAACAAAATGCATAAAAATGATATAAATGACAGTAAAAACATGTGACAATATCACAAAACTAGCATGGATCATTCAAAAATTATAGATACGTTTGAGACGTATCAGCATCCCCAAGCTTAACTCCTACCCGTCCTCGAGTAGGTAAGTGATAACAAATAATTTTTTATGAGACATGCAACCAATATAATCTTGATCAAGATAGTTATGCAAATCAAAGAATGTGAATGAAGAAATACAAAACAATTGTATATAATTGATAGCAAGAAAGCAATCAATAAACAAGTTGAATCATCCAAGCAAAACCTTTCATAAATAGTATGTCAAAGACATGAAACCAATGTGATCAACATATTTGACTAATTCACAAGGATAATAATTCCATGACAAAAGTGTTTGAGAATCAACACAAAGGAAGATCTAAGCATTAGCAAAGAGCTTCAACTTCCAACGGCTTATCTTATAGATAAGGTCAATATAAAGATTCATGTTTAATCTTGATAATGTAATATGCTCAACGATACCCAGTGTCAATGCTAGATGTTTGCTTTTGTGGAGATAGAAGAAAAAAGGAAAAAACTGACTCAACATTCAGTTAATTAGTCGAGGAAGCCCTAGACTACTCACCCGGCCACACTAGCCGGATCATCACATACAGCTCAAGGAGCAATTTTGTAACCTGTCCACCGTGAATAAGCAAGAACACAAGCAGGAGTAGGATTGTTACCTCACCACGAGGGCTCCGAACCTGGGTACATAGTGTGTCAGTTCATACCTTAGTGCCCAATCCCGCCTGTAGATGCCGCCGGCTGTGCAAGCTACTCCCACACCTCACAACCCTACACTTAGCATATGTCCATACCACGACAGATGCCGAGGAGGCAGAGCTCCTCGCGCATTACGAGCGCCGCCGCCGCCGTCGCGCCGAGCCGGATCTCATCGTCCTGGATGATAGCGACGAGGGCAAGGCCGGCCCGAACCACCAGTACCGCGGCGACGACGGCGCAGGATGCACTGCTCCCCCCCGGTGGCGACGACGACGACGACGGTGGGGACTACACGCAGTTCTACCGTCACTTCGGCATGTAGGTGTCGCCACCATTTTTTATTGTTTTCTATGTTTTTTAGCTATCTTGTATAAAATCTGTCTAAGTTCGAACAAATTTCGCCTAAGTTCGTCAAATTTTAGTCTACTGCAATTATTTTTGTCATTCGGCCTGGGGCCACGGCTGGGAATCGGCGCGCCCCCCAGGGCTAATTTTTTCGCCGGTGCCCCCCTAGCAGGCCCAAAAAAACGCCGGCAATTCGGCCTGGGGGGGGGGGGGGGGGCAACGGCTGGAGTTTCTCTTAGCGCACAGACCTTAGACTAGTCAAATGCAACCAAATTTGTGTAATTAATTTGAAAATGAAGGATGCGGTTGAGTACTAGAGGGCCCAAATATATGTTTTTTTTCAAAAGGTTGTGTAAAGTGTAAACCCAATAGGAGGTCCAATACTAGAAACATATACTAGTAGGTTATAAATAAGTAAAAAAAAGGCCCATCCCAACTTGAGGGATCCGCCGCCTTCTCCTTGCTCTTGCCTCCGTCCATCAGAACTTGATAGAAAGGAAACGTTGCAGCATTTGATTACAATCTAAAGATCAAAAAGATATTTAGCATCAAGATTCAAGAATCAAGAAAGAGCTACTTTTCCTGTAGAAATAGCACCAAGAAAAGGTTAGTACTTGTCTGAGGCAGGGGAGCACATCTACGGCGGAGCCGGGCGTTGAAATCTCGTGGACGGCGGCAAAGTCCCGTGGATGGTAGCACCGGGCGTCAAAGTCCCGTGGATGGTGGTGCGACGCGTTGTAGTCCCGTGGACGGCCCACGTTGCGACATCATTGCATGTCGGCGAGGCTCAGATCCTTGGACGACGATGATGACTGCGCCATCGCGCTAGACGACGACGACAATGACAAAGCCGCGCTGGAGCATGGACGACGACCGCGTCACTGCGCTGGACCATGGACGACGAGGAATGTGGCTCCTCCCCTAACGCGCTGGACCGCCCCGAACACTGTGACGACGCTCCCCAAAAGCGTTGCACCGCGTGCTCCTCCTGAATGCCGCGACGATACGGTCCCCGCCTAAGTCGCCAATTTGGAAGGGGCGGGGAGGAAGAAGGGTAACCTACTTGGAACTGGTTTCTTTGGCGGTGGCTCGGCTCCGGCGGGTTCTCCTTGTTGTGTGGGTGATATTCCAAAAATTCTTCTCCATTCCTTTCCCATGTACCTGCTCTCTCCGGCCGATCATGTCGAACACCTGTATGCTTGTCTGTGCTTGCATTTTTTTGGTTGGTACGCACAGAGCTATGCTTAACGTCGCATATCGAGCTCGATGGCTGGCGTCGGCCTACAGCTGCAGGATACATTCACTTCACCACAAACCATGGAGTCGTCCATACCGACGAGACGAGGCTGTCACGAGATCGAGTTGCAAGGCATCAAAGTGGTCCGATCGACGATGTCTATCCATTATGCGCACCAGCATTCCAGTTCTAGACTATATCGGATTACATTCAGTCATCGATAGGTGGGTCCAACACCCACTGGGCCACACGAGTGACGTTGGGGTATCCGCTTGTACATAGGACGTATGATCGTCGTATTGGATGACCGCCTGGTAGACGACCATTTGAGATACTATCGTACGAGGAGAGCCCTCTTAGCAGGGGTGTAGACAGCCCCCAGACCACACCGGGGTGTGACCACGTAGCGCAGGCTTGACTGTAGTTAGAGTCGCGTACTTACATTATCCCGAAGGTGGCCCCGGGCGTGGTGTTTTCGTGGCTACGCTACTGCCTCTTACCGTCATCACGCACCCCCTCCCATATAACTAGGTCCAGATCTACATTGTTGATCAAGTTTGTCATCACTCCTCCGCCAACATGAACATTGCAGATGGCTGATCGATGTCATCCTCTTTGAGTCTATCACTCTTCTAAGGCCTGTGCCAATGCACCGTCTCTTAGCACGTTATTATAGAAGTAATAAAAATTTAAGATACAACTTGTACAATGCATTGTTTCTTATGGTTTGTATCTACATTTAATGATTTGTGGCTCATGCATGCGTATGATTGGACTAAAACATTTTTTTCCTATGCCCACTTACAAAGCTTGTATGTTAGCTAATCTACAAGCTCAATCTCTTTCT
Organism: Puccinellia tenuiflora; assembly: GCA_012064385.1. Classification (NCBI taxonomy): domain Eukaryota; kingdom Viridiplantae; phylum Streptophyta; class Magnoliopsida; order Poales; family Poaceae; genus Puccinellia; species Puccinellia tenuiflora. The sequence continues at coordinate 570,176 of QRDG01001037.1, forward strand.
TCATTAATTAGTATGCCACATAAGCAAAATACCTATGAAACCGTGTTAAAAAACCTCCATTGGCATAGGCCTAAGATGATCATCGGTGGCCACTGAACGTGTGTAGTACTCACTCTGATTGAATTACTACTACTCCTTTGCTTGAATTAATGAGCGTCTACCCGTGTGTCATCGTAGGTAGTCTACTCTGTATGTACAGCATGCACGGGCGGTCAAGATCGTCTGTATTTGTTTTGTTCCGTACCTGTACTCTGACTCAGACCAAAGCTTGTATCTGTAGACCGGGCTGGTGGCATTGATTGAACCTCGAGAAATTTGTACACATCGGGGAGCTGAAAGTATTGTCGTGGTATACGGGCATAATTTTGCTCAAATGGCTCTTTTACAATTTCTAAGACATTAATGTGTGAGATTGAAAACGTCAAAATGGCTAAGTCATTTGAAATAAACCATCTTAAACGGTATATATTTGTTCTTGAGAATCTCAGAAATTCCGAAAATGCCAAAAACACCAAAGCGCATGGCGTATTATGTGGCTAACGAAAAATCTTTGGAACTCTGAAAATGCAAAAACGCCAACAAGAATGGGCATCTCAAATGACTTAGCAGTTTTTGTATTTCGCAGCTTCAAAAACGCCGTCGCATATGACTTTTCTTCATATTCAATGTAGCCATTGTGAATGATGTTTTTGCGAGGGCCATATCTGTTTGAAATTATTCTAAGGAACCATTAGTGACTGAAATTTCACCTAAAAGGATAATTAGACGACACTATACGTTATAATGAGTTCATGGGACTAGAAGTGACTAAGTGAGGTGCTTATATTGTATCTGTTTTTCCAAAGGGTCAACTTTACTGGGTATTAGGGTTTGATGTTTGAACAAAAACCAGCATTTCTTTGGTTTTCTGTTCGGCTTTGATGGGTATTAGGGATCGATGCTTTTCTATTTCTTTTTTTACAAGTAGGGAAAGAGATTTATGAGTATGGAAAGAGATTTATGTTAACATTCAGATGGGGACTAGGCTATGGTGCATGCAAAATCGTACATTTTCTCAAGTTTTCAGATGGGGGATTTGGGATCCATGCTTGTGTTTCCTAGTATCACGAAGGGGAGGGTTTGTTGTTCTAGATGGGGGATTTCCCTGGATTTCATCTGGGGATTAGGGATTGATTCTTACATCTTTTATTTTTACAAGCAGGTAACAGGGATTAGGACGAGCATAGAGAACGTCACAACCTGAGGGTCAACTTGCTGTGATTCGGTGAGTTTAGTTACTCTTGTACCAGCATAATCATAGGGTAAGCTCGTTCTACTTGTTTAATTACATATATGGATGAGATGGCATGCCAGCACTATAGGCAACCAGTGCACAACTACGGGAGGTCGGATCGGCGTTCAGTGTCATTTGAGGTTAAAATGGTGCATGGATATGAGAATGGAGTGGTAACTTTCCCAACAACTCCATTACAGTTGTAATGTTTAGTTCATATTTATCTGATAATGTATGCTACAGTTTATCCATGAAAGCTAACAATTGTAATATCCTTAATGATACTTGTTTTGGATGTGTGGATATGAATTGTTGTAGTGTACTTGGTAAGTAAAAGATGCTCTTTTATATGTGAATGGTTGGGGATTCTTATATCATGTACTTGGAAAGTAAACCATCAGGACAACATGCTCTATTATATCTAAATGTCGTCCATGAAAATTATATGCATATGCTTTGTCAGTCTGGTCTTGTGGTAGTCAGAAATACTTGGAGCATTGATAACAACCATGAAGAAGCAAATATATACAAAGATGCATAGATTACGGTTGATAGTTGGGGATTTTAATGGAGTAATTATTTCCTTATTTGCTATGTGTATGCTATTGTTTATCTGTTCTTGCAAGTAACGATTTTGAAACCCTACAGGCTGTACCTTGCAAGAACAAGGTGCAAGTTGACACTTATGTTCATGGTAGCTAGATGGTGGCTTATTCCCCAACTGACAACCCATTTGATTTCAGCCTGATTAGGAGAGGAATCAAGACGATAATATGTGGACCATACTGGAGATCATTGGTTCGAGTGTATGATATTCAACTTGGTGATGTTGTACATTTCCAACTTGACGAGGAAGTGGAAGAGATGGATGAGGATTTGATGAAGAGGTACAAGATGATGATGAGAAAGAGTTCAATAACATCAAGGTGACTGTTTACAGTGTAGTGGACAGCATGAAGAAAGCAAAACATATGCTTGCCAACCCAGGTATGATTACAACATTAATTCCTTTCATTTTGTTATTGGTTACATGGTTGCCCTTGAGATGCATTGTGGTGATATGAGGTGCTCTTTTTTTGCATTTGTCAACAGTACTTGGAGATGTGATACCAAGAGTGAGGAGCATGCTTCAGGAAACTGTCGTCACAAACATTAGACAGGTCACCGAGGCTGAAATGGCTGGGATAGTGTGGGTCTTGTACAAAGTTGCCTGCAGTGGACCTGCTGAAGAATTAGCTGAAGGGGAGTTCTATGTGAAGATTGATGATCTAAAGTTTGTTGTTCACAAGATTAATGAAGAGAACACATTTGCTGAAATCCTGGTAAGTTCATTCCTGTGATTTATCATCTTGGGTTCTTTGTATACTACATGTAGTTGCCAATGAACTAGTGATTGCAAGATATTTTGGTTAAGTTCAGTTCAGTTCAATACAGTTCAATGAGTCATGTTACGAATTCGGCTATAACTGTCATTTAGTTCAATGAATTCATAGTTCATCCACTTCCTGCCTTAGGATGTCTACCTGTCATAGTTCATTCACTTCCTGTATTTGACAGTTCAGATCATTCAGTTAATTCTTTAGCTGTCATTGTTTGGAATGTTTGGCAGTTCCTTCCAGAAGAAACCATTCGTGGCCACAAATGCCCAGCTGTTGGAACGTCAACCTTCTGGAAGAGAGGGTTCAAACAACCAATTCAGGGATGGTACATGAAAGATGAAGGATACATTGAATTTGAAGAAGGGTGGCTTCAAGTCATGAATGAAGGTAACTTCGTGGAAGGGACGGTTTTGCTGATGAAGATGAAAGTAGGCTTTCAATCAATTGGTATAGAGTTTGTCGATGTCATCGACGCCTAGAACTCATGTGGTTTGACTTAGAGTATAACTGATTTTGCATGATTGCCGGTAGCTCCAAATGTATGGGATGTTGATCATGATCGCAGGTAGATTTTGGACTTAGCCTTAACTTTGGGTTGTGAATCAGTAACTTGGGGTTGTTAAGTAGCAGGATGTGCTTCGCCGATAGCAGTTGTAGGATGTGCTTTTGGACATGTAGCTAAGAAGTAAGAAACTTCTGTTGGATGTGTAATATCTGAGCTACTACTGTTGAATGTTGACTGCATGCAGGATGTTGCAGGTTTAATGTTTCAGGTTTGCTTATTGGATTTTCCAAGTTTTACTTGTTGGGATTTATAGAGGCACTTCTTCGGAAGTGTCCCTAAAAATCTGATTTTTAGAGGCAGTTCCGAGAAAGTGCCCCTATAAATCGGATTTTAAAGGCATATCTTCGGAAGTGCCCATATATCGGATTTTTAGAGTCAGTTCCGAGAAAGTGCCCCTATAAATCGGATTTTTAGAGGCAGTTCTAAAGAAGTGCCCCTATAAATCGATTTATAAGGGCACTTATTGTAAAATGCCTCTTAAGACTATTTTTAGGAAAGTGCCTCAAGTAAAGTGCCCCTAAAAATATGTTCTCCTATAGTGTCAGGGACAGTTATCTATCTACTGACGACATCGTGTTTTGGCGCGAAATCACGGCAGTGGCCATGGATCGGATTGGATTCACGCTAGGCCGAGGCGGTGGTACCACCTGCCCTGCACAGCCGTCGGGTGAAACCAAAAACAGAAGAGACGACGACGCTTTTCTTCAGTGTAGCCATCCCGTTGGAGGCACCGTCCGCTGATTGGTTTTTAGCTCTCGCGTTTATTACGCGGCCGTACAAGTGCAGAAAGGTTTCTCTGTGTTTTAGTTACCAGCACTACTAGTGCTACTAGCTAATTAAGCTGGACTGTGCACGATTGCAAGGACGTGTACTGCGCAGTGCCGTTTTGCATGTGCCATGAGGTTTGGCCGGACCAGCAGTAGCAGCATGCATGCCACACGGGCCGTCCCGAAACAAAATCTCCCCAATTATTTCACGGCCGCCGGCCGTTGCATATCATATCATCCAACTCTACTAGAGTTGTACTAGTAGTACTAGTACGGAGTACTAGCTAGAGCTCGTCCCCTCTCCTGCCGTCTTCAGCCATTTTAAAAATGTGGTGGGCCTAAAAGGAACTAGGACCAGATTTTTATAGAAAAATCCCATTAAGGTGAAAATTACAGAAATTCTACTCTTGACAAGAATTGAACTCTGGTCGCTAGAGTCACCCACCACGACTCTAACCATCGGGCTAGAGCCCCGTTCTCCTCCAGCCATTTTTGACTCCGTGTCTGCTTGCAGCTGGCTGGCTGGCCGGGAGCCAAAGTCGGAAAGCTCGGTAAATCGGGGAGGAAATCTCGTAATATTAGTCTAGATCCGTGCATGTGCGGTAGTGGTACATACATACGGAGTGTTACTGCGTAGCATATGGGGAGCAGGCAGCGGCTGCCCATCTTTTCACCCTCTGAACCCGGATAAATCTGAACCTCTCTACATAAGTTCAGGCATCCGGATAGTTTTTCTTCAAAAGAAACTCAGAATGAAACCATGTTGCTCCATCTTCTTCTATACGGAGTACTTCCTTCAGCGGGAATGATGTTTGTTCTACCCGTGTGTCATGCGTAGGTAGTCTACTCTGTATGTACAACACGCACGGGCGGTCAAGATCGTCTGTATTTGTTTTGTTCCGTACCTGTACTCTGACTCTGACCAAAGCTTGTATCTGTAGACCGGGCTGGTGGATGGCATTGATTGAACCTCGAGAAATTTGTACACATCGGGGAGCTGAAAGTATTGTCATGGTATACGGGCATAATTTTGCTCAAATGGCCCTTTTACAAATTCTAAGACATTAATGTGTGAGATTGAAATAAACCATCTTAAACGGTATATATTTGTTCTTGAGAATCTCAGAATTTCCGAAAATGCCAAAAACACCAACGCGCATGGCGTATTATGTGGCTAACGAAAAATCTCTGAAAATGCAAAAACGCCAACAAGAATGGGCATCTCAAATGACTTAGCAGTTTTTGTATTTCGCAGCTTCAAAAACGCCGTCGCATATGACATTTCTTCATATTCAATGATGTTTTTGCGAGGGCCATATCTGTTTGAAATTATTCTAAGGAACCATTAGTGACTGAAATTTCACCTAAAAGGATAATTAGATGACACTATACATTATAATCAGGGACGGAATCGGGGGGTGCTGGCTGGGGCCATGGCTCCCCCCATGATGGATTTTTTTGTTAAAATTACCTACCTAATTGAGCCCTAAATTACCCAGATTTAGCTATATGACCCCCTTCAACCTATTTAATATGCATTTGGCCCCCCTTGTATACTAATCCTGGTTCCGTCCCTGGTTATAATGAGTTCATGGGACTAGAAGTGACTAAGTGAGGTGCTTATACTGCATCTGTTTTTCCAGTCCTAGTGTAGGAGTAGAACAGGCTGCACTCGAGCTTCAGCTTTTACCAAATGGCAAGCAACATAGTTTTTTTTTTTAATAGGGAAAACCATAGTTGTGGGCCTGGTCCATACCCGACACATAGCACACGTCAGTTTTGGATGCTTAGCCAAGCCGCCAAAAAAAAAAAAAAACTGATGGTGGCGATACGCTGCACCTGCAGCGGTGTTTGTATAAAGCCAAACATTAGAATTGACCACACCTGATTTAACACAAGGAGAAAGTTTGGAGGCTACCTCGCCGTAAAGTAAATATGTTGGTACAGAAATGGAGAGGTAAAAGCGGTGAGCTTGTGCGACGGAGGAAGGTGTTTGGTTGTGTGGAAGAAGAAGATCCATGAATGGACGTCAACGTGAAGGACTCGTCTCGTAATGAGTTAAATACACTGGCGGTACCCGTACTTTAGGTCAAAGCACAATACGGTACCCGTACTCAACAATACGCTCAATACGGTCACTCAACTTGCCTTGTGGTGATTATACGGTCACTGGTTCATCGTATAGCTTCGTATTTTGTCAACGTGGCACTCTGTTGACTGGGTCCCACATGTCAGGTTAATAAAAAAATAAAAAAAATCCAAAATTCCCCGAGACGGTCAGCAGACACGCACCAAGAAACCAGGAGCAGCGACGCGGGCCACAGACAGCCAGCCATGAGCGCGTCGTCGGAACAGCAGGACGGGAAGGCAAGGAGGCGGCGGCGGCCAGGGAGGAGCCTGCGCTGGTGGCGCTGGCGGACGACGTGCTGCTTCAGATCCTTGGGCGGCCGGAGGAGGACCCAAGGGACCCGGCGGCGTGGTGTCCGGGACCCGGCGGCGTCGGCGAGCTCACGTGGCCGTCTGCTCCCGAGCTCGGGGAGCTCCACGAGGACATGCTGGGGCGCGTCCTGGCGCGCCTCCCGCCCGCCAGCTTCTTCCGCCTCCGTGGCGTGTGCCGGCGGTGGCGCGAGGCCGCGGGGTCGCCCGCCTTCCTCGCCGCGTGCGCCCGCGTCCCCGCCCGGGACCCCTGGTTCCTCATGCTCTCCGACCGGCAGGACGACCACCCCTCCGTCGCGTTCGACGCCGCCGAGGGAGCCTGGGCGCGGTGCCGCGGCGCCGGCGCCCCGGGTCCGGCTGTGCCCGTGGCCGCCGCGGGCGGGCTCGTGCTCTACCGCGCGGGCGGGCTCGTCCGTGGCGGTGTTCGACTCCACCACGAACGCGTGGGCGGACGCGGTGCCGCTGTCACGGACGCCAGACGCTAGCTCGCCTGCCCCGGTCGGCGGCGAAGAGGACACCAACGGCGACGGCACGGTGTACTTCCTGAGCAAGTCGGGCGACGTGATGGCGTCGTGTACTCGATCCTGCCGGCGCACCACGAGTACTCCATCGACGTCGTGGCCTGCGGGGGGCGTGCCTACGTGGTGGTCCTCACGGAGTACCTGGACACGGCGAGCCTGCGGGTGTGGGAGCACTCGGGCGGCGCGTGGCGGCAGGTGGCCGCCATGCCGCCCGCCATGTCGCACGCGTTCCGCGGCGGTACCCGTCGGCGTTGGAGATGGGGAATTTTGGATTTTTTTTATTAACCTAACATGTGAGACCCAGTCAACAGAGTGCCACGTTGACAAAATACGAAGCTATACGATGAACCAGTGACCGTATAATCACCACAAGTCAAGTTGAGTGACCGTATTGAGCGTATTGTTGAGTACGGGTACCGTATTGTGCTTTGACCTAAAGTACGGGTACCGCCAGTGTATTTAACTCTCTCGTAATCACCCTGCTGCCGCACTGCTCCGACGTCTTGTCCGGAGCTCGGACGCCGAGGCAGGCCCAAGCTAGCTGCCCTGCATGGCGTCACGTCGCCGCGGCCGCCGTATCGCCGCCTGCGTGGGCTCCGGGCCCGGGGATCTTTGCCATTACTCCGTCGCGTGTCACCCTGCACGTACGTGTGGTACGTGTCACGAATTACTCACGCCCGAGTGGCCCGCATGTATTTTCTTCCAAGTTTTAGAGCGTATACTCCCTCCGGGTTTATTAGTCCTGCACGTAGTTCTAAATTATCAATTTGACCAACTTAATATTACGTATACATGATAAAAAAATATATTATTAAAAACTTCAGATTCTATACTTTTTAATAATATAATTTTCGTGTTATATTATTTTTATTATATTGCTCAAATTGATGACCTAGGGACCTTAATTTATGTCCTCTTTAAGGTGTCGGATCAGTGTCCGACATACTCTTATCATTTATTTAATATATCCCTAAACGGCCATAATGATGTCCCTAAACGGCACTTCTTATCATTTATTTAATAGTATATCCAAATTTCTATCTATACGTAGGAAATGATTACATAGTCCAAGAAACATAGTCTGATAAAGTTTAAATTCAAATTGTTCATGGGTGCTCGGGCTCTCCAGTGCATCGTCGTGTGCATGGCGTGTCCACATGTGCGCAACTAAATCATGCTACACCCCGTAAAAAAGACTAGATCATGTTGCAGTTGCACATGAGCGTCCCCATCACGAATTTATTGATGCATAGCGAGAAAATTGGCAAATTTGGCCGGCACGTCGGTTGTGGCTCGACAAGTTGGCCCTTGTATTCATACGGCTCATTGAAGCTCACGTTAGCATCGCGCTTACTCTAATGATCATGTTGTGCATGATAACACAATAATTCATGATCTTCCACATCGGCTCTAGCGACCATGATAAAGAAGGATACCGGACGACCGCAAATTGGGCTTGGACCACACTGAATGCTCGGTCCACATCTTTGCAAAAAAATTGTTTGCCTTGCTAGGGTTGCGGATGGTCTTCACAAATGTAGGCCATATTGGATAGATGTCATCCGCTAGGTAGTATCCCTAGTTATACTAATGACCATTGATGACATAGTTGCACTCCGAAGCTTGGCCTTCAACAAGTTTGGCAAACACCAGAGAGCATTGCAGCACGTTGATGTCACCGTGAGAACCGGCCATATCAATAAAAATGCATGCAAAATCCACAGATCATTTTATGCCACTGCTTCAAGTACAACACTGCACTCTCTAAGATGTCCTACTTTATAGATCTCTTTCCACGCGAGTGGATAATTCTTCCATCTCCAAGGTTGTGGATTCAGACATACGGAGGTAGTCCTCTAAAAAATATGCGAGGCTCCATATGCAAGACATCGTATAGCAGTGGTGTATCTCTGAATGGATGAGAATCCAAGAAGTCCGGTGTAACTTTTTCAGCTCGAAGCAGTCATCATAGTCTCGAACACCATGCACAATATTAATGAAAACGCTCCACTGCATCCTAAAGCGCCGGCGAAAATCACGAACATGGTTTGCCGGGTTCTGCGAAAAATAATTATTGAACAACAACATATATTCGTTGTCTGGTACCGATTTTTGTTAGCCTTCCTGTCGGGGATATAACCCCGGGTATCACAGAGTTGGTGGTTTTTCATGCGAGACCCAGGTATGGCTGGCAGTACTGTTCACCGGATACCGTTTCACCCCGGGTACTGTTCACCCCGGATAATGTTTTACCTCGGGTACTGTTCACACCGGTACTGTTCACCCGGGTACTATTCATCCGAGTACTGTCCAACCCGGATAATGTTCACCCGGATAATGTTTACCTCGGATACTGTTCACACCGGTACTGTTCACCCGGGTACTGTTCATCCGAGTACTGTCCACCCCGGATAATGTCTACCCTCGGGTACTGTTCATCGGAGTACTGTTCACCCCCGGATAATGTTCACCCGGGTAATGTCTACCTCGGGGACTGTTCATCTGAGTACTGTTCACCCGGGTAATGTCTAACTCGGGTACTGTTCACCCGAGTACTGTTCACCCGGGTAATGTCTACCTCGGGCCTGTTCATCCGAGTATTGTTCACCCGGGTACTGTTCACCCCCGGATAATGTTTACCCGGGTAATGTCTACCTCGGGGCTGTTCATCCGGATACTGTTCACCCGGATACTGTTCACCCCCGGATAATGTTCACCCGGGTAATGTCTACCTCGGATACTGTTCATCCGAGACTGTTCACCCGGGGTAATGTCCACCTCGGGCACTGTTCATCCGAGTACTGTTCATCCGACATACCCGAGCTATGTTCACCCCGGATACTATTCATCCGGCATATGTCGACACTGTTCATCCGACATCGGGCCCACTCCGACACCCGCCACCCAGCCGACCCACTCCAGCATCCAGCTCCCGGCATCCAGCACAACCAGGTACTGGGACGCTCCCAGCTCGTACCTGGTACGGCTATCAGTTGACCAAGCAGGAGCAAGACCAGGAGAGGACAGCCAGCATGACTACAGAGACGCGGACGTGACTAGAGTACAGATGATGACGCATGTGCAGTGTTGATTAGACCCCAGTAGTCATTTCATCTACAGTGCAACACCCTTACCGTGCATAGTGTTCTGCGGGCCACCCCTTGTCCCCTGGGATCTCCCTATATAAAGAGCACCAGGGGGAGAGCTCTGGACAGCCCCCGGGGGGCTCATTTTCCCCCTCGTGAGTTACGTCTCACTTCCTCTCTTTGCTAGCTTAGCACTGTTTTGCTCTCACATACAGCTCAAGGAGCCTTGTACAGATCGAATATACAGATATGAAAATACACCAAATAGGATAGATGCTGCAGTAGGGGTTTTATCTCCTCATGAGAGCCCCGAAGCAGGATAAATACTTGTGTTCGTATGTTCCTCCGTGTGTGCTTTTCATCACATAATCCCTCCCCGAATCCTCTAGCGTCCATCGGCCCCAAACTTAAGCCTACCCCTAGGCATCTGTTGTTCACCACGACGACAGTTGGCGCCCACCGTGGGGCTGGTAGTGGCGCTTGCTGGATCAATTCGGACGGGACCTTCGTCATCAACGCGGGGACTCGACATCGCCATTGTCCCCCGCGCTCTAGCTTGCCGCTGTGAGCAGAGGCTAGCGCTGCCTCCACCAACGGACATCATCGGCAGATCCCGGATGAGAAAAGTGACTCGGGGACTCAACTTCGGCATCGTCCCCGTGTGTTAACTCATTTTCGAGTTAACTACGGCTCAAATCCGAGTTAAGGCTGGGAAATCCGAGTCAAAGTTGGAAAATCCGAGTTAAATCTTGGAAATCCGAGTTAAGTCTTGGAAATCCGAGTCAAAGTTGGAAAATCCGAGTTAAGTCTTGGAAATCCGAGTCAAAGTTGGAAAATCCGAGTTAAATCTTGGAAATCCGAGTCAAGGTTGGAAAATCCGAGTTAAGGCTTGGAAATCCGAGTCAGAGTTGGAAAATCCGAGTTAAGGCTTGGAAATCCGAGTCAGAGTTGGAAAATCCGAGTTAAGTCTTGGAAATCCGAGTCAAAGTTGGAAAATCCGAGTTAAATCTTGGAAATCCGAGTCAAAGTTGGAAAATCCGAGTTAAGGCTTGGAAATCCGAGTCAAGGTTGGAGAATCCGAGTTAAGGCTTGGAAATCCGAGTTAAGGTTGGAAAATCCGAGTTAAAGCTTGGAAATCCGAGTTAAGCTTGGAAATCCGAATTAAGCTTGGGGAATCCAACATATGATGGTCAAATCCGACATACATGTGGTCCGGGCCGAGATGTTGGTGGCCCAGGCAGACATATTGATATTCATACCGGCATCAACGTCTTACTCGACTTCTCCAACAACATTGCCTCGTAAGTATCATTTATATGTCTGCATCACTCTTTTTAATAATCTCAAACAGTGCTCGGGACTCTCCCCTCTTTTCTGCTTTGCTTAGTTGTTTTCCCCGGGAACGAAATGTTGTAACACGGGGACTGCCCGTACAGTCTGTTTTACAGCTTCTCCTAGATAAGAAAAACAACTCGGGGACTCGTTTGAAAACCGAGTCTGCATTTTAATATATAATTTCACTGCTAGACTTAAATATATCTGTGGAATAGAGTTATTGCTCCCGTTAAATATTCATTATATATGTGCTTGAACTAACATTGAAAGGTGATATCGGTTTTACCGAGAGAGTATTCATCACCAAGATTGCGGTTTTATCGGTTGTCCCATATTACCCAAAATATCATAGCATTATCGGTATTCTCCAGATCGCCGTTTATTTTGGTTTGCGGTTATATCTCAACATCACCTCATATCTCAAATCGCCGTCCACATCGGTTCGCCTAAACATCTAGGCATCCTGCAATATCTTGAATCGTCGTTTATTTCGGCTTGCCAAAATATCACGGCATTTATCTCACATCATCAAGCATCTCACAAATCGTTATCTTTATTGGCCTTGCCGATTATCGTGATTCTTCAGTTATTCGAGCTTGCAGAGTATCATGGCATCATTATGTCGGTGCTCAGAATCAAAAAATATCTAAATCTCGCTAAGTGTGCGCGTTGAGAAATAGCTCAACTCGTCATCTGACAAGTGCCCATGAAGGCAGAAAGTCAAATTCAGCCAAGGACGGCTATGTCTCGGTCCAGCTAGTGCTGCCGACATAAATCTATGCGGTAAAAGCCCAGAGTGGCAGAAACCGACACATAGAAAATATGCCCAAGAAGGCTAGAAACCGGTATATAATAATGCCCAAGCAGGCTATATGTCGGTCTATCTCATGCTGCCGACATATCTATGCGGTAAAAGCCCAAAGTGGCAGAAACCGGCATAAGAAATATGCCCAAGAGGCCAATATATCAAACCAGCTTATGCTGGAGACATCGGATATCGGTAATCCGACATCGGAAATATGCCCATGCAGGCACTACGACAATCCAGCAAAAGGATGTTGACATCCGACATATGAAACATGCTCGTGCAGGCAGTGTGCCAAATTGCCCAATGACGGTAGAAACATCTAATTGTGGCCATGCCCATGCATGCGATGCATTTCCAGAGCAAACTGTCCATCTCGTTGTTGATTCGGGTGAGCTCGGTCAACCGGATGACGCGTTTGGTCTAGAGGGCATGGCTAGATGACGGACTTATGATGGCAGACATACGACTTTGGCAAATGCCCAGCTTAGCTAAAAACCAACATATGATAAGCGCCCATGCAGGCTACAAAATGATACAGCTCATGCTGCCGACATGTGATTTTAATATTTCCTATGATGGCTATACATCTGATTCGGCCCATGCAGGCTATATTTTGATACCAACTCTGTGATATTGTTGATAAGACTATGCGCGACTCTACGAGTCCCACATAGCCTCGGGGACTACTGTCGGGGATATAACCCCGGGTATCCCAGAGTTGGTGGTTTTTCATGCGAGACCCAGGTATGGCTGGCAGTACTGTTCACCGGGTACCGTTCACCCCGGGTACTGTTCACCCCGGATAATGTTTACCTCGGGTACTGTTCACCGGGTACTATTCATCCGAGTATTGTCCAACCCGGATAATGTTCACCCGGATAATGTTTACCTCGGATACTGTTCACCCAGTACTGTTCACCCGGGTACTGTTCATCCGAGTACTGTCCATCCCGGATAATGTCTACCTCGGATATTGTTCATCTGAGTACTGTTTACCTGGATACTGTTCACCCCCCGGATAATGTTCACCCAGGTAATGTCTACCTCGGGAACTGTTCATCTGAGTACTGTTCACCCGGGTAATGTCTACCTCGGGGCACTGTTCATCCGAGTATTGTTCACCCGGGTACTGTTCACCCCCGGATAATGTTTACCCGGGTATTGTCTACCTCGGATACTGTTCACCCCGGATAATGGTCACCCTGGTAATGTCTACCTCGGGTACTGTTCACCCGAGCACTGTTCACCCGAACACTGTTCACCCGGGTAATGTCTACCCGGGGCACTGTTCATCCGAGTACTGTTCATCCGACATACCCGAGCTATGTTCACCCGGGTACTATTCATCCGGCATATGTCGACACTGTTCATCCGACATCGGGCCCACTCCGACATCTGCCACCCAGCCGACCCACTCCAGCATCCAGCTCCCGTCATCCAGCACAACCAGGTACTGGGACGCTCCCAGCTCGTACCTGGTACGGCTACCAGTTGACCAAGCAGGAGCAAGACCAGGAGAGGACAGCCAGCATGGCTACAGAGACGCGAACGTGACTAGAGTACAGATGATGACGCATGTGTAGTGTTGATTAGACCCCAGTAGTCATTTCATCTACAGTGCAACACCCTTACCGTGCATAGTATTCTGCGGGCCACCCCTTGTCCCCTGGGCTCTCCCTATATAAAGAGCACCAGGGGGAGAGCTCTGGACAGCCCCCCGGAGGGGCTCATTTTCCCCCCCGTGAGTTACGTCTCACTTCCTCTCTTTGCTAGCTTAGCACTGTTTTGCTCTCACATACAGCTCAAGGAGCCCTTGTACAGATCGCATATACAGATATGAGAATACACCAAATAGGATAGATGCTGCAGTAGGGGTTTTATCTCCTCACGAGAGCCCCGAAGCAGGGTAAATACTTGTGTTCGTCTGTTCTTCCGTGTGTGCTTTTCAGCACATAATCCCTCCCCGAATCCTCTAGCGTCCATCGGCCCCAAACTTAAGCCTACTCCTAGGCATCTGTTGTTCACCACGACGACACTTCCATTAAGACCTCAACCCTCTGCATTTGGGCGCGGCATGCAGCTCCTCCTACGCAGCCAATGAACGGTGAGAACCATCTGATTCTCTTCATCATCATTGGAAAGGTTGGCCTCCTCTGCCATCATTTGGTGAAACATAATTTCATCATCGCTATCATAGCCTATTAAACAACAATAAAAAACAATCAAACAACAAAGAAAATGATTTGTTCACAAACAGCCAAAAACAAAGAATTTAGTCGTTTTAGCATCCGAGCACATAGGTTCTCGGGACTATGTGTTCTCGAAGTCTATAGTATGTTATATATGTCTTTTGTACATCTAATCTACACAATCATCACTCTAAAAATATCTATCATTGTATTTTTTAGACAGGCACATCTAGAACTCTCTATCAAGATACTAATACAAACATGGGCTCAAGCGCAAAGAGCATGTAGAAAAACACCATAACACAAACAGTGACACATATTTGTGATTTTGTCTTTATTATTTTTCATAGATCTATAAGACTTTCAGTCGTCGAGGAATTTTCTTAGGAACGTCTTGCATTAAAATTTAACTAAATATTTTTCGGTAAAAATAAAGTTTTGATGTTGTAAGTACATCTATAATGATAGACTTCCGGATTGCACACTACAAGATATATAGAATATTATATATGAATATTAGTATCATAGTTACATTGATAATTGCTCTCACTATAGTATTCCCTTCTCTAGGGACTTCAAACTAATTAAATGCACTCATTTGCGGGTGATTAGTTTGAAAATTAATGATCGTTGGTATGTTTTGTTGATAGAGGACTTGTAATCCCAAAAGAAGGACCTAAAACATATACTAAAATAAGTGATAACAAGTACAAAAGTTTTTAGTATAAATAATATGGATCTATGGACAGAGGCTGAGTTGTGCGCCCGGTGCCACGAGGATGTAGTACTAATCCAATCTCATTTGGAAAATGCTCGTGTATTAGAATATCTCGACCTAGAACAGCTAGTGCAGCCTGAGCTTAGCACCACAAGGCTCATTCAAGCGACAGTTTAGACGCAAACACACACCAATTCGATTTTGTCACTTGTTGCCAAACTCAGATGGAATATCTCTACATTTTTGTGTCTCTCCCCAAACCATGATCGGCTAATCCCCAAGTTTGTAATACCACAGTTCAGGACACCCTGGCAATATTGACGAGTCAGTTGGAGTAATGTATCTAAAAAGGCACAAACTTATGAAGTTAAAGGCTACATGTCAAACATTTCCTAATATCCATGAAAAAGGATAACACCACTTGATGACAAACTTATTATAAGAGACACTTGTTGCCGTTAACCATCGTCAAATTCTCATCTGTTGAGTGATCATCGGAAAGAGAACATGCATGGCAGCCTACTTTTAATGATAACCAAAATCAAATTCTCATTTTTTAATATAGTACATACTAGGTATTTCCTAGTACAATCTTTATATAATACAAAATCAAATTTATGAATTCGACATGGAATACTTTTTATATTGTTTTTAGGTATTATGTATGTTCATATTTTTAATATAATGTTGGTCAAACTAATCGGACAATAATTGGGCGCAAGATCGTGCTATGTCCATCGAGCGCGAGCTGCATGTGAGGTCTTGTATGCATGCAGACTTTTACGAACTAACAAATTCAAAAGGAAAAAAATTGTCAACCATGAATCAGATTGATGATCTGTCCTTGCATCTGGCTTTGGCTCAATGATAACCATGAATCAGATTGATGATCCCGCGGCATGCAAAGGGAACCGAGGAGCGCGCGGGTCGCCGCATCTGTTGCCATTCCGGCCACGGATACCCCCTTCCGCGGGTGAACACACTAGCGGTTTACCCGGGTCCCCTTGCATGTATCTCTTGCATAGTAAAACATCTTATATTTGATACGGAGCCAGTATGCATCAGAAAGTCTTCTCCGTTCCGTTCCTGTGCACCTGACCCGACCCGCGCTCTCCGGCCGCCCATCGACACGGAGAACACATGTACGCCCGTCCGTGCTTGCATGTTTTGACTGGTTCGCCGTTCGCCGCAACTTGGTACTCACGTCACTATGGGAAAGTCATGAATTATACGCCGACGGCCGACTTATACGCCGACGGCCAAATGTCGGGGCCGTCGGCGTACAGACGAGCTAAGGAAGCCGCGAACACGGCCGTCGGCGTAAAAACCCCGTCGGCGTAGCCCGACATAGGCCGACGGTAGCCGTCGGCGCCTACAATGCCGTCGGCGTACAAGGCCCGCCGTGACGGAACGCAGACTGGGCTTTACGGCATTGATATGCCGCCGGCCGCCGTCAGCATCTACTTTGATACGCCGACGGCGGCCGTCGGCGTCTACTTTTTTCTATTTTCCATTTAATATGAAATAATTCATATCTTTAAATCCGTAAATCGAAATTTAACAAATTAAATGTCTAAATTGATTAGAAAAATGAGAGGAATCCAAATATGACATCCATAAAACTTTTTCACCATGCACATGACATTTTGAAACATATGTTTGGTACTTTCTTAATTAAAAAAGTCATTTTTGACACTTAAAAAATGGAAAATTATATTTACGAAAATATTTTAGAAATTTTTTTTGGCAACAATGTTTTCCATACCAAGACACCCCTATGTGTAAAGTATGGACACATTATCACAAACTATGGCATGGGGATGACCATAACTTGGTCATTTGACGTGAAAATTATACATGTCTATAGATGATAAACTTTTGTGTGAACCATTTTTTTGAAATATTTGTCAGAACTCAAGTTTATAATTTTTGATACCAACTATTACACATAAAATGTCTCCATGCTAAAGGAATTCATTTTTTGAGTATTTTCTCAATTTATTTTATTTTTGTGAAAAAACGGTCAAAATATTTCAGATAAACCTAAACCTAACCGTAATTTCGATCCAACAAAAACCGTCAAAGATATCTAAAGAAAGTATATATTATTAAAAACTTCAGATTCTATATTTTTTAATAATATAATTTTCGTGTTATATTATTTTTATTATATTGCTCAAATTGATGACCTAGGGATCTTAATTTATGTCCTCTTTAAGGTGTCGGATCAGTGTCCGACATACTCTTATCATTTATTTAATATATCCCTAAACGGCCATAATGATGTCCCTAAACGGCACTTCTTATCATTTATTTAATAGTATATCCAAATTTCTATCTATACGTAGGAAATGATTACATAGTCCAAGAAACATAGTCTGATAAAGTTTAAATTCAAATTGTTCATGGGTGCTCGGGCTCCAGTGCATCGTCGTGTGCATGGCGTGTCCACATATGTGCGACTAAATCATGCTACACCCCGTAAAAAAGACTAGATCATGTTGCAGTTGCACATGAGCGTCTCCATCACGAATTTATTGATGCATAGCGAGAAAATTGGCAAATTTGACCGGCACGCGGGTTGTGGCTCGACAAGTTGGCCCTTGTATTCATACGGCTCATTGAAGCTCACGTTAGCATCGCGCTTACTCTAATGATCATGTTGTGCATGATAACACAATAATTCATGATCTTCCACATCGGCTCTAGCGACCATGATAAAGAAGGATACCGGACGACCGCAAATTGGGCTTGGACCACACTGAATGCTCGGTCCACATCTTTGCAAAAAAATTGTTTGCCTTGCTAGGGTTGCGGATGGTCTTCACAAATGTAGGCCATATTGGATAGATGTCATCCGCTAGGTAGTATCCCTAGTTATACTAATGACCATTGATGACATAGTTGCACTCCGAAGCTTGGCCTTCAACAAGTTTGGCAAACACCAGAGAGCATTGCAGCACGTTGATGTCACCGTGAGAACCGGCCATATCAATAAAAATGCATGCAAAATCCACAGATCATTTTATGCCACTGCTTCAAGTACAACACTGCACTCTCTAAGATGTCCTACTTTATAGATCTCTTTCCACGCGAGTGGATAATTCTTCCATCTCCAAGGTTGTGGATTCAGACATACGGAGGTAGTCCTCTAAAAAATATGCGAGGCTCCATATGCAAGACATCGTATAGCAGTGGTGTATCTCTGAATGGATGAGAATCCAAGAAGTCCGGTGTAACTTTTTCAGCTCGAAGCAGTCATCATAGTCTCGAACACCATGCACAATATTAATGAAAACGCTCCACTGCATCCTAAAGCGCCGGCGAAAATCACAAACATGGTTTGCCGGGTTCTGCGAAAAATAATTATTGAACAACAACATATATTTCGTTGTCTAGTACCGGTTTTTGTTAGCCTTCCTGTCGGGGATATAACCCCGGGTATCACAGAGTTGGTGGTTTTTCATGCGAGACCCAGGTATGGCTGGCAGTACTGTTCACCGGATACCGTTTCACCCCGGGTACTGTTCACCCCGGATAATGTTTTACCTCGGGTACTGTTCACACCGGTACTGTTCACCCGGGTACTATTCATCCGAGTACTGTCCAACCCGGATAATGTTCACCCGGATAATGTTTACCTCGGATACTGTTCACACCGGTACTGTTCACCCGGGTACTGTTCATCCGAGTACTGTCCACCCCGGATAATGTCTACCTCGGGTACTGTTCATCGGAGTACTGTTCACCCCCGGATAATGTTCACCCGGGTAATGTCTACCTCGGGGACTGTTCATCTGAGTACTGTTCACCCGGGTAATGTCTAACTCGGGTACTGTTCACCCGAGTACTGTTCACCCGGGTAATGTCTACCTCGGGCCTGTTCATCCGAGTATTGTTCACCCGGGTACTGTTCACCCCCGGATAATGTTCACCCGGGTAATGTCTACCTCGGGCGCTGTTCATCCGGTACTGTTCACCCCGGATACTGTTCACCCCCGGATAATGTTCACCCGGGTAATGTCTACCTCGGATACTGTTCATCCGAGAACTGTTCACCCGGGTAATGTCTACCCCGGGCACTGTTCATCCGAGTACTGTTCATCCGACATACCCGAGCTATGTTCACCCCGGATACTATTCATCCGGCATATGTCGACACTGTTCATCCGACATCGGGCCCACTCCGACACCCGCCACCCAGCCGACCCACTCCAGCATCCAGCTCCCGGCATCCAGCACAACCAGGTACTGGGACGCTCCCAGCTCGTACCTGGTACGGCTATCAGTTGACCAAGCAGGAGCAAGACCAGGAGAGGACAGCCAGCATGACTACAGAGACGCGGACGTGACTAGAGTACAGATGATGACGCATGTGCAGTGTTGATTAGACCCCAGTAGTCATTTCATCTACAGTGCAACACCCTTACCGTGCATAGTGTTCTGCGGGCCACCCCTTGTCCCCTGGGATCTCCCTATATAAAGAGCACCAGGGGGAGAGCTCTGGACAGCCCCCCGGGGGGCTCATTTTCCCCCTCGTGAGTTACGTCTCACTTCCTCTCTTTGCTAGCTTAGCACTGTTTTGCTCTCACATACAGCTCAAGGAGCCTTGTACAGATCGAATATACAGATATGAAAATACACCAAATAGGATAGATGCTGCAGTAGGGGTTTTATCTCCTCATGAGAGCCCCGAAGCAGGATAAATACTTGTGTTCGTATGTTCCTCCGTGTGTGCTTTTCATCACATAATCCCTCCCCGAATCCTCTAGCGTCCATCGGCCCCAAACTTAAGCCTACCCCTAGGCATCTGTTGTTCACCACGACGACAGTTGGCGCCCACCGTGGGGCTGGTAGTGGCGCTTGCTGGATCAATTCGGATGGGACCTTCGTCATCAACGCGGGGACTCGACATCGCCATTGTCCCCCGCGCTCTAGCTTGCCGCTGTGAGCAGAGGCTAGCGCTGCCTCCACCAACGGACATCATCGGCAGATCCCGGATGAGAAAAGTGACTCGGGGACTCAACTTCGGCATCGTCCCCGTGTGTTAACTCATTTTCGAGTTAACTACGGCTCAAATCCGAGTTAAGGCTGGGAAATCCGAGTCAGAGTTGGAAAATCCGAGTTAAATCTTGGAAATCCGAGTTAAGTCTTGGAAATCCGAGTCAAAGTTGGAAAATCCGAGTTAAGTCTTGGAAATCCGAGTCAAAGTTGGAAAATCCGAGTTAAATCTTGGAAATCCGAGTCAAGGTTGGAAAATCCGAGTTAAGGCTTGGAAATCCGAGTCAGAGTTGGAAAATCCGAGTTAAGGCTTGGAAATCCGAGTCAGAGTTGGAAAATCCGAGTTAAGTCTTGGAAATCCGAGTCAAAGTTGGAAAATCCGAGTTAAATCTTGGAAATCCGAGTCAAAGTTGGAAAATCCGAGTTAAGGCTTGGAAATCCGAGTCAAGGTTGGAGAATCCGAGTTAAGGCTTGGAAATCCGAGTTAAGGTTGGAAAATCCGAGTTAAAGCTTGGAAATCCGAGTTAAGCTTTGGAAATCCGAATTAAGCTTGGGGAATCCAACATATGATGGTCAAATCCGACATACATGTGGTCCGGGCCGAGATGTTGGTGGCCCAGGCAGACATATTGATATTCATACCGGCATCAACGTCTTACTCGACTTCTCCAACAACATTGCCTCGTAAGTATCATTTATATGTCTGCATCACTCTTTTTAATAATCTCAAACAGTGCTCGGGGACTCTCCCCTCTTTTCTGCTTTGCTTAGTTGTTTTCCCCGGGAACGAAATGTTGTAACACGGGGACTGCCCGTACAGTCTGTTTTACAGCTTCTCCTAGATAAGAAAAACAACTCGGGGACTCGTTTGAAAACCGAGTCTGCATTTTAATATATAATTTCACTGCTAGACTTAAATATATCTGTGGAATAGAGTTATTGCTCCCGTTAAATATTCATTATATATGTGCTTGAACTAACATTGAAAGGTGATATCGGTTTTACCGAGAGAGTATTCATCACCAAGATTGCGGTTTTATCGGTTGTCCCATATTACCCAAAATATCATAGCATTATCGGTATTCTCCAGATCGCCGTTTATTTTGGTTTGCGGTTATATCTCAACATCACCTCATATCTCAAATCGCCGTCCACATCGGTTCGCCTAAACATCTAGGCATCCTGCAATATCTTGAATCGTCGTTTATTTCGGCTTGCCAAAATATCACGGCATTTATCTCACATCATCAAGCATCTCACAAATCGTTATCTTTATTGGCCTTGCCGATTATCGTGATTCTTCAGTTATTCGAGCTTGCAGAGTATCATGGCATCATTATGTCGGTGCTCAGAATCAAAAAATATCTAAATCTCGCTAAGTGTGCGCGTTGAGAAATAGCTCAACTCGTCATCTGACAAGTGCCCATGAAGGCAGAAAGTCAAATTCTGCCAAGGACGGCTATGTCTCGGTCCAGCTAGTGCTGCCGACATAAATCTATGCGGTAAAAGCCCAGAGTGGCAGAAACCGACACATAAAAAATATGCCCAAGAAGGCTAGAAACCGGTATATAATAATGCCCAAGCAGGCTATATGTCGGTCTATCTCATGCTGCCGACATATCTATGCGGTAAAAGCCCAAAGTGGCAGAAACCGGCATAAGAAATATGCCCAAGAGGCCAATATATCAAACCAGCTTATGCTGGAGACATCGGATATCGGTAATCCGACATCGGAAATATGCCCATGCAGGCACTACGACAATCCAGCAAAAGGATGTTGACATCCGACATATGAAACATGCTCGTGCAGGCAGTGTGCCAAATTGCCCAATGACGGTAGAAACATCTAATTGTGGCCATGCCCATGCATGCGATGCATTTCCAGAGCAAACTGTCCATCTCGTTGTTGATTCGGGTGAGCTCGGTCAACCGGATGACGCGTTTGGTCTAGAGGGCATGGCTAGATGACGGACTTATGATGGCAGACATACGACTTTGGCAAATGCCCAGCTTAGCTAAAAACCAACATATGATAAGCGCCCATGCAGGCTACAAAATGATACAGCTCATGCTGCCGACATGTGATTTTAATATTTCCTATGATGGCTATACATCTGATTCGGCCCATGCAGGCTATATTTTGATACCAACTCTGTGATATTGTTGATAAGACTATGCGCGACTCTACGAGTCCCACATAGCCTCGGGGACTACTGTCGGGGATATAACCCCGGGTATCCCAGAGTTGGTGGTTTTTCATGCGAGACCCAGGTATGGCTGGCAGTACTGTTCACCGGGTACCGTTCACCCCGGGTACTGTTCACCCCGGATAATGTTTACCTCGGGTACTGTTCACCGGGTACTATTCATCCGAGTACTGTCCAACCCGGATAATGTTCACCCGGATAATGTTTACCCTCGGATACTGTTCACCCAGTACTGTTCACCCGGGTACTGTTCATCCGAGTACTGTCCATCCCGGATAATGTCTACCTCGGATATTGTTCATCTGAGTACTGTTTACCTGGATACTGTTCACCCCCCGGATAATGGTCACCCGGGTAATGTCTACCTCGGGTACTGTTCATCAGAGTACTGTTCACCCGGATACTGTTCACCCGGGTAATGTCTACCTCGGGCACTGTTCATCCGAGAACTGTTCACCCGGGTAATGTCTACCTCGGGGCACTGTTCATCCGAGTATTGTTCACCCGGGTACTGTTCACCCCCGGATAATGTTTACCCGGGTATTGTCTACCTCGGGTACTGTTCATCCGGATACTGTTCACCCCGGATAATGGTCACCCTGGTAATGTCTACCTCGGGTACTGTTCATCCAAGAATGTTCACCCGAACACTGTTCACCCGGGTAATGTCTACCCCGGGGCACTGTTCATCCGAGTACTGTTCATCCGACATACCCGAGCTATGTTCACCCCGGGTACTATTCATCCGGCATATGTCGACACTGTTCATCCGACATCGGGCCCACTCCGACATCTGCCACCCAGCCGACCCACTCCAGCATCCAGCTCCCGACATCCAGCACAACCAGGTACTGGGACGCTCCCAGCTCGTACCTGGTACGGCTACCAGTTGACCAAGCAGGAGCAAGACCAGGAGAGGACAGCCAGCATGGCTACAGAGACGCGAACGTGACTAGAGTACAGATGATGACGCATGTGCAGTGTTGATTAGACCCCAGTAGTCATTTCATCTACAGTGCAACACCCTTACCGTGCATAGTATTCTGCGGGCCACCCCTTGTCCCCTGGGCTCTCCCTATATAAAGAGCACCAGGGGGAGAGCTCTGGACAGCCCCCCGGGGGGGCTCATTTTCTCCCTCGTGAGTTACGTCTCACTTCCTCTCTTTGCTAGCTTAGCACTGTTTTGCTCTCACATACAGCTCAAGGAGCCTTGTACAGATCGAATATACAGATATGAGAATACACCAAATAGGATAGATGCTGCAGTAGGGGTATTATCTCCTCATGAGAGCCCCGAAGCAGGGTAAATACTTGTGTTCGTCTGTTCTTCCGTGTGTGCTTTTCAGCACATAATCCCTCCCCGAATCCTCTAGCGTCCATCGGCCCCAAACTTAAGCCTACTCCTAGGCATCTGTTGTTCACCACGACGACACTTCCATTAAGACCTCAACCCTCTGCATTTGGGCGCGGCATGCAGCTCCTCCTACGCAGCCAAATGAACGGTGAGAACCATCTGATTCTCTTCATCATCATTGGAAAGGTTGGCCTCCTCTGCCATCATTTGGTGAAACATAATTTCATCATCGCTATCATAGCCTATTAAACAACAATTTAAAACAATCAAACAACAAAGAAAATGATTTGTTCACAAACAGCCAAAAACAAAGAATTTAGTCGTTTTAGCATCCGAGCACATAGGTTCTCGGGACTATGTGTTCTCGAAGTCTATAGTATGTTATATATGTCTTTTGTACATCTAATCTACACAATCACCACTCTAAAATATCTATCATTGTATTTTTTAGACAGGCACATCTAGAACTCTCTATCAAGATACTAATACAAACATGGGCTCAAGCGCAAAGAGCATGTAGAAAAACACCATAACACAAACAGTGACACATATTTGTGATTTTGTCTTTATTATTTTTCATAGATCTATAAGACTTTCAGTCGTCGAGAAATTTTCTTAGGAACGTCTTGCATTACAATTTAACTAAATATTTTTGGTAAAAATAAAGTTTTGATGTTGTAAGTACATCTATAATGATAGACTTCCGGATTGCACACTACAAGATATATAGAATATTATATATGAATATTAGTATCATAGTTACATTGATAATTGCTCTCACTATAGTATTCCCTTCTCTAGGGACTTCAAACTAATTAAATGCACTCATTTGCGGGTGATTAGTTTGAAAATTAATGATCGTTGGTATGTTTTGTTGATAGAGGACTTGTAATCCCAAAAGAAGGACCTAAAACATATACTAAAATAAGTGATAAACAAGTACAAAAGTTTTTAGTATAAATAATATGGATCTATGGACAGAGGCTGAGTTGTGCGCCCGGTGCCACCGAGGATGTAGTACTAATCCAATCTCATTTGGAAAATGCTCGTGTATTAGAATATCTCGACCTAGAACAGCCAGTGCAGCCTGAGCTTAGCACCACAAGGCTCATTCAAGCGACAGTTTAGACGCAAACACACACCAATTCGATTTTGTCACTTGTTGCCAAACTCAGATGGAATATCTCTACATTTTTGTGTCTCTCCCCAAACCATGATCGGCTAATCCCCAAGTTTGTAATACCACAGTTCAGGACACCCTGGCAATATTGACGAGTCAGTTGGAGTAATGTATCTAAAAAGGCACAAACTTATGAAGTTAAAGGCTGCATGTCAAACATTTCCTAATATCCATGAAAAAGGATAACACCACTTGATGACAAACCTATTATAAGAGACACTTGTTGCCGTTAACCATCGTCAAATTCTCATCTGTTGAGTGATCATCGGAAAGAGAACATGCATGGCAGCCTACTTTTAATGATAACCAAAATCAAATTCTCATTTTTTTTTAAATATAGTACATACTAGGTATTTCCTAGTACAATCTTTATATAATACAAAATCAAATTTATGAATTCGACATGGAATACTTTTTATATTGTTTTTAGGTATTATGTATGTTCATATTTTTAATATAATGTTGGTCAAACTAATCGGACAATAATTGGGCGCAAGATCGTGCTATGTCCATCGAGCGCGAGCTGCATGTGAGGTCTTGTATGCATGCAGACTTTTACGAACTAACAAATTCAAAAGGAAAAAAATTGTCAACCATGAATCAGATTGATGATCTGTCCTTGCATCTGGCTTTGGCTCAATGATAACCATGAATCAGATTGATGATCCCGCGGCATGCAAAGGGAACCGAGGAGCGCGCGGGTCGCCGCATCTGTTGCCATTCCGGCCACGGATACCCCCTTCCGCGGGTGAACACACTAGCGGTTTACCCGGGTCCCCTTGCATGTATCTCTTGCATAGTAAAACATCTTATATTTGATACGGAGCCAGTATGCATCAGAAAGTCTTCTCCGTTCCGTTCCTGTGCACCTGACCCGACCCGCGCTCTCCGGCCGCCCATCGACACGGAGAACACATGTACGCCCGTCCGTGCTTGCATGTTTTGACTGGTTCGCCGTTCGCCGCAACTTGGTACTCACGTCACTATGGGAAAGTCATGAATTATACGCCGACGGCCGACTTATACGCCGACGGCCAAATGTCGGGGCCGTCGGCGTACAGACGAGCTAAGGAAGCCGCGAACACGGCCGTCGGCGTAAAAACCCCGTCGGCGTAGCCCGACATAGGCCGACGGTAGCCGTCGGCGCCTACAATGCCGTCGGCGTACAAGGCCCGCCGTGACGGAACGCAGACTGGGCTTTACGGCATTGATATGCCGCCGGCCGCCGTCAGCATCTACTTTGATACGCCGACGGCGGCCGTCGGCGTCTACTTTTTTCTATTTTCCATTTAATATGAAATAATTCATATCTTTAAATCCGTAAATCGAAATTTAACAAATTAAATGTCTAAATCGATTAGAAAAATGAGAGGAATCCAAATATGACATCCATAAAATCTTTTTCACCATGCACATGACATTTTGAAACATATGTTTGGTACTTTCTTAATTAAAAAAGTCATTTTTGACACTTAAAAATGGAAAATGATATTTACGAAAATATTTTAGAAATTGTTTTTGGCAACAATGTTTTCCATACCAAGACACCCCTATGTGTAAAGTATGGACACATTATCACAAACTATGGCATGGGGATGACCATAACTTGGTCATTTGACGTGAAAATTATACATGTCTATAGATGATAAACTTTTGTGTGAACCATTTTTTTGAAATATTTGTCAGAACTCAAGTTTATAATTTTTGATACCAACTATTACACATAAAATGTCTCCATGCTAAAGGAATTCATTTTTTGAGTATTTTCTCAATTTATTTTATTTTTGTGATAAAACGGTCAAAATATTTCAGATAAACCTAAACCTAACCGTAATTTCGATCCAACAAAAACCGTCAAAGATATCTAAAGAAAGTATACATTTTGGATCTAAAAGTGATTTTTTCAAAAAATCATGACC
This sequence comes from Puccinellia tenuiflora, assembly GCA_012064385.1. Classification (NCBI taxonomy): domain Eukaryota; kingdom Viridiplantae; phylum Streptophyta; class Magnoliopsida; order Poales; family Poaceae; genus Puccinellia; species Puccinellia tenuiflora. Next base: position 596,914 of record QRDG01001037.1, read on the forward strand.
AAACTATGTGGCACTCGTAGTTCAAATCAGACCCACTTCCAACGAAATCGGCAGGAACTTATATGAAATGTTTGAAATACCCAATTATGTTTTTATATCCAAACCCAAGGTTAAATGCACTTATAAGATGGTCTAATATTTTCTATCTATTTGGACGTTCCTCTTTCGGTGAGCCGTTTTGGTAGCTGCTTCACAAAAAAAGACTGTTTGACACAAAAAAATAAAAATGGGTTTTTTATTCAACGGAAACCCTAAACCCCTTAGTAAATACTATTCTACAACCAAGATACACCAGTGTGTCAAATATTGCCTCATTCCGACATTTTTTGATATGTTAAATGTTATACCCTAGCTCATTTCAGTCGAAACCATACATCTTTGTATCTCGTAGCTCATTTCTGTGAAGTTTTTTTTTATAAAAACCTCCGTAACTCCTGTTTATAGTTTTTCCAGGTGGTAGGTCACATAAAAGGATGCCATGTTTAGCTTTTCCATTTTTTTGATTTTTAATTAGTTATGTATAACCCTAGCCCGAAACCGAGACCGTAAACCCTAGCGATAAAACTAAACCTTACCGTAACTTCGATCCAACAAAAACCGTCAAAGATCTATAAAGAAAATATATATTTGGATCTAAAAGTGATTTTTTCAAAAAATCATGACTAAACTATGTGGCACTCGTAGTTCAAATCAGATACACTTACAGCGAAATCGGTAGTAACTTATCTGAAATGTTTGAAATACCCAAGTATGTTTTATATCCAAACCCAAGGTTAAATGCACTTATAAGATGATCTACTATTTTCTATCTATTTGGATATTCCTCTTTCGGTGAGCCGTTTTGGTAGCTGCTTAACAAAAAAAAAGCCTGTTTTGACACTAAAAATAAAAAAATAGATTTTATTTTTTGAGTATTTTCCTAATTTCCTATAACTATCAAGGTTTTTGTGATGCAAAAGGTGATATGGATAAAATATTTGAATTACTCTCATTTTTCTAATCAATTTAGGTATTTAATTTTTCAAATTTTGATTTACGGATTTAAAGATATGAATTATTCCATATTAAATGTAAAAAAGAAAATAATAAAGTAAAATTCATTTTTTTGTTATTTATTCGAAATATACTATTACATAATCATTGTTACTTTACTAAATGTTTTTTTTTTAAATTTAAACAACGAAAAGTGTAACATCATAACCGAGTGGTTAATATGATTGATATGATACTAATATCAGTAAGTTCTAATTTCTTATTTGGAAGCTAGTTTGGAAGGAACTCAAAAGTTAAGCGTGCTTGGCCTGGAACAATCTAAGAATGGGTGACCGAACAGAAAGTTTGAACAAAGTAAGTACTTTGACATATAATTAAGTGTGCAATTAAGGATTAAGTATGTGACTAAGTTGAAAATTTCGAAATACAAATAAAAAAATCAAAAAAAGTTCAAAAAAATTCAAAAAAAAGAAAATTCAAAAAATAAAAATAATCTCATACGCCGACGGCATTGGCTGGATGCCATATTGTGGGTCCCACCATCACGTATGCCGACGGGTACACATACGTCGACGGCCGGGTGGGTACGCCGACGGGCCGAAACGCTGACGGGCTGAAACGCCAACGGCCGACGTCGGCGTATTACGCCGACGGCCTTCTGGTCTACACCGACGGTTTCCGGCCGTCGGCGTCTTGAGCTAAGATTAACGTCGCATATCGCTCTCGCCGGCCGGGGCCTACAAGCTGGAGGGTACGTTCATTTCACGACCAACCGTGGTGTCCATGCCGGGATAGGCTGTGAGCCTGTGACGATGGGATCGAGTTCTGAAACGGGGAGCAGATTCTGGTATTTCGTGATTCGGTCGCGCCGCGCGAATGGCCTGGGCCGGGCATGAAGCTAGCAACCATTAATTGTTTCCTTTCTTCATTAGCTTTTATATAGTGTACAAACACAGTACATGAACAAGTAAGTGACACGACGATCGTGGATCATGCATGTATGCAGTGTACTAGTGATTTACCGGCTGGCGTACGTACGTGGAAGGAGAAAACCTACGTGCCACTAGCAGATGCTACATACTTCACCCGCATTCCAAACTATATATCGGAGGACGGACGTACATTCGGTGCGCATTCATTAGATCTAAGGTGTCAGGTGGGATCCCACCACCTAAGTCATACGTCTAGTTCGTTTGAAAAATTCAAGTGAACTATAATTGAGACTTAGTTGGGATCCCAATTGACACCATAACTGGAGCGAGGAGACGCCCTCCAGTTTCTTCTACACAAACAGTGCTTGGTCAATAATGCTTATGCACAAGATCAAATAATGTTTCTAGAAAAATATTTCTAGAATTTTCTCAAGAGTTTTAGACACCTAATAAATGCAGAAAAATATTTTTAGATTTTTCATGATTTCTATATGCCTAATAATGTGCTTAAACATAGTTAAATATTTTTTGAGGATTTTAAGATGCCTAATGAAATGCATATAAATACTTGTTGAATATTCTTGTGATTTTTAGATGCCTAATAATAAGCATAAAATTATTTTCAAAATTAGGAGGGGATAAAAGTCTATATAAATATTTCTAATTTTTCATGATTTTTAAATGCCTTATTAAATGCATAGAAGTATTTCCAGAACTTTTTGATAATTTTATATGGCTAATAAAATTCATAGAGATATTTCTAATATTTTCTAGGAAATTCAGATACATAATAAAAATGCAAAGAAATGTATCCGTATTATTTTATAATTTTTAGAAGACTAATAAAATTCATATGAATATTTGTAAAATTATTTCGGGATTTTAGATGCATAATATAAATACTTCTAGAATTTTTTGAGGGATTTAGATATCTAATACAATGCCTAGAAATAATTCTAGAATGTTTTTAATGATTTTTAGATGCATAATAAAATTCATAGAAATATTTATAGAACTTATCTACGATTTTGGATGCATGGTAATATTAATAGAAATATCTTTACATTTGATTCGAGGATTTAGATACCTAATAAAATGCTAAGAGATAATTCTACAAAAAAAAATGATGATTTTTAGATGCCTAATAAAATTCATAGGGATATTCGTAAAATATTTTGAGGATTTTGATGCCTAATAAAATGCATATAATATTTCGAGAATTTTCTGAATATTTAATATGCCTATTAAAATGCATAAAATATATATCCAGGTTTTTAGATGCCTAATGAAATGCATAAAATATATCCAATTTTTTTTGATTTTTTGCATGCCTAATAAATGCATATAAATATTTCATGAATACTATGATAATTATATATGCCTAATAATAAGCATAAAAATATTTTGAGAAACATTTGAGGGTTTTAGATGCCTAATAAAATGCATAGAAATATTTTTAGCATTACCTGAGGATTTTTGTACTGCTAACAAAATAGATATAATTATGTGTATAATTTATCTGAGGATTTTAGATGCCTAATAAACTAATTTTATGTGAAATGTCTGTTTGTTGAACTTGTATGTGTTCAATTGAAATGTAGACTATGTGTATGTGCAAGTTCGTGTGTGGAATTGAACTTGTGTGTGTGTGCAAGTTGGTATGTACTAATTATGCGAACTTTTGTGTCTGCAATTGGACTTGCATGTGTGCCGTTATTATGTTCAATTGAATTTGTTTGTGCCAGTTGGCATGTACTAATCTGTCAGGTGCTAACGGAGAATTTATCATTCAAACTTATCTAGAGGTTATGTACTAATTATACTTGATATGTTTGAGGGAACACATCCGTTTTAGCGACATTTATCTCCGAACGGAGGGAATACTAGTTAACTGAATAGAAAATCGTACATGCTGTTCTACACAAGCTAAATGCTAATCAAATGTGTTTTTTGTCCTTGGGTCTACACAATCAATAGCTTTGTAAGTATTAACTAATATTTTGCTTTTATAATTTCGTATTCTAGCTAACTATTTTTTCTTACCTTAATAGTTAGCTGAATTTGAGTTCCTATGTCCACACAATCAGAAGTAAAACTAACTTACAATACGTATTTTAACTTATTTGTCTAGCGGCATCTAATCACAGAAAATACAACTATGTGGTTTGAATCATAGTTTGCATAACAAATACGTACAAGACATAGAGTAACACTTACATTGTTGACCGAACAAGCATAGAATCTCCCCCCCCCCCCCTATGTTTGTGTGCTTTCAAACACAACACATTTCTCCGGCTTGACTTTGTAGATGCAACAAATGACGGACGATCAACATCAACTAGCAGAAAGCAACATTATGGACTGAATTCGGTGCTTAGTCCACTTCAGGGTAAAACAAATCAAAGAAATCAC